>JAWWMO010000121.1:91489402-91509343 GCA_035047845.1 Dendrocincla fuliginosa | reverse complement strand
CCATTTTTTTCTTTTGACTATAATGTGATTTTTAAAAGAGTCACAGTTATGACTCAATAATTTGTCACTGACACTCTCTTCTATCTTCACGTGTTGCAAAGGCAATCAAGGCATAAGTCCAATTTTAAAACCATATCATGCTTTTTTTTCCCAAAACATCCTGCAAATGATCTTCAAATACTGAAGGAGATTTTCTGTTATTAATTCACTTGTCATTCCTCAAGAACTTACAAAGTGCTTAGGGCCAGTCTTATCTAATGTACTAGGTAATATTTAATAGCTGGAAGACATTCAAGATCCTTCCAAGATCATGATGTAGAAAGTAATTCTGCTTGATGATTAATGGACTTTGAGTTTTGGGCATATTGAAAGTTAAGAAAAAAATATTTTTTAACAATTGTGAAGCAGTAGGTGTAGAAATGTAATTGAAAATTTTATTTCATACAGCTTTCAAGTATGAATGACAATTTCTCTTTGACATGTCAATGTCTTACATGGTACAGGAACCATGCAATCAGCATTTTCAGATGCAAATAAAGAAATACTAGGGTTTTCTTAAGAAATCCATTTTTTCAATAAACAAAATGAAATTCAATCAGTATTTTGAAAACATTCAAATCTAATATTGCTCTTTTTTTTTTTTTAATGGACTTTAGGAAATACTCTCATAGTTACAGTGCTGATGTAGGAAAATTATCCTCTCTGACACCATAGTCAGTATCAATCAAAAGAAAACACATTGTTGGAAATACATCAGAGTTTAGCCACACAATACTTATAATTTCAGCTGTCATGATCTTGGGGGGAAAATGGAGTATTTAATTTGCTGACATAAGAAAGCGATCTGGAGAAAGCATTCGGCTACATATTAATGTACAGTGCTAAACTTTGCTTCTTTAGGTAGCAACTAGATTTAGTTTCTTGTATCTTTGCATGTCTTAGGGACACAAATTCTTATCTAAGAATTTTATGCATGGGAATTCATAGTGTAATCAATCTTATAAGCTGATGCATCTATATGCATAGATCTGACAAGCTCAACATGACTGAAGTAGCTCATGCTTGAACTACAGTCAACCTTATGAAAATGGCTGCCTTTTCTGATTAATTAATAACTAATCCATTATTTTGTAAAATGCAAAATCTCTTCTATGTGAGAGGGAAGAAAGTTGGCTGGTGGACTTAGCTGGTGGACCATGATCTTCTCATCCTGTACAAGTCACAGTCTGTATCAGGACAAAGTCACTGAATAAATTAAAATAGCTCAGTGCTAGATCTGGAATTATCACCAGTCTGTCCACCCTACACTTCATACACCTAAACAACTCTAACTCCAAAAGCTGTACCATTATTTAGCTCCTTATTGCAAGGTATATACATATACATAAGTATATATATTTCCACATAAACAAATTTATGTACTCATACACACACAGTGGAGGGATAATCATCGATAAAGTTCTTCCACATAAACTAAAGTTATTCTGTAAACACACTTCAAAATTTTCTACTTCACTTCAATGGAGATAGTTTATGTATGATATTTCTTCACAGACAACAACATGTGTTTGATTTAGGGCACAGGTTACATTCTCTTCTTTACTTCCAGTTGAAGGAAGCAGCATAGGAAGATACAGATGGACTGAATCTACTAATACAGGGCTACATAGCTGATGTCACTACCAAAATACTGGGGATTTTTGACAATGAAATGGGCCTAAGCACCAGGCATGCTGGCATCAGGTGGAACTCACCTTTCTCAAACAGGGATGAGGGTCTTTGCTTGGGAACTAGCGGGGTTCATTGGCAAAGCCTTGAACTAGATGTGATCGGGGCGTGGGACAATATCAGACTTGTCCCTGGTAAGGTGTGGGATGAGATACAAAGGTTAAAGGGACAGGATGCTAGCAAAGTCTTCTGCTGGTGACTCTGAAATGTGCTGGCCACACTGGAGCAGACTTGCAGTCATACAGAGATGAGCAAGTGGCTCCTGAGGGAACAGAAGCCAACTGGGAAACACCATTCCATCCCTGGAAGTGTTCAGGGCCAGACTGGATGAGACTCTGAGCAACCTGGTCTAATGGAAGGAGATGATCTTTAAGGTCCCTTCCAACATAAGCCATTCTATGATTCTACGATTTAGAGTCGCTCATAAAGAATAGATTGTTTTTTGAAACTGAACATATGGACCTTGATTTCAAGAACAGTGTGATTTAGAAATGAAACTACCTTCTTCTGTCTCATCCTGATGGGAGATGAGATTTTCAAATCTCAGTCCTCTCATGGGAGAGCTGAATTTTGCAATATTTTCATTCAACCCCATTTCTTTACCTTCCTTTGGCCAAGGTATCAAAACAAGATTCAGGGAAGCCTCCACAGTAATTTTTTGAATGATCTATTACCTTCACTTCCCCTGTGATACCCTCACCTGGACTAAGGCCATTAGGAGTCTTCACCCTTTCAGTTCCTTTGTACCACTTTCAAACTCTCCATCTACACACTCCTCTGCAGCTCAGAAACCTGTACAGGTGGAACAGGAACAGCCAGAGGAATTAAACTTCTAGCTCTGTACTCTGGTGAGCCTGGGGACAGAGGGAGGAGGGAAACCTCTGGAAATAACTCAAATTGAGTCTTGAGCTTGCATCTAGAAACTAAGAATTAAGTCTGTGCTATTTTCCACTTGGTCTGTGGCTGCCAGTGAGTGAGCTCAGGCAGGCAGCTTGGCAGAAGATGTATGAATTATTTGAAACATTAAAATTTTTTTTTCTGATTTGACTGATACGGCTGTCCATTTGACTTACCACTTAGGTAACATCATGGCTGTTTATTCTTGTGTGTTGCTATCAACATACATTTTTTTATGTAACTGAACTCATTAATAAGGTACATTTTTTATCCAGATTTCTTTGGCAAATGACTCCATTTCATCAAGTTTTGAGAAGTTCTCTTTCATCCTCTAAAGTTTGTCCCAGTTTTCTGTTTTCAGCCAAGTATGATAGAGGCCAAGGTATCATAAAGATAGTTACTTTCCTTCAAGTTTATGAAAATATTCAGCTAGGAAAAAGAAATTCGAAAGTGTGCCAGATAGAAAAAACTTCAGCATGAGCTCACCTCGCTGGATACTGCAGATCTATACCAGGCACACATGTTATAAATGCTCCAACCACATCAAAACGGCCAGTGAAACTTGCACTTTATGGCACTCTCAAGGTGAAAGACTTTAGGAAATAGGATTTCACTAATTCTCATGTTCCAAGCTGTGTGTCAGTTAAAATCACAAGCTAAAAATAAGTTGGAGTTAAGCTCATATTTAATGCTTCTGATTCAGTGGAATCTAAAGCTATGAAGACATGAAAAATATTTTTCATTTCTCTGGATGTGGTAGCCCACCATAAAGTAAATAGCACTAAAGTGGCAGAACAAATGTGGAAAAGAAACCAGAACAATTTTTTTAAAAAAGTGAATGATATTCCTATGAAATAATGAATAGGCATAAAATACAGACGGTAATTTTTATTCACTTTCACAAAATTTCCAGTTCATCAGCTCTTTTACCTTACATTTTTATGGACAAAAAGTGGTGTTTTTTCCACACTTTTAAGTGAGTCAGGATTTGTATATATATGTGTATATATATATATAAAATATATATAAAATCTAGTTTTCTTTAAGCAGATTGCAGGGTACTTGATGAACTCTGCATTTCAGAAGAAGGCATACATGTCACTCCACCGTATTTTACAGGATATACATTGTCTGATAGACATTTTTTTGACTATGCAGATGTTAGAACTGAATAGTTTATACATGAACCTTGAAAAGATTCATTTTATTGAATTTATTTCAAAATTTATGTAAGCCTCTTGAAATAACATTTCTTTTTACTGTATTGGAAGAAGTGCATGATAAGGAGCTTCCATGACAAGGAAAACCAACCAGCTTATATAAGAGATATTGAGAGGACTCTGTTCAAGTGTTTCTGTTGGCTCACTCACAGCAGGGGACTTCCAAGAAATTAATGTTTTTAGTATAATCATAAACTACACTTAATGCAGTCCAACACACACCAAAAATTTCGCAGGTAAAATGCAAGGAGCAAACAAGAATATAAGTAATATTTGCTGACTGTGATGACTTTTCCTTTTGTTTTTCAGCTATAATGAAAGTGTATGACGATTTTTTCCTTTACAAAGAGGGAATATATCGACACACCCAGAAAGCAGGATCTAAATGGAAGACTCATTCAGTTAAACTGCTTGGGTAAGTAAAGCATACTCTTTTATCCTTTTTCTCTGCCAATTGTGAGTGTAGTAAAATGTCAATGACCAGTTTGGAACACAAAGATTTCACTGTTAGAGATGGAACACTGCTAGCTGTCAATAGAAGATTGTTGGTTTTCAGTCTTGCCTAGTCTGAGAATTTTAGAGAGTACTGGAAACAGGTTTAGACCCATCTTTTAATGTACTCTAACATTTGCTTTAAAATTTCAAATATAATCGTTTGTAGAATAAAATAGTTTACTGAGTATTCACAAATATTCCAAGTACACATCAAATTGTGAACAAAGCTGATACAATTTTCTCCAAATATGCCACCAAGCAGTGAGCAAATAGAAACATAAAAATTGTCAGTGGCCTCTCAATTAACTGGCATAGCTTACTAGCACAGCAGTCTGGACTCTCTATGCTCTGAACAGAATCAGCTGCTGCTGGGATGCTGCTGATTTCATTTGGGAAACTGCTGTAGAAGCTGTAGAAGCCTGTGTGTAGTACCTTTGTGGGTTTCTACTCACTATATTGAGAAGACAAGTATCTAAAAATTCATACACTTGAATTACAGAACACACTGTGGGGCTTTATTCTTTGTCATGGAGGGAATATGAGAGGATGAATTTATTAAACCACCAAGTGAGTACACAGAAAAATGACTGAAGAATCTCAAAAAATATTTTATTGGTGGTCTAGAATATCAAATAAATAATGTTTCAGACCTGTATTAGGAAGTTTACTGAGAGTATCTTCAGCATGTAGTTCAAGAAAATAAAGTCACGAAATAAGGTGCATTTTGTGCTTGTGATCTTAGTGAAGATGTATTTGTGAAGGACATAGAAATGCCTATGGTTGTGGAAACTGGTGGTCACAAATTACAAGAGTTAGCCTGATAGTGGCACAGCAGCAGAGAGAAGCAGCAGACTTATGCAAGATTGTCCTTGGTTCTATACTGCTGCAAGAAGTATTGACTCAGACTAGCAGAGGAAAAGCTCCTGAATTATGATTATAGAGAATGTTGTGAAGCAATGAAAAAGAGAAATGGGAATTTCATGTAGAAAAAGGGAAGACTGAAATAGGAAAATATGTTTATGGAGGAGAGTCAGTAAGTATCGGTTTCTGTGTGTGTATTTAAGGTATATGTGAACAGCCATGAGAAGCCAACGAGATTAGGCAGTAAAATTTGCAGTGCAATTTGAGTACTGCAGTTCTGGGATGAGCTGCTGTGAGGCTGTCAGTTTGGGTGTTGGGAGGGCCATGAAGCAGCCTTGGTGCAAGTGTAGGATCATGACTACTTTTCCCTAAGACATGCCGCTCCACATATATGCTGAATAACCTACGTGGGTGAGTGATTAAGCAAGAAGGGCACGTGGGGACAAAGTGATGGCTGAGGAGGGAGAGAGGAGGAGATAACTAATGTGCTGAAGTGGATGCTGATTTAAATGGGAATTGATAGACTCTGGAAAGAAAAGATAGCAGCCCTTAGGCAAGGAGACACTCGTGAGCAAAATCTGAGCGCCTTGCCCACGACAGGCAGCTCCCTGCAGAGGGTTCTGTTGAATAGTCACTGCAAAACACAGAGGAGAAGGAAATCTTAATGTTCTGATATACTGAAGAAGGACATGAGAAGTGAAGAAAAAAGATGAAAACTGAAGGTGATGATATTTAGAAAACCTCAGACTGGTTCAGAATTTAATATGTGGGGAGTGAATTTACTTACTAACTTTCATTCGACATTGCTGAAGTATCCAATGGATCAAACATTATAAGGAATTAACCATCCTTTCATTGTCTAATGCATAAATGCTCTAGCCTCCAAGATTATGCCATATAAGAATATCTGCAGAGGTGTTTAACTGTAAAAATTGAATTAGAGTTTGACAAGCTGAAGACTGTTGGAGCCCAAGGGTAGGTATTTCTAGCAATGACAAATCCAGTCATAAAATGTGATTCTGCATCATGACGTCTAAACCACTCCTTTGTATAGAATTTAATGTCTTCAGGATTAAGCTGTCACTTTTTCATATCGTTCATTAGTTTTAATTATTTGAAATACAAAATATGTGACTTGAGTGTAAGTCCTTTGTCACTCATTTAGAGCTTGGGTGGGATTTTTTTCAGCAAAGGATAATTCAGACTTCTTCACCTAAATAAAAAACTAATGGGAATCTCGCAAAGTTGTGTTTCAAATAAAAATATTGACTATTTGCATTTTACTTAGCCGAGATGATTCCTTGAGAGAAAAAGAGGAGCACTAACATGCAGATACCTAGGGCAAAAGATGCAGTTTTGTGTGGGTTGATGCTTACTGTAGTCTTATTTTTTATTTATATTATTTGTAATATCTCAGAAACATTTTTGATAACGCCTTAAATTGCTCATGAATTGTGCAACATATAAATGCAAATATATTTTAGTGAAGCTATTTGTACAGAACCAGAAGTGCACATATCAACTGCCTAATTGATTATTGGATCATAAGGATTGTAAATGTATTTATTGGCTTTCCTTGTTCTGCAACTTGAAATTGCTAGTTATTTTCTATCATTCAAAGGCTTATTTGTACAATCAGCTCCGACAGGACTGGAAGTCTATCTCCATTGAGGTACTGTGTGACTTCAGGCTCAGGAAGAGAATGTGAAAAGATAGAATAGCATGGAAGGAGGAGAGGAAAATGTGGAACAGCCATGTGGAGGGTTGTGAGTAGCAGGCCATTTGGGTTTGATCATGGTCTCTGTGGACAGTGAAATAAGACTTTCAACAATCTCAAGGCAGGATAGGCTGATCCCACTGACATTGGAAGGAGCAGGATCTCTCAGGCAGTTTCTGTGTTACTATTCCAGAGAGAAGGAGGTAAGCAGAGAAAGTGTGTAGTGGAAACTGGGATACATAACAGCTATGTTTTGATATAGAAAAGTTAAATTCCTATGCCTGTGTTAAGCAGACGTTTCTCTGCATCTTCCATAGTTATTCGTCTGCACTAGCTTAAGTATTTATCTTAAGATGAGCTGAATTACTTTGTAGCATGTGATTTCACTTTATCGATCATAAAAGAATCTGTGGGATACCATGAGACTTATATAGCTAAAATGAAAACATCTAGATTAGATTAGACAAATCCCATGTGCACTGGCATCCTGGCAGCTTAAAACCAAAATTACTGGTGCATAGGATTCACAGTAAGACAGTAACATATGCAATTACAGCCCTTTATGACAGCAGAAAGAAAACAAGTTAAAGAGGCACAATGAAACTGCAAATGGTAAGAGGGATTAAGTAGAACAAAAATGTCAAAAATGGCTGAAAAATGACAAATGACATTATCATCTTTATCTCCAGATCTCAATAAAACGAGGCTAAATTCACATTTCTCTCAGGTCTTTACATTTAAGCTAAAATTTCTGAACAAACCTCTCTTATCTATTCTATAGCAGATAGTGTCCACAGAAAAAGAAAACATGAGGCAGGTTTTTGATGGTGTAAAGGTGCCAAAGTCTATGCAGTATAGAAGAACTACACTGGATGAAGCAGCTGTGGTTCCAGTTCAAAAAAATTTCTTTTCAAAGTTAGTGAAGTAAAGTATCCGTCATTAATGTTTGCAGGAGACAAATCTCTCAGACTTTTTCATCTTCATCACAATATGCTAGAATATATGATCCATATCTTCACTAAAAAGCTGTATCTGCTGAAGCCCTGACACTGAAAAATCCATTAAGGTCTCAAAAGCCCATGCCTTTGGCTACATTTAAAGCTATAGACCATCATCTTAAGGCTTGGAGGGGACAAGAATAGTATTATTAAAAGCCTTGTTACTCTTTCACAAACCAGATAATTTTCAGAGTCTTGGAAGATACTCAGAAGATGCTCAGAATAACAAAGGACTTTTAATAAGAGGACACTGAGATGTCCATAACTGGGAACATATTTCCCATATTTTAATCAATGATTCAATGGAAGATTTAAATGCAATAAAGCATTAAATAAAATGGCTTAGCCAACTACTAGACTGAAACATCTATGCACTGAAAAAAACATTGGTTGAATTTTCAACACAAACCCCCACACTAAAGGAGATAAAATTGATATGTGAGGCAAAAAACTTGCAGTTTAGTGTTGAGGGGACAACAGCCAGACAAAGCAACAGAATTCTAAGATTTAATACACAGTTAAATGACTCTCCTGTGCCAAGTCCAAAGTCTTAAATAAAGGTACCAGTGACTACTGTTAGTGACATGTGGGGTTTTGGCTTTGAAGACACTCTTTTTCTCTACATTTTCCTCTTGTCCTCCCTCAAACTTACACTCAGAATTAAGAAACAAGTAACATCTTAAACCACCAAACCTCATAACCCAGTTTATTTTCTTCTTGAATAAAGGAACTTTGGCTTGAGTTCCCCTTTTCTTTCATTCAGAAAAAATAATTTACTTTGTTATTGTCAGACGATCATCAAGTATTATAGTTAAAAATTAAACAGCAACACTCAAACATATTTTACAGCAGAGAGAAATACATTAGAAGATCAGAGAAAAAAGATGCATGGTGTCTGATGATTCATGCAGTTAAATCCATGAGACTGTCTCCCATATAATGCATTACAGTAGATCTGTGGGAATGATTTAATTATTGACTCATGGGTAATTTGACTTACTACTTCTGCTGAAAAGTCCAGGCAAAACTATAGTTTCAAATTCCGGCAACCGTTCTCAAAGAAGCTTTTTCTTGTGGTAAACATTAGTCAGTGACACTGACCTTTGTACTATTAATAAAAGATTAAGAGCTAAACTTTTGTCTAATTGAGTAGATAAAATTCCTAGTTTTTGAAACGCTCTAGGTTTTTGTGATACAACGCTAAGAATAGGACATGACCTGCAATAGTTAGACCTTTTTTCTCTGGTAGCATTATGACAGTTATGCAATCAAGTCCAGGGAAGAAACTGAGATGAGAAGTTTTAGACCACATATTTTTCTGTCCAGTAAACAGTTTATGCAAAACACTGACTTCCACTAATATCAACAGATCTGCAGGAAATATTAGATTGAGATCTGAGACTTGTCATTCCTCTCTACTTTTTAGGTCTTATTTTCTTTTAGTTGGTAGCTTTAGTCTTAAGGAGCCAGTTTGTATAATATTATATAGCCTGCTCTTTGCTGTAAGTGCTGTTAAGAGCATTTTACCTACAAAGCAGGCTAGAATCTAGTTTCAGTTATTTTGTGCCTTGGTTTTGAAGCCATTGCTAATAGCCCTTTTAGTTGTTTTAGGTTGTATTTCTAGGGTTTTTATTGTTTTATTCAATGGTATTTAATTATAAGCTACTATTTTTTTTCTGATAATTTGATTTATGCTTCTCTTGTGAAGCCCACCTGAGTTGCAGTGATAGAGTTTATTGGCAAAGAAACTAGGAAATGTTCAAACAAAACCAATTTCCATTCTGCAGACAAGACTGGAAGAGTCTGTATTTTCTTTTTTTAACTGTCAGGCAAAATTGTGTTTTCAGGGGCTGCTCCTACAGAGTTAACATCTAGAGAAAGTTATTACTGAAAAGGACAGCTAGGGTGCCTCTACTATATAGAACTGGACACAAAATTAAGAAAATCATTTTATACGAGCCCACAAATGCTCAGCCTTTTATCTCAAAGAGCACCAGAAATCCTTTTACAGAGTCAGTTGGAGAGGCCTTCCTTTGTGAACGTGGAAATATATTGCTTACTTTTTCTCCTTGAGGGGACTGAATGCAGTTTGGTGAAATTACTTCTTTTCATTCACAGTTATTTCTGATTGATGATGGTGATGGTTTCTTTTGGAAAAACTTAGCAGAGTATTTCTTTCAGAATATTTTTGCCAGACAGAAGAAAAACTCCCTTTTAAAACTAATTTTCAGCAATTGATAGAAAGACCTTTTCCTTAATGATTCCTTAAAATCTCTTCTTTTTCTTCTTAATAAAGTGGAAAAGTTGGATGGGACAAGGTTGAAAGCTTTTCCTTAAAATATCAAAGGTGGGGACATTAGCTATCTAAAGCTTTGCAAAAGTAACCCTAATAAATTCCCTCTCTCCAACTAATGAGGCCCAGCATCTGTTTGCTTTTGAAATGTCATTCATTTGGAGTAAATACCAAGCAGAAATAATCGGAAAAGCAAACAAAAGAGTGCTATTAGATTATTTTGGTCACCTTCCAGAAAATGTAATATTGTTCTCTAATGGATGTTGTCCAGGAATGTGTCAACTCACTTTTAAGTCTCTGTCAATTCCACTTGGGAACTAATTCCTTTAGGAGTTAAATTCCTTAATTGTTGGGATAATTTTTCTTGATGTTTTCATTTCTGAACTCCTTTACCAGACTTCTTTCCCCTACTCTGTCTATAGATTTGACTTTAAATTTTCTTTTTTTCTGCTTAGAGTTTGAGTCCTACACACCTCTAGATTATTAGTGTCTATATTTTGACTTACATTTGTCTCAGTTTGCCACATAAGTACCTGTAGTTGTTGCTCCTTTTATTCCTAGCAGTGACTTATCGCATTTAGTCTACTGCTCCAGTCATGGGCTGTGTAATTCTTTACTCAACCCATGAATGATCCTGTCTACTTTTAATCCCAGCTTCTTAGGTTTTCTTTCTAATCTTGTTGATGTATCTAAAGCAGACTTCATGTCTAATTTGCAGCTCACTATCACATCTATTAGTTTCCAAGGCCTTCTCTTCCCTGGAGACACTGGAAATCTCTGTTTACCTTCAAAAAGTTTGTAATGTCATTAATTAGGAACATATAGTTTGGATAGTAGGTCTACCTTAGGAAAAAATGGTCACGACTGCATTTGGTTACATGGACAATAGGATCTCGGGAGCAAAAACTGTCAGAGAAAGAGAAGGAACTGTAGGAGGAGATACAATATTGACTGTGTTAAAGAAATTGTATCAGTTTATAACTCTGAAAGGATGATAATTTTTTTATGAAGTAGTGACAATCATTAATTCTTATTGATTTTAACTTAAAACAGTGAAAGTGGAAGTTGTGCTTGGATGCCATAACATATTTGATAGGTGCAGCCAAGGGGTACAGTGCAAAATAAATCTATTTTTTAAAGTCAGGAAAAGGGAATAAGAAAAATTGAAAAGATAAATGTAGTACTTATGATGAGAAATGTATTTTAGAAAACTGAGAAATCTATTTTAGGAAATACATTGTCCTTTCCTAAAGATACTCCTGCAGAAACACTTTCAGTTTAGGAGGTTTCTGAAAGAATGGCTTCCTCTTAGGAAGGTATATTTGTATGGAGGAACCAAGAGACCCCAAGAAATACTCTTCATGAAGATGGCATTCATTCCCAGAGGCAAGATGTCAAATCAAACCGGCATGTGGCTACAAACACTGCATCATTGAATAATACATACAGTGCTGTTCACAAAGGAACAGATATTTCCATTACAACTGAGTGCTTTTTCAGACCGAGAGAAGTGTGTGAGCTTGAGAGAAATGAGAACCGGTGAATTTCAACCAACCTCTGCCACAAGTGTGAACAAACTGTGCCAAGTTTTAGGAAAGCCTTGATAAACAGATCTAGGATCTCACATCACAGTTGCTGCCAGTAAAGGTCAGCATCTATGGAGATGACACTGATCCACATTTTCTGCTAAGTCCTGCTCCTGAGTCATGCACTAGCCCCAAGACTGGCTTTGATCAGTAAACAGAAAGTCAAACTTATTGTTTCCTCTTTAGACTGCAACCATTAAAAAAAAAAACCAAACAAAAACCAAACAAAAACCAAACAAAAACCAAACAAAAACCAAACAAAAACAAAACAAACAAAAAAACCAAAATAAACTGCCCCATCACAACCTATTACCTGTTTAAAAAATTTATAAATTGAAATAGTAGTAGTTCATAGAACTGTAGATCAACTGAGTCTGGAAGTTGTTGGTCCAACTCTCTGCTCCCTAAATTGGCAGGGCCATCTTAGATAAAGTTGCTTAGATCATTGAATACTTTAGAAAGGGTCTCAGAAGGTCATCTAGTTCAACCCTCCAGCTTGAAGCACAGCTACCTACCTAGTTCAGGTTCACAGGACTTCTCAGCCTGAGTTTAGGATACCTCTGCAATGAGGTCTTCCCTCAGTCTCCTCCAGGCTGAACAGACCAAGTGCCCCCAGATTGGACACTGTCTAATAGCGTAATATCTTTCTTATCTAGTGGTGCCCAAAACTGCACACAATATCCAAGATGAGGCCACCTCAGTGCAGAGCAGAGTGGGACAATCCCCTCCCTTGCCCAGCTGGTGATTCTGTGCCTGATTCCAGGACAAGGTTGGCCCTCCTGGCTGCCAGGGCACTGCTGACTCATATTCAAATTGCCATCCACCAGCACCCCCAGGTCCCCTTCCAGGACACTGATTTCCACCATCTCATTCCCCCATTCTGTACGCACATCCAGGGTTGCCCCATCCCAGGTGCAGGATCTGATCCTGAGTCCAAGTTATTTATGAAGGTGTTGAAAAGCACAGGGCCCCAGATGGAGTCCTGTGGAACCCCACCATTGACAGGTCACCAGTTTGATGTTACCCCATTCACTTTTACCCTTTGTGCTCGAACCATGAGCCAATTGCTCGTCCCCCACATGATGTGTTTATCCGGCTGTGTGCAGGACGTTTTGCCCAGAAGGATGCTGTGAGAGACAGTATTGACAGCTTTACTGAAATCCAGACTGGCTTGCCTTGATCAGCTGGGTGGGTTACCTTGTCATAAAAGGAAATCAGGCTTAATAAGCAGGACTTTCCTCTCATGAAGCCGTGCTGGCTGTGACCAATGATTTATGCCAAGCAGGGAAGCTCAGTAGTCTCTAGGCTGTCAACTATCAATAGAATAAGATGATGCTAGTAAGACTTTTTTTGCATGCTAGTAAGACTTCTGGGGCTCTGTTCCATACACTATTGTCATCTGTCCTCCAGAGTCTAGAGTAAGCTACATGCAGCCATCACAACCACCACTAGTGTTTACGGCTGAAGTAGAGGATGTGGAAGGGGGGCAAGAGGGTGACAGCACAATGTATCAGGAGAGTCTCCTCTATCTTCTCTATGCCCACCCTGTGAAAGCAGAAGATAACAAACAGATCTGCACTGATCCACCTCTCCTGAAGGCTGAACAAAATCAGCATCAGACATCATGCTCTCCAGATCCCAAACATATTTGTGGACTCCTTCTCGTATTGTTCCAGCCTGTTGATGTCTTTCCTGTGTGGGGAAGTCCAAGACTGGGCACTGGACACAGAATGACAGGTCCTGTTAAAAGAGGATTGCCTGCTGGCAGCATTCCTATATATTTTCATTTAATATATTTTGAGTATTTGATGAATGCCTATAGGCCTTGATTATGAGTAAGCAGCTCTTCTTTCTACACTGTGAATAAAATGCATACGCCAAGCAACTAGGTATCAGACTATGATGGAACAAAATCTGGGAAATTAAATACATGGATATGTTATAGTCAAGGATCAAAAATGATCCTTTTCCATTTTGGTTTCTAAGTTTTCTTCCATTTAGAAACATTTCTGAGAAACAGTAAATTCCAATCAGTATATGAAACTAGAAGCTGACTCTTTAAGAAGATAACAAATGTTAGAAAACATTTAATCACAGAAATATGCACCTGTGGGAACTGGCCATCATTCTGCTCAAACTGGTGGGAGAAATAATGTGTAGTATAGAGGGCAAGAATACATGAATATAAGTTCAAGACAATTTTCATTTGTCTATAAGATTGATGTAAATATTGGACTTTCACACTACAGCTGATGTAATATTTTTAGTAAAATGGTCATGAGGAAAGATGCAAATCTGAATCTGATGTGAAATCTGAAAGCCTATGATATTTTTCTTAATTTACGATCATGACAGACTGTCTCTAAAGTGTATTTGGCAAAGAAATGGCAAAGATTATTAATAATCCTTGAACTTTTAGATGGTGATTAAAATTAAAAGCATCATGAGGCCCTTTAAAAAACAACAGTTACATTCCATGGTCATTATGACCAACATTGCTTTTATGATTCCTTGCATTTAACAAGCAGTAACTACAATTTGTGGTTGCAGCTCTAACTCGCACTTCACCTCTGTGCCAGTTACCAATTTGTCTTGCTTTTCTTTTTACTTCTGGTTGAATATGCAGGCATTCCATGTAAATGAGAATCTGTTGGAGGCGGGCTTGTGGAGCAGTGAAGACAACCCAATGTGGGTTAGCAACAAAGCTCAGTTTATTAATGGCGTTTCTACAATTATAGTATTCTCTGAGTGTACGTGCAATAATATTACTGGTGCTCACACACATAAACAATCACTCATTGGCTATAGCTACAAAGCTACTGTCTGTGTAACTTCATCCAGCCTGCTGCAAGGTTGTTTATCTCTACGAGCACAGAGGAGTCTAGCCAAGGTCAGACTCCTTCTGCTTTGTTAAGAGATTCAGAGGCCTAGCAGGTTCCCACACGCAACAACTTCTTATATATGCTTTCTCGCAGGGGCGTAATTTAATGGTTCAAAAGCAGGAAGTTTTCCTCGGAGCTGGCCCTCATTGGCTCTGCTCTATGGGATGGAGGGAAGCTTCCAGATTGGTTTCCAACAGAAGCCAATCTTCCTCTTATTAAAGAAACCCCTAATCAGAGAAACCCACGACAGCATTTTCTGCTTAAATATATAGGACTATATAGAGAGACAAAAATTGTTGCAAAGGACTGGGATACCAAAAGTGACTTTGCAAAATGCAAAAGGTTTTTCATGATTCAAAATATCCTCTACAAAGAGTATCTTTTCAAGGTAGTCATTTCATGACACAAAAAGGAAAAACTTCACCATTTAAAATGAATAACAGTTGGAATAAAACCAAAATGTCTATTCCTCTTCCCTCTCTTGGATTTTCATTCAAAATTGTATTTGAAGAAAATGTTTCACTAAATGCAACTTTTTTTTTTTTTTTGGTAAACCCAGTTAGCCACACTGTCAACACCAGCATTTTGGTTATTTTGATCAGCTTTTAACTTGCAAACCTGTTATTGAGATCATTCACATGAAAGTCCACCCACCATAATATATTTTTGCCATTCTTAAAATACCACTGATATTTAGAAATCAACCAGGCAACCAAAATAATCTCTCATCCCACCATGGAGTAGAACCAATTGTGTGTGCACAAATTGAGAAAACAATGCAAAACCCCTATAACCCCGGACACTTAAATTCAAAGCTGAAGTCTGAACAAAGGTTTCTCACATCTCATGGAACCACTGTCCAAGATGGACTCCACAATAGGATGTAGCCCACTAAATCAGGTTTTTGGCACTGCTGGTAAAAAAATCACAGACATTGTGCAGAACCAACAGAACCAGATCTCAGGGCTGGAATGGTCTTACCATGCCCCACATGGGCTTAGCTGTGACATGAGCTGATAAGCAGGCAAGTGAACATTGCTGCCTCTGCAGGTACTGGCTGCAGCTGAGCTGAGGATGAAAAATACCTCATCCTCTCCAGGCCACCCCCAAGGAACCAACAGCAGCTGTGTGTGAACCCAGGGATGTGCTGGGACAAGTTGCTGACTTTCCCTGGGCACCAAGGAGAGGGATGTGTGCTGGGAGGAGTGTACACCAAAAAAGCCCAAGCAAGCTGAGACTGAGGAGGAAAAGACCCTCAGCAACCCCACCATCCTGTGACTGCTCCTTGAAAGATGAGCACTATCACCCTTGAGAAAGGACCAGTCTTATCTCTGAAATTTCTTTCACTCAATTTTCACAGAATACTTTGAGTTGGAAGGGACCCACAAGGATCACTGAATCCAACTCTTAAGTAAAGGGACCATATGGGGATTGAACGCACAACTTTGGTGTTATTACCACCATGACATCCCAAAGGTGAGCCAGACAAACACCAAGTAAAGAAGGTGCCTTCCCTTTTTCCAATAATATTTTCAATGTAACAGTTCCTTTTTTCCTGTTCCATTTTCTCTTGATAATGTTTATTTCAACTGTGGTTTATCTTTCAAACTACCAGGTCTGAAAACAGCTCCAGGTAAAATGACTATTAAGGGATAATATTCTTTTGCAAAAAATCACCAATGCAGTTATTAGAAGTACAAATAATAAAAATAATAATCTATTTTTATTCAGTTTTTCTGATGGAAAATCATGTGGCAGAAGGATTTCCACTTGCATCTGATTCCAATTGTAAATTAAAATAATTTCATAGAATTAGATGACAAGTAAGGCAAAAGTCTCTATGCTTTAAAACATTAGAAAAAGTAGAAATCTACAATTATCTGTAGACAAGGTAATCTTTTTTTTATGTCAACACACCCTTATGAGAAGCCCAGAAGTAATATAGCAAATTTTTGCAGTTAAGAGAAAATAATTCTCTCAAAAAAGAAAAAAAATTATTGCCAAGAAAAGTTGTTAAAACTGAAGCTTAAAAGAAAAAAAAAATCTATAGGCCACATCTGAAACAGCCTTTTAAAAGGTTGCTACTTGAGTTGTTACATAGTATTAATAAAATTTTAATTCATAAACTGACACAAGAATAAACACAGAAATATAACCAGAGTAATTATGGACAGAAAAATACTTAATGAGTTTTCAGAATCATGGAATATTTTAAAGGAAAAATTCTAGGCACAAAATAATTGTACAGAACTGTATTAAGTTTCTCTGCTGTGGAAACTGCTACTCAGCAGTAAAAGCAAGCCAAAATTATTTTCTGCCCAAAAATATTCAACTTTACATTTTATCATTCCAATAATTTTATTAACAAGATAGCAATATTTTGTTCTCACAACTTCAAAAGCAGAACCATGTGAATTAATAGTTAATTCAACTTTAAAATCAGTGAGCTTTACTGCATTGATTTCTTTCTAATTTTCTTGAATGGTGATTCTTTTAAGTAGTTTTTCACATAATGCACCATCTCGTAAGTCCCAATTGAGCAACAGTGAAGACTCATTAGTCTTTGTCACCTGATAATCATTCATGCTGCATTTTAAACAATCAACATAAATTGCTGCCTTGGGAAATTATTTTGGAGTTATGGAAGAAATATGTGCCAGTTTAAGTTGTAGTTTGTTCTTGTAAAGCATTTTATACTAAGGAAGTTTTACTGGGCATATGAAAATATTTTCTCAATAAATTATTTTTTCTGCTAAGTGTGGGTTACTTCTCCCATAAGTTAAATATTTACTGCCTACCTAGTTCAGAACTGCTCAGCATTTTTCACAGAGGCGTTAATGTAGATTTACTTATTTTAAAGAAACACTGCAAAACAATTAAAAAAAAAGAGGGAAAATAAGTACATGCAGATATTTTCTCAAGGAAGAAATTCCACAGGACAAGGGTTTTTTTCAAGGGATTTCTTTAATTTTCCCCATACCTCATTGTCAATTCATGTTTCTGGTTTTTTGACAGCAATTATAATGGAAACAACTCCTCATTTGTTGACCTACTAATTAAGCAATGCTAAAAATTAAATTGTAATCTACCTCTGGGCAATGGGCCAGCAAAAATCTCACCTACCACTTAAGCGTTGCTTATGACTTATTTTGAGACTAGATTGCAGCACATATCAATGTATGTCTCCTGCAGCACAAATTAGCCCTTAATGGATGTTCTCATTCTACATGAAGATTCACATCTTACCCTTCAGTAATGTACATTGTTTCATGTAACTCACTAATTTCGCATTAGTTTTAGTGCTACAGGGGGAGAACACATTTTCCAAATCTAGCCAATGTCCATCACTAAATGTGGAAAGAGAACTGCAGCAATATGCAGTATCAACTCCCTGTAAATAGGCAAGGTGCTTACTTCAGATTTGGTGGGAGAGCAAGTAGTAAGCAAATTCTAAAGAGACAAAGGCCAGAAGATTAATTGCTCTTTGGTGTACTGCAGAATTTATGTTATCAGGAAGGAGAAGGCAAAATGTTGGAAGTTCACAAAGCTTTTGAACAAAAGCAGCTTTTAATTAAAGCTTCCATATTCTTCCAGATCATCTAAGATATGCTTATATCTTTGCAAGGGTAGCTTCAGCTATAGACACCCTGAAGTTACTTATTTCATGGAGAGGGAGAGTGAGACGTGGTGCTGTCAGAAGGTTCCCATTAGGAATTATTTTCTCTCATTTCTTTCAGTGTTTGCTTTCCTATACCTTGGGAGGGTATGAGCAGACCATCTGATCAAAAATATGGGGCTTTGATTTTAAAAGAATGAAGCCTTAATCAACCCAAGAAAGACAAAAATATAAACATAGAGGTTTTTAACCCTTGCCCCTATTTTCTTGGTCTTAAAAAGACTAAATGAAAAAAAGAAAGTTGGAAGACAAGGATTCCCCCTCCACTATAGTCTAACTACATTTCTATCTTCCTTTATTCCCTTTTAGTTTAGATAAAACACTTGAAAAATCTCAACTTCCTAGTTTATTGCTTGAGAAAGATAGGAGACAGCTAGGAGTCTTGCATGTTGAACTGCTCTTTCAGTTTACATAAGTATTTATGTAAGGTTTTGACTGAAGTATTTATAAAATGGAAATTTCTGTAACCTCAAATACAGAATTATGTCCTCTGACCAAATAATATTTAGGACAAGCAAAAATGCAGCTGCTTTAAAACAAAAGAGAAAGACTCCAGTACTCTAAACCCAGTTAATTAGCTTCTTCCTAGGCTAATTACCCAACAAAGCTGTGTCAGGTACCAGTCCAGTTTTAAACACCCTTCATATTTCATCCAAAGAGCACTAAAAGGACTCATGAGGAACAGCTTATTTAGGGAAACAGTTTTCAGATAGCAGTCTGAACTGTGGCTCTTCAGTGGAAGGACATGTTTCTCTATAGCCTAGAATAACAGGGTCTGACAGGGATTTTTTCCTGCATAATTTTATTTTGTGGAACCTATGTAGGTCTCACCTTAGCATGCATTTTAGTCTTCAGGAGCTTACTCCAAACACCTGAAACTACCAGAAAGGCATGGTATTCCATTAAAAGCCAAAGAGTTGAGAATCCAGACTGAATTTTTAAATTTTGGATTTACTGATGTAAATATTATTAGATACATATATAAAAAATAAAATTACCAGTTTGAAAGCATGAAATACATAAAATGGAAGAAATTTTCAGCATTATTAAGTTTGAAATTCACAGTTGACAGATATCTCAGTCACCTTTAAGCCCTTATTTTTGTCTCACAATATGTGTAGGTCCTCAGCTCCTTCTCTGACACAGCTTTTGTAGGAAAAAAGAACACAGCTCACTCTGATGAGGCTGAAGGCAGAATGGCAATTTATTCAGAGAGCATCAGACTTATGTAAGCTTTACATGGAACATACTAGAACAAGGGGCAGAACAAGGGTGGAGCATGCAAATCCACATACATATAAGGAAAACTGGGTGTAACATAACCATACATGGTAAAATAAAGGAGGGGATAACCATATAAGGAATGTCTGCACTGCAGCAGGCATCAACCAATCAAACGCTGAGGATAACATGAGGGGAATAACTGCTATTTTTACAGTTGTGGAATATTTCTATTATTTAACTTTAAACATGTGTCTTAGTTCAGGAGAGAACTAAGATATTATACTAACCAAGGAATAATCCCTCTCCTTTGAATTTAGAAAAAAAACAACTTTAATTAGGAAGAAATATATATATAGAAAAGGAT
>JAWWMO010000121.1:91457160-91484218 GCA_035047845.1 Dendrocincla fuliginosa | reverse complement strand
CTACGAGCACAGAGGAGTCTAGCCAAGGTCAGACTCCTTCTGCTTTGTTAAGAGATTCAGAGGCCTAGCAGGTTCCCGCAAGAATCCACTGTTAACCAAGGAGAGCTGATGCCAATGTGGCTGTTCAAATACAAAGGTGACAGAAAAATCTTAATTTTCCCATTCCCAGTGTGGGATTTTTCATCATATTTTTGTTGCTTTTCTTTCAAAGTGAATGGAGCACTGCAAATATAGCTCAAATGTCATGCTGGTGGGACATATACTGATAAACATTCTGTTAAAGGCATTTAATATCCTAGGATTTACTTTACACTGTGGGAAAATGTCCGCATTTTGTTTTTCTGTTTATTTGTGCCCTTTTATAGGCACCCACGCATCATGAACAATGAACAGTAACTAGATGAGTATTCGTTGCATAAATTCAAAACAAGACAGAGATCTTTAAGCCTCCAGTAAGCACACCATAGCTACCAAAGTGTGCAATGCAACACTTTTGTTCATTGAAATACATCTGGATGGTTGGGCTGGAACTTCTTCTGTCCTGTATATAAACTGAGGCCTAGAAACCTGAGTACTATGCAGTACAGCTACAACTACACAACTTTAAAAGTTCTCTCTCCTGGCAAGTGGGGGGCAATCTCTCATGTGGTTTCATGGATATTCCCACAAAATTTTCCATGTCCTCAAAATGTCAAAAACCAGCAAGTGCATTTAGAGGTCACATACCTCCCCACTCCACACACACTGTGCAATAAAACAGATTAGGCTGTCAGCAATTCAATTTGAGCTAAGAAATGCTGAGAATATTTTTAGTCCAGACTCAGCAGCTATTTCTGTAAAGGTGTCGGATGAGACCTTTGACAGCAATGTTCTTAGGGATCTTCAGCTAAGTTGAAGAAATGTGTTCACATTAATTTCAATATTTCTACAGAGTTCCATTCAGCTGGCAAGCTCTCCGGAGGAGAAATTCTGTCAATGAAAACAAGTTTTCAGAATGGCGAACTAAAACTACACTTGTGTTAAGTTTTTGTAACCCCCAATGGCAATTTGACTTGTGGTTAATGGGATACTTATCCTCATTTTCATCATCAGCAAAGTTTGCTATTCGTGCTTTGATACCAGTAATAAGGACAGCTAAGACAAGCTTTTCTTTCCTCATTACTTGTTGCATCAAAATACCATTCTTTTCTAATAGGTGGGGATCACTACCTGGTAAAAATGGACAAAAACAGAAATTCTGGGTAAGTGAATTCTTAGGACTGTGTTTTGAGGCAAAAGAAAAAAATCTTAACACAGATCATCTAAAAGCTACTTCCTTACTTTCATTTGCTCTCTCTGAATCTATTTTTTTTCCTTCACCTAAAGTGTCCTGCATAATTCTATTCGCTCTCTGGCAAATTTGATCATGCTGACCCTTGAACTATAGTAACATCTACCTCAATTTCAAAGCCTGTTTCATCCCATGTATATCTGTGCTTTTTCCTACACTGTCTTTTCTGCCTCATCTTAGTGAAATTTTCAAATGTTCCTAAAATTTTCAATGAAGAGTCCATTCTTTCTGATGTCTACAAAGAAGACTCAATGAAAGTAATCAATAATTAGACAAATTGTCTATTTAAACAGTGGTAGCAGTTGATATCTGGCTATCAGAAAAAAAACAAAACAAAACAAAATGCAAAACCAGAAAACAAAAAGCAAAACCAGCCAAACACAGAACATTTCCTTTTGAATAAGTCAAATTTATTCACTTGGATTATGATTAGCAAGTCATCTCATTATTTCTGTGTTGATCAGAAAGTAATTTGGAGTTTACATAGCTGATGTCAGAGCTTTTCATAGGTTGTTTCACTGGCAAAAATAACTGAGAATTACTGACTTCATCAGAAACTATATTGCTTGATATGTCAATAGCTACCCAAATGAAATTTCATTTATTAAAAGTCAGCTTTTTAAAATATCTTTGGTCTCTCTTTAACAGATTAGTTGTAATTGGAATTTTGATTATTATTTTTTCAATGTCCACTTTCACCAGCCAATAGTCAATTTTTCATCTAATGATTTCTGCCTCAATTTATCAGACTGTCTCATAGAAGTAGTATTACATAGAAGTACACAGAAGTACTCTATGTATCTAGTAGTATTACATAGAAGTAGTATTTTTATTAATCCTAGTTTTGGAACTGAAATTTTTATCAAAGTGAAATGGAACAAATTATTAGAAATCAGAAAAGGATGCATGCTGATTCTCAATGCACCTAATCTGAGAAAAAGTTTCTTAAAAGGGAAACTAACATAAAGGATTAGTGTTGCATTTTACGCCTTGTATTTTTAAATGCTACTTTAAAATTAAAGCTGATATTTTTTTTTTCTGCCTTGTTTGTTTTTAGATTGCTGCAAATTCCTGGGGAAAAACTTGGGGAGAAAATGGTTATTTTAGGATTCTACGTGGACAAAATGAGTGTGATATTGAGAAGCTGATTTTAGCTACTTTGGGATAGCCATAGTCTGTCTGTACCATACTCTGATGTATCTACTCTTTCCATTGTTGCATATTGAATCCTTCTGGAGAAATAAAATTTCTTCTCTGTAAGTTACCTTTCTATTTAGGTCTTCTTGACATGAACACATTTCAGACATCTCAGCACTCTCAGATCTTACCTGGCACAAACATCTTTTTACACTAAAAGCATGTTGTATCCAGTACTACGGAGAACCTTGCTGTCTCACAGAGCAGGAAGTTCCCTACTCTGTCCTTTACATCTTATCACTCTGCTCTTATATTACTAATGTTTGATTGAACAGTACCTGAAATAAATGGAGTTACATTGCTAGTCACAAATCACTTTAGAAATATTATGTGTTCTTCCAAACAAAATTGGCTTAGACAGTTCATGGTCATGCTGGATAATAAATTTCAAAGAAATGTCAATGGAGTTCTGATCCTATAGCTGAAGAATTTTGTATCCTCTTACTTACAGCTGAGTAGGTAAGTTATATCTATGTATCAATATCTTTTTCAGGAAATTATTTTTTTTCTAGTGTGCCCCACAAAGTTGATGCATTCAGAGTAATATAAAATTAGCTTGCAGTGAAACAGTGCATTGCTGTTCCCACAACCCTAACCAAAACTGTACAATTTAAATATTTTTTTAAAATTAAAATAAAATAAAGAGAAAATGTAATTTCTCCTCTCTTCAGTCTAGACTAGTCTAATTCCTGAATTGCTTGCCTTCTGCTCCCTGTTTAACCTGGAAACAAGCATGTGTGACCATTGTAAGAAGCCTGTTTCCAATAGATAGAGATGGAAAAGACATTCTGTTGTTTGTCTCCACTGACACATCTGTAGTCCAGGCACGGTTTCCAGTGTTGGTCATCAGGATCATTAGTGAAGATGAGACTCCCAGAAACTCTTTCACTCTTAATGCTTCTGTAGCTGCTTCTGTCTGAAGAAACAGCTTTCTGGCATACATCCCCTCCTACAAGCATTACTGCAAATCTTGGCAGGCTTGAGGACCATTTTGCCTATTTGTGAACTGAACTACAGATATGGCAACTATTGATATAAGAAAATATTAACTACTTCTACCCTTTCAGTTTCAATTAATCCAAAGGCCAGATACCAACAGGAGTCATGAATCATAAAATTGTCTATGAAAGAAAACATAACATGTTAAGCTGGTTGGGCTAAACACCTGCCATGAAATTTCAGTGAACAAAGAGTTTCCAGAACTACCTTCAGTGTCTTTAATAGAGTATGTTCATTCCTTCTAGAAAATTGAGAACTTGATTTCTAATGTCATCAGCAAGTTTCTTCAAGAACTGCTGATGACATACAACAGATGTCCTAGCTAGTGAAATAACATCTCTTAAACTAAAGTTGGGTCACAATTTATGTTGCATTACTACTGAGGAGCTATTATTAGTTAGTACCATAATGCTGCACAACAAGCCTTCTCTGGCCTCTGGTGTCATACAGTAAACTGAAAGTAGACACAAAAAGCCTTTATCACTTGAAATTTGTACCATATTGTAACACAAGCAATTTTAGAAGCTCTAAGTTATCCGGAAGAAGTAACTTTTACAGTTTCAGTTGGCTAAGACTGAGAGGAAAGTGTACTGAGCCCTCTACACAGCTATTTATTTACCAACCTCTTGGTCTGTACTGATTCCATAAACCTCAAGATTTCAGAAGAGTAGAATTTAACTTTGGAGTGAATGACACTGTAAAAGCATGTTCAGTAAACTTGGGGTGGTCGTGGGGATGGTGTTTCAATCAACTTCACATTGGTTTGCACTGATGTGGCTTTTATTTTTGTCAGTTGTTGTTGCTACTCCTTATTCACTTGTGAGATCTTCCTAAAATCTGGGTTGTAATATTAAGTCTCTCCAGTGAAGTGAAACCTCAAAACTACTGTCCTAGATCTTTACCTGATCAAATGGTCATCTCATCTTAAACAAAACACCATATGCAAGTGAAACAAATCCAACCATATCAAAGCAATGGAATGTTTTGAAAAGTGATGTTGCTTTACCCACCTTCTGGGATAAAACTTCTGTCACTATACCTTTAGGTTGTTATGTATTTAGGAAATGCCATTTTTTTTATTGTTTCAAGTATATGAAAATAAGCATCTGGCATACTGAAGGTGTGCTGGCTTTGTGGATTCACCACCTAGCACCCACCTCTGTACAGACATGAAACAAACAACTATATTGACTGTGTGTGGATCAGCTTCTTGCACAGAGGTTGAAAGAACCCATATTTGCAACAATGCTCTGAGGGATGTATGTGCTCAGTGCCATTTCCATAGTCCCTCAGTATCATAAAACTGTTATCTGTGGATAAGCAACAGTACTTGGAATTTAAGAGCCAAACAAATGTATCTGCATCTGGAAGTCAAATTGCTCTTTAAAAGCAGCCTTGATTCTGTGGCAGCTATTATGATACTATTCAGAGCACAGGTGGAGAGTCTTTTGCCAGTGCAGGTCTTCTCACAAGGTTGAAGAGACATTGAGGGCTGGGAGCCACCAGTGGCTCTGTCTTATACAGACTACCTGAAGACAGATTTTTAAATATCAGAAGGGCCTTGATTTCTTCCAGTTCACTATTTTGTTGGAGTATGAGGAAACTTGTTCTTCATTAAGATGTCCTCTCTCATTTCTCTCCATTTTTTTTGACCTCTCCATCATTAATACTGAGCTATGGCTGCTATCATGGACTGCAAGTATCATCTAGCCTGGAGCTTTTTCCTGAAAGAATATAAAGGAATAATATGTGGCTCAGGTTAATTCAATAGAGAGCTCATCAGCTCTAAAACACTGATATTACTGATGGTCTGTGGGAAATGCATAAAGGAAGGGAAATTCCAGGAAGAGAAGGCAATGCAGGACTAACCTTTGTGTTTGTGATAGAGAAAACTTGCTTTTCCATAAAACCAAGAAAGTAACATTTTTATAGTAAGCAAAAAATAAATCGCCATTCAGATTACACATAACAATATGTCCTGTTAACAGCAAGCTATATCAAGTTTTGAATAGATGTTAGTCTAATGGAGAAATCTTAAATCTGGGTCTAGCTAGAGGAGTGTATGCCTTGTGACCTGGGACCTGACAGTATGGTAGCCAATGGAAAATTTTCTGTCTAAATTCCTATATAGTTAGAATCATTTTCAGATAGAACTCTGAATAGAAATAGCTATGAACTTGGGGAGAGTTTGAATCTTCCCAATATTAACCGAGCAGAATAGGCACTATTTGCAATTTGTGTTTGATGATCCAGGGCTTTCCCACATTCAGATCCTAAATATTACTAATAGTAACTAATAGATGAAGACTGTTAAGACCATTTGAGGTGGCTTTAAGTGAAATTAATTTTAAAATTAAAATGGCTAACCAGCAAATTAAGGAACCCAGCTATTTTCATACTATTTTTACACTTTTGCAATCCTATTATTATGAAAACATCATCTATTTGCTAAGTGATAGTAAATCTCACTTCAAAGATTTCCACAGAAAGCATTATCAATACCCGTTAATATTCTGAGTAATTTTGTTTACATGGGGGTGCCTGGTAATTGCTGAATTCCTGGAGGCAATTACTCTGCTAATGGGACTGAGTCACAGGCAGCTGCCTCTACACCTGACCCCAGTAAGAGATTTTAAGGGTGCTGAAAGGCACAGAAAACTCCCTTCCATCTTACTAGCAGTCACTGCACACGACTTGACAAGACCAGCTTTTCCCAGCTATTGGAGTTTGCTCAATACCGCTAGGGAGTCTCACAAACTGGTGACACTTGCCAAATAGGGATTTTCATTTCATTTTACTATTTCAGAATCATGCATGATGAAAATACTCTTACACATCCATACTAACCTATTAAACCACAGTATGTGCATACTTCTGCTAAAATTAATTGAGAAAAGAGAAGCATTTGAATATCTCATCTAATGAACACAATTGCTTGAGAACAAAAACCTGAAGGCAGACAGGCTGAAAAATTAGGTAGGGAAAGATTTTACCAATGTGATATTTAAACACTTCAGAGAAGTAGGGCATTGGACATCCTCCCGAATTCAGTCTTCAGAGAAATGAGAAGCCTCTGTACCAGTGCTGTCCTGAACATGGGCTCATTACTGATTAACAACAAAAACAATTTCAAAATTTGGTTCAAATTTTGAGGGACCAGATATCACCAGCATAGTATTGTTTTGACCCTGCCTTTAGCTGGGGGATGTAATATGTGCCTTGGATTTTGCCTGTCTGCAGTTTGCTGCCTGTACCTTTCCCAAGGAGGCTATGGTTAGGAAAAAAAGATTTTGTTTAGAGTTGTTGCTTTGTCCTGTATGCCCAGAGTGAGATTGCTCATGGAGAGCTTCCCCTGGGCATGGTGAGCTCAGGGAGGCTTTGTGGCTTCAAGCTGGCAGCCAGAAGTGGGACTCAAAGCTGCAAAGCTTTTTGTGCAGCTTAGTACAACGAATTAAATGTTTTATGGAAATGTAATGGAAAACAAATGGAAAGAGAGTTTCAAGGAACATAAGGAACTTGTATCTGGAACAGGGACTGGACAAGCCCTGAAAGGAATGACAAGGAAACTATTTTCCTGTAGTTCCAGGGATCAAGGAAAGTTACCAGACTAAGAGCAAACCTGAAGAAAAGGAGCTACAGTTCTAGAAATCAGTTAGAGGGGAGCTACAGTTCTAGAAATCAGTTAGAGGGACATATGTTTGTAAATCTTTTTAGCTTAATGGTTTACTAGAGATGTGATGGGAGCTTGCACCTAGGCACTTCATGCTGCGCCTTCCATTTGGAAACTTTCCTGTATGAACAAATGACTTACACCTTTGCACCCTTTTCTCACTGCAAGGATCAAGCCTTTAGCAGGAAGGAGACTGTGTCTTTGCCTGAGTTAAGAACAAATTCTAACAATTAACCTATCCCTGCCAAATCCATAACGTAACATGTGCCCTTAAGTGCCACATCTACAGGTTGTTTAAATACTTCTGGGGATGGTGACTCAACTACTTCCCTGGGCAGGCCGTTCCAATGCTTGACAAACCTTTCAGTGAACAAATTATTCCTATTATCCAATCTGAATCTCCCCTGGCACAACTTGAGGTCCTTTCCTCTTGTCCTACCCCTTCTTATTTGGGAGAACAAACCAACCTCCACCTTGTTAAGAGGTGCCCCTTGAGCCTCTTTATGCTCAGGCTAAAAGATACAATTTCCTCATAAGACTTGTACTCCAGCCAAAGGGCTTCTCTTCATGTGCAAGCAAAAAACTGGACAATCAAGGTTTTAGAACCTGCACTTGTCTTCTTTTTCACTCTATACAAGAAGTTATTTAAAAGTATTCTGTACTCCTAAGTAGCATAAAAAACTGTATTAAAAGTGTGACCTCAATAGAACCTGAATTGAAGTTTTTAAAAGTCTTGACATTAGAAGAAAGGATAGAAGAAGAGAGAAGGGTAGAAGTGGTTTAATAATTCTTTTTAATTTCCACCAGGTCTGGAAGTAAAGAGTAACTGTACTTTTGTCTTGGAAAAACTCAGCACATTTTGCTGTGTTTCCTTTCATTCTAAAGCAAAAATCAGGGCCATACTTACAGATTTTTCAGCAAATTCAGGCCAAACTTCGACAAAATCCAGAGCAATAGTATGCTTCTACTGCAACCTGGATTACACATGATCTTGAAATGGTTCTATTCCACTCAGAAACTCACCCCTTTGATTTCCTTCTTGGAAAACTACCCAAACCCAAAATGAACTGTAACAGGAGATTATCCCAGCTGCACTGAAGGAATGCAGCAGAATGAAATAATAATTAAAAAAAAAAAGCAGAGCAACTTTGATGTCCAGCAAATATAGATCCTGCCAAGTTTTATACAATGTTGCTACTAATCAAAAATGCTACAACACCATGGTGATGGCTGCCCTAGTGGCATTTCCAGGGGAAATAATCACATAATGATTCATTCAGTAAAAAAATATCGAGCGGAAAAAATACAACTAATTGTTCATCTTTCCAAACCCTGAAGAATTAAGGATTCCATTAAACAGGAGAACTTTCTGCCTTGAGTGAAATTTGGAGGAACAGATGGCATTTCACTAATTGTCTAGTTTTAATGTGGATTTTCATTCACTGTTCTGACGCTTCTCCCTTTCCTCATGGTGTGCTACTTCTTAATGTGTTTGCATTTCTTGTATTACCTTTGTCATTACTGACATGCTCTTGTTTGGGACACTGAAAGTGATATCTAAATAAGGTTGCAGGCAAGCCATCTGTGTACACTTGAAAAATTGTGCTCCTGTAAGTTTCCATGGTGTTTTGAAAAGGCTGCTGGAATTTACTTCAGGAGACCAGAGGAACAAGAAATTTGATGTAATTCCTGTGTACTGAATTTTCTCAATGGACAGACCACCCAAGTGGTAATAGCAGAAAGGGAAAGAATATAAATGGGCAAAACACCAGCTTTGATTTCAGTCTGATTCTGTTCCACTCTTCTTTCATAGAACTGTAAAGACTGGAGGAGACCTTTAAGATCATCAAGTTCAACTGTGAACCCAGCAGTACCACTGTAACTCCTAAACCCCTAAACCATATCATTCAGAGCCAGATGCAGACAACTCTTAAATGCCTCCAGGGATAGTGACCCCACCACCCTGGGCAACCTATTCCAGTACCTGACCACCCTAATAGTGAAAATCCTTTTTCTGACATCTAATCTGAATCTCCCCTGTCTCATTTTAGGGACATTTCCTCTATGCGTCTCACTGCAGGCACAGCAGGAGACCAAGCCCACTCCACTACAACCTCCTTTTAAGTAGTTGTAAAGAACAGTGACATCTTCCCTGAGCCTCCTCTTCTCAAGAGTAAACAAGACCAGCTCTCTCACTTGTTCCTCATACAAGTTTTCAAGACCTTTCACAAATCTTGTTGCCATTTGCTGAAGATGCACCAGCACCTCAATGTCCTTTTGAAAGTGAGGGGCCCCGAACTGAATACTTGAGGTATACTTGTTGCAGTACTTGAGGTGCAACATCACTGAGTTCAGGGGGATGATCACTTCTCTAGTACTGCTGGCCACACTCTTTCTGATCAGGCCAAGATTGCATTGGCCTTCTTGGCTACCTGGGCCCACTACTGGCTCATAGTAAGTTGGCTGTCAACCAGCACCCACAAGTCCCTTTCTTTCTCGAGCCACTCCTCTCTCAGCTCTGCATTGGCTTGCTATGACTGAAGTGCAGGACCCAGCATTTCACCTTATTGAACCTCATGCATTTGTCCTCAGACCACTGATTGAGTCTGTCCAGGCCTCTCTGTAGGGCAGATCAACCCTCACCTCAACTTAGTGTCATCTGCAAATTTACTGAGGGTGCATTCAACCCCCACGTCCACATAATCAATAAAAATGTTAAACAGAATCAGCCCAAAAACTGAGCCCTGAGAAACACCTCTGATGACTGGCCACCAACTGGATTTGGCTCCATTCACCACAACTCTCTGGGCCCAACCAACCAGACAGTTTTTTTACCCATTGAAGAGTCCACCCATCCAAGAGACAAGCAGCCATTTTGTCTAAGAGGAGGCTGTGGGAGACAGTGTCAAACACTTTACTGAAATCTAGATAGACAACATCCACAGCCATTCCCTCATCCACTGAGCACGTCACTTTGTCACAGAAGGAGATAAGGTTGATCAAGCAGGTACTGCCTTTAATGAACCCATGTTGGCTGCACCTGATGCCCTGTCTGTCCAGCAGGTGCCATGTAATGGCACTCAGGACGATCTCTTTCATAACCTTGCCTGCAACCGAGGTTAGGCTGACAGACCTGTAGTTCCCTGGATCATCTTTCTGACCCTTCTTGTAGATAGGTGTTACAGTTGCTAATTTCCAGTCAGCTGGAACTTCTCCAGTTAAATAGAACTGCCAGTAGATGATTGAGAGTGGTTTGGCAACTTCTTTCACCAGTTTCACTCTGGGGTGATTCCCATCAGGGTCCATAGACTTTCAACCTGAGTGTGTGCCAGCTCCTATTCTGTGCCATGACGATGATGCTCAGTCCTCTCTGGGACACTACACACTCAATGTGTAGCTCCGACACCAGAGGTTTTTCTGTCAGGGTGTCACTCTAAAAAAGAGGTAAACTATGAGTTATTGGAAAATAAAATTTCAGAAATTTGGCATAGAGAAAAAGATGTTAAAAAAATCTTTGATTTAAGCCTGAAAGTAAATGCTGATGTTGGTAAAGCAAAGTGAAAGAAGAATTCAGGATGACGGCCCAGAACAGTATCGTGCATGTGTGACCTTTTACTTACAACTTCCTCTGTGTCAGATAACTTGAGTTATCACATGTGTAAGCACAGCTCCAGGGAGAGCTCAAGGATGTTTGGGATGCGAGTCCTGCAGAAAACAAAGAGGGATCACACATGACAATAGTTGCAACACATGTGCATGTCTGAATGCATGGATCTGTGTTTCTGGATAAATAAAGAAATAAAGAGACTTTTTTTTTTTTTTTTTTTTTTCCCCTGTAGGAGAGCTTCAAATCACAATGGCAGGAAATTCAGGTGGTGAGAGTGTTCAGAACTCGACAAATCTCAGGGAAGAGAATGATGTTTTCTTTCTAAAGGCAGGTTCCTCAGTCCATCTAAAGACCATTAAGATACTTGTACAGAACAGGTGAATTTGCTTTGCTGAGAACACTGACTAGACAAGATAGGACTGTATTTTTTCAAAAATGCTCTTCTCTAGTTTTTTTTTTTTTTTGTTGTCTTTTTTTAGTACTCACTATACAAGAATGAATTTGTAGCCAAAAAGCAAAATCTTTAACTTTTCTTAGCACACAGAAAGCTCTGCAAAAGCATTGCATGCTTCAGTATCAGTGATGATGATCTAATTCATAAATGGGGAGAAAAGGACAGGCAACCAGAAGTTGATCCTGTTGAAGGTCCCACAGCCCTGCCAGGCACAGTGCCTGGTAGCATACCCTACCAAAAAGAGTATTAGTGTCAGAAATGATACTGCTTCACACTGAAACTGCTTCTGTGAAAGTCATCTGGGGAGTAAGAAATGCCTCGAGATGGTTTATTTTTAAAACAGAACACAGTGCTAGGTATGAACTATGAAACCTGTTAATTGATATGAAAAGCAGCAACAGAATTCTGCTTGACAGTGGGACAGTCATGTGAGTTCAGCTATCTGGGAAGCTTTTGTTCCTGAGGACAGGACTTATGTCGTCTGGGTGTGGTCTCTGAAAGCCTTGTGATGTCACCAGGGAGTCATTGTGACACCCTTGACAACAAGCCTTTTGGAGTTCTGGGTCAGCCCTGAAGGGCCACAGTGCTTGGCCTTCTCTGTCAGGGACAGACATCTATCTGCACGTGGTGGGACAAAGGACACCCACCCCATTGGGTGCCCTCTGAGGCCACACAGAGAAGGCAAGGACAAGGACACTGGCAGGGCTGAGACACATCTGTGCGTCCTTGGAGAGGAGCGAACACTGTTAGTGGAGGCACCAAATTTCTTTCGTCAAACCACAGGGGACAAGAAGCCAAACACAGGGGAGGTCAAACAGCACTCCGTGCCAAAAACTACAGGAGCAGCTAAGGAGGATGGATCACGATGTGGGCCAAGCTCTAAGGTCTGAACAGGATGTCCCGGTCTCCTCAGGGAGGAGCCATCGCCGTCAGCCAGGACGCCGGGTTGCTTTCGTCGAACCGCAGGTGACAAGGAGCCGATCACCACAGAGGTCCTGCAGCTCCTGGTGCCAAACACTGCGGGAGAAGCTGAGGAGGATGGAACGTGATGAAGGCCAAGCGCTAAGACTCGAACGGGATGTCCCAACCTCCTCAGGGTGGAACGAGCGCCGTCAGCGGGGCCGCCAGGTTTCTTTCACTGAACCACAGGCAACAAGGAACTGATCCCCCTGAAGGTCCCACAGACCTGCTGGGCACACAGCCTGGTAGCACAGTCTACAAAGAAGAGTACTACTCTGTGCCCTGTTGCTAGGACCAGGAACAATACTACTTTAGACAAAAAACATCTCTTACTAAAAATTGCAAAAATAAAGTCAAATCCAAAGCTCAAGATTGGGGCTAAGAATCTATTCTCCATCATAAAAGGCATCTGAAAATCTAAAGAGACCCTTGCAAGGCCTTTTTAGGTTAGAAGGATAACAAGCATGAAACCTGAATGCCGGTTTTGTCATCCTATTCTGTATTACATTTGTCCATAATATGTGATACTGAATCTGGGTATTGGTTGTGCCTGTATTGTGTTTCCGTGGTATGATCAACTGAGGATGTTACCACTTTTTCTCCTTTCTGCCCTGGTACCTATGAGACCAGTGGCTTATTAGAAATGCTCTTGTCTTCCCACATAACCTGTCTTCTCATCCTTTACTCCAAATATCCCCCAGGATAACTTCTCCTCTTACTTACCACTCTTCTCACAAGGTGGCAGTGAAAAGTGAAGCTGATTTACAATTACTCTGTCTCAAAGGCACTGCCTTTAAAGCCAAGTCTGGTAGCAAACCTCTGAAAAGCTTATTTTCTTCTCCTTTTTCCTTAGAGACTTTAAAAGTAACGCCAAAGTCTTCATAAAGAAATTTTTCCCTGTGGTATACCCTGTACAGAGTCTCACATTTAATGCCTGCAGTGCTACAGGCTCTTCAGACCATGGCCAAAGATTACCAAAGTCTGAAAAACGGTGTATGAAGAAAACTGTTACTTTCAAGTAAGACTGGTGCAAAGAGGAGCTTTCTCAAAAGACAAAGGTGGTACAGTACACTCACTACTGGACCAAGAAAAACTGTATTCAATTTTTGTAGTAAGCTACAATCCATCTCTATTCTGTACATTCCTTGTGGTACTACATTACTAGGACCACCACAGAACAGAAGCATTAAGATACTTCTGTGAAAGGATTCAGACCAGCATCAAGCTGTCAACTTGCTGACTCACAGCAAGTTGCTTTAATTATAAATTGTGACCTGTTGACCAGCTGGGAAAATTCTGGTCACATGCAACACACACTGTGAAAGCAGAATCAATGCATTTAGAGGGATATTTCACTCATTTCAGCCCTCATGCTTCTGTTGTTAGTTTTCTGTGCAGTCACTGGCAAATGCCCCAATGTAAAAAAAATATAAGTTAGGATTTGAAGGCCTCATGGATGATGGGCCTCCATGAGGCAAACTTGACTCTTCATGACCATATAGAAACATTCAAATCTTCCCATATAAGACAAGCTGGAGGTACTTTCTAAGCTTGGACAAGAATGTTTTGAACCACAGGACTACAGAATAAGTGAAGTGGGAAAGTACCTCCAGAAGTCATCTGGTCCAACCTTCCCTACTCAAGCAGCTTCACTCAGACATGGCAGCCCAGGACCACAGCCACACAGCTTTTGTTTATCATCGTCAAAGAGGGAGACTCCACAAGCACCCTGTACATCCTCTGAGCTCGTGCTCAGTCACTGCCACAGTAAGAAATTATTTTCTAATCTTCAGAGGGAAGTTCCTGTGTTTCAGTTTGTGCCCATGGTCTCTGGGCACCCCTGGAAAAGAGCCTAGCTTAGTCTCTGTACCCTCACTTCAGCTTTTGATACATGTTGGAAAACATCCCCTCCAGAGTCTTCTCCATTCTGAACAGTCTGGAGGCAACACTCTCAGCCCTTTCTCCTAGGAGATGCTCTAGTCTCTTCATTATCTTTGTGGACTTTTGCTGGACACCCTCCACTATGTCCATCTCTCCTTGTACTGGGGACCCCAGCACTGGCCAGAGCACTCCAGATGTCACCTCACCAATACTAAGCAGGGTGGTAGAATCATCTCCCTTGACCTGCAAAGTCCACTGAGGACTAAAAAATGCCTTGAGATGGTTTATTGCTAAAACAGAACATAGTGCTGATTATGAACAGTGAAATCTGTGAAGTTATATAAAAAAATAAGGCAAGAAATACTTTGTTCATTTGTCTTCTTGAATACAAAATACTGAAGTCTTGTGGTCTTGTAATTTATTCACTATCTTCCTTCATCCCCTACAAACACATGCAGAAACCCAGAGAAGCAGTGTTGGCATACCGAGAGTGCACAAAAACTATTTTCTGACTAGATTTCAGTGAGACTGATGGCCAGACTGCAGACCTAGCTGAACTGGGAAAAAACATTGCTTTTGCTTTTTCTTTTTAACATCTCTTTCTTCAAGCCCTTGAGACTTATGTTTAGTGCTGCTCAGCACACATGTTGTTCTGAAGGGAGTCAGTTATACTGCCTGTGAAAACATACAGGATGCTGTGAAGATACGGCCCTAGAGCAGTGCCAGTCTAGGCAACAGTATTTTTCTTTATTCAGAGAGGTCAAGCTCTGTATCAGAAGCAGCTGTAACAACTTCTGTAGTTAAGTGTACATCTACACACGTGAAAGCTACCTCCAGGGGAATGCTGTAAAGATGTGTGTAAGTGATTATCTGACCAAGGAAGTTAATGCCTTTGTTTCTGTCTTTTTTTTTTGGAGGGAGGGAAATAGTTTATCTCTACATTTTATATCCATTAGAGCAGAATTTACCAACTTTCCATTTGTATATAGCATCTTTTAGCTATGATGCAAGTCCTAAGAAAACATAGTACCATTGTGTCATGGGTGCACTCCAGGCAGCAATTGTGTACCATGCAGCCATTTACTTGTTCTGCCTCTCCCCCTCCCTCACCTTGGTGGCATGGGGAGGAGAATCAGAAAAAGGTAAAACCGGTGGGTTGAGATAAGAACAGTTCAATAATCAAAATAACAGAACAATAATAACAATAATAATAGTAATGAAAAGGGAGATAACAAAACGAGGGAGAGGAATAAAAAAACAATAAAGATAAACAATGCACAAACCAATTGCTCACTATCTGCTGTCCAATGTTCATCCAGTGCCCAAGCAGTGATCAGCACCTCCCTGCCAATTCCCCTCAGTATATAGACAGAGCGTGATGCTCCATGGTATGGAATATCCCTTTGGCCGGTTTGGATCAGGTATCATGGCTCTGCTCCCTATCAACTTTTTGTGCAGCGTCTCAGTAGTAGCGCATGTGACACTAAAAGGTCCTTGACTTTATGTCAACACTGATCAGCAACAACTAAAACATTAGTCTATTATCAACATTATTCTTATAGTAAATCCAAAGCACAGCACTGTGCCAGCTACTAGGAAGAAAAGGTCCCAGCTGAAACCAGGACACACTATAACAGTATGGAACAAGTAATGTCAAATTGTGATTGTTAAAAAATAAAACTTCCTCACCCTTTACTGAACAAGTAGGCTTCTCTGAATATCAGTATGCCTCCCTCAGGCTGACCTGCTCTCCTGTAATCCCCTCCACCCCTCCCAGGATTAGGTAATTGGACAGAATTGTCAAAGGTGCAGTAAAAAGTTGGCCCATTTAAGAGCGAGGTAAGGAATGATATAACATTTTTTTCTGTTAATTTGATTTCTAGGGCTGATGCTCACTCTGAATAGGATGAAGTATTGCCTTTGCTTAGAGCCTGAGTCAGGACAACTTGACCCTGGCTGGAGTGCCCCTTTGAGTTTCAGGGACTGGCCCCCCATTTCCTGTGTTTTGCACTGACCCAGACTCCAGTCTGTTACGTGAAAGCACCTTTCAGAGCCTGAGGAGTGGTGCATCTGGCAGTGCAGGCAGAGCTAGCAGGCTCAGGGATCCCAAACCACGGTCAGATGGTCTTTCTTTTTTCAAATACACTTTAAAATTGTTTGCTTTCAACACACAGAGAAATGCTTTGTGAGTCATTGATTGTCTTTCCCCACCCAGTGCTGTTTCTCCTGCTCCTGTTCTCAGAAACAAAAAGGCTGTCTGTAGTATAACTTACTCATCACTAATTTATTCAATACCAGACAGGCAGGTAACACTTTTTGAAAGTGCATAAGAAAGGTGCAAGTCAAAATCTATTGATGCACAGGAAATTTGTGTGAATTATTTATAGGTGCTTATGAAAAGCCCACTTATGGGTATTAGAAAAGTGATTTATGTTCATAAAACTCCACTCTCTGCAGACACAAGGTAACTTAAAAGAGCATCTTAATGGAGTCTAGCTAGAACCTAAAATCAATATTTCATTTCTCTTAAAGAGAGCCTTCGCCTTCTCAAAGGCACAAAAAATAGTGCCTAGAATAAGGAAGCAAGAGATTCTGCCTGATAATGTCATGCAATCCTTATCCACTAGAATTAACATGTGATACCACTCATTTTCTTTACTTTGCACTTTACATTGTGCTTCCTTTCAATAGCAACAACTTGATAAACAATTTCCAGTTCATAATTAAGCCCCCGATTTAGAGGTACACAGTTTTGCATATGAATTAGCCTACAGGGTCATATATGAATGTTGAAAATTTATATTGGTTGCTCCATGATCAGCTGTCAGATATCCTCTGATTCATGAGAACAATTGTCATCTTCTACAGGAGATGGGAAGTAACCATGTATTTTTTATTCATGTGTGAAGGAGTATCTAAGACTAGTTAGAAGGAGGGATAATAAAGGAAATGTGACCAATACTTTGAACATTAATGTGCATATAAAACTCCTTGTGCATTATGTATCATCACTGTTTACCAACTGCACACAGAGCACATATTTTTTCTTTATTCCTACTCTGACTTTTGTAGGAATAGTAAATCTGTATGTCCTTGATGCTCCCCCCTCTTTACTAGTCATCTTCACTTGCCAGATACATACTTCTTGAAATTATTATTGAGCTTGCTTGTAGAAATTCTTGTCCTAAGAAGCAGTGAGATTGATTTCAACACACATGGAGTGCACATTCACCTAAGCTGTGTAAGGCTGGGAGAGAAGATGAACACGTGTTCAAAATCCATAGTCATTCATAAGATCCTGAGTGTTATCTAAGAGGTTGGAATGGTTTATTATGTAAGTCTGAAACAAAAATAAATTAAGATTACAACCATTCAGAAAAATATTTTCATTCAGGGTTCCCTTTTTCAAGTGAAACAAAACTCTTCACAAAATGAATCGTATGGAATAAGTTATATATATATATATAAAGTAATATTTTCTAAGCCTAGAATAGCACTTTGTTCCCTTTGCAATTTCTTATATTAAATCTCATACATGAAATTCCCACAATGATAACAGGACACAGGGATTTAACTTCCTTTTCCTTTTTTCAATAGATAAAACTCCTTACCACAGAGACATATAGAGAGTCCTTCATAATACAGGCTTATTGATCACAAGCAAAGATTATAATACACCAATGTCTTTCCAGAAATTTACTTATAGTTACATTTCTATTTCCTTTAGATTCCACAGAGGCACAGGCATTTCGTTTCAAGCTGGGATTTCTATTTTTAGAGTGGCATTAAGTTTCATTAGCAGTTTCTTCAGACTGGCTGTCATTCTGTCTGAGCTGAATGGAACTGAACAAATGAAGTCGTTCTATGCATTAGTTTCTTTACCTGTGCATTGTCTAAAATGGTACTGGTTTGTTAGGTTGTATTTAGCCTGACTGCAGTTTGCACTCAATATAGCTGCAATGAGAAGACAAGAATGAACGTAATGTTTCAAAGTGAAAGCAGCATCCACCCATTGCATGCTTTAGCAAGTATGTCTTGCTAAATCCTATAGCTAAATAATTGTAAGACAGATCTCAAAGAATCAAGAGCTTAATGTAAATCATAAATAAATTTTAAAACCTTGATGATTTTTTAAAATTTTTTTTATAAGTTTCAAAGACCTTTGGTTTACATACAGACTGTGCACTTCAAACGCTTTCTCTCTAGATATGTCAGCTTTGCAATCCCTTTAAAAATGGTAAAAATTATCTGAAGCCATCCCATGGTCACTTGACTTCAGGAACATAAAGCATTTGCTGCCTCCAGGATGTGAAAAATAAAATTTAAAGGCATGTGTCACTCCATGTCTAATAAGGATGTCTGTTTATTATATACAGATGCATTCATGAGATTCAATAAAAACAGCATTCTGGGTGTTACTGAATTTGGTGTGTTCATTAGGAAATATTGTAGTATGCTGTGGCCATTTTAAGTTGACTTCTGTGTAATAGTTCTTGGCATTTCCAGACATTCTAGTATTAAAAGATTGAATAAACAGGAAATTATTTTTTATGTTTTTACCTATTTTGACTGATATCTCATTACCCTTTCTTCAAGACCAATTAAAGGTGACTGACCTGTATTAGGAGTTCTTACAAGCTTTTACTTAGCAGAAGTCATCTTACTAGAATAGAAAAGGTCTTTTTTAATGACCATGATGGTATCTTTCCTATAAAAATATAATAATCACTCAGAGCTGGGAGTTTTATTCCCATTTCACTGTACTAAAACGATCCTGTGACAGCTGGCTTTAGGCAACAAGCTGAGTTGTATTTCAATTTAAAAACTAGATATATAGTCTAGTTGCCAACCTGAAAACCTTGGAATTCGTCTCTGTCAGTGCTGTTTGTGTCACGCTGAGGAAGTTTCTGCATTTTTCTGCACTTTGGTTTCCCATGTATAGAAAGAAATAGTTATTCTTCTACCTCATGGTGCACAAATACATAGCAGGTTATAATCTTTGCCCATAATAACAGCCCTGGTTTATTTGAGAGAGGTACTATAGGTCTGAATGATTCTGCTGCCATCCATCTGAGCATAATTTTTCTCACTATTCTCTATTCGACTAAGCAGAAAAAAACATGGAAACATATATCAATCCAACAGCTCTTATATCTAGTAAAGAGAGATATTTCTTTTTTAGAAAAAAATATATTTTAATATATTAAAAATATATTTTAATATTAAACATTTGACACTTGAGTTTCACCTTACATCAAGGTCTTACAATGTACTTTTATGAAATATTCAACAGAATTAATGAAACAGGGAACTACCAAAAGCCACTAAGTGACTCACTGAGATGTATATCCTTTAACTTTCGAAATTCTTAGTTAGGAACATAAATACAAAGTTTTGAAACACAAGAACATATTTTATGAGAAAACTTAAACTAGTTCAAATGGATTTTGTCTCTGATAAAGGCAATGTTATGTACCTGGGAGTGATATATAGCTATTTATTTTAAGCATATATATTTTTGAGAATTTATTGGCTGATATTTTTGGGTATAGACCTGGCTTTCTAAGTATTCAATAATCCCAAGTGGATTTCTTAATTCTGACTAAGTAAAAGTATCAAATTAACAAATGCCAAGTATATAACCTTCAAAATATCTTGAAAATATTTAAAAATTTTGATGAATAAATCTTCATAAGGTACAGAAATGTGAATGTTATTTTAAAAATGGAGGAAAGAGTGAAGAAAAGTGACTTGTGTCTTGTCATGCAGCAGTTTGGTAGAAAATAGATGACTCTTGTATTGACATGGACAAGTACACTGTCAGTAGAACACCCCTGGAATTGATCTGACAATTAGAAGAAAAACAGTCAGACTTTATCAGGGTTTAAGCTTTACCTTTATTAGGGTTGTGTTTTCTTAAATAGTCCTTCTCTAAACCACAATTCTCTAGTTGTAGATTTTACTTTGGTTTCCTAAGGAATGAGTTTGAATCATTCTTTAATAACTTATTGCTAGCTGTAGCCTCATTCAATGGTAGAAGACTCACAGAGATTTTCATTAATTATGTAGGAACCTAATCTAGAGATGCAGGCACAGGCAGACCTTATTCTTCTCCCTGTTAGGGTTGAAGTATCCCTTATTGCACAATGGATAAGTCACACTGGGGGGAAACTATTAAAAATGCCTTAAGATCTTTCACTGAATATTTGCTGGACCTCACACATACTTTAAGAACAAGAAATTTAAGCATTCTCCCCACATGCACCAAAAAACACCATCCAAAGAAATTAAGTGTCCTTAATTCTATTGTTCACATCCAGTCCACCTGCACAGATATTTCTGTGAGTGACCAGGTGGCCAAGGCACAGCTCACTGAGACACTACCTAGCATGCTAGCATTTGCATTTAAGCAATGAATCATGGCACAGCAATTCTGTGGACACAAGCCTGTTGCTTGTGCAGCCCCATCAGCTGCCTTGTTCCCTCGCATTATACTTTTTCAACCACTTCCCATCCTACCAGTCAGGCATTTGAAGAAAAATTCTGGAGCTGTTTTAGATACCCGAGCAAAGTTGCATTTAGTAGACTTCTCTCAAATGTTGTTTGCTTTTTCCAGCCATGCACAGCTTCAGTCACAGAGACCCTTTTGCAACCTCTGTTAATCCATTTCCATACAGTCACCCTTCTTACTGCATTTTCCCCCCAGTCTTCCTTAGCTCAGAATTCACTGCATAGCTCTCTGCTAAGAAAGTCCAATAGTACAGGTTAAAAGTGCACTGGTGAACTGAACTGCTGATTGCACTGGAAGTGATAGTATTTATTAGGGTTTATTCCTGTGCAAGAATCATGAAACTAGTGAGGCAGTTTCTAGGAGACTAACATCATGCACTGTTTGCTCATGTTCTGAACTGTTTTCCCACCTTTCTTCTAAGTGAAAGTGTTGATAAAGTCTTTTCAGATGTGTAGCTGTGAGGTTTCTAAATTGTGTAAGGAAGATGTGTGTTTGTAGGTGGTACAGGTCAGTGTGGCTGGTGCACTTAGCGTGCATCCACAGTGCTGCTGCTTCTCCCTAAACAGTGGCCTCAGGTCCGTGAAAATTATTTGGATATAGTTCTTTAGTTCTGTAGTTTTTCTGGCATCTGAAGAGTAGATCTGAACCACATGAGTGTGAAAGTACAGATGTTTCTTCCAGTCTGTATCTGTTTCAGAAGTGTTTATTTTTTCTCAGAGACATGACCAGGTGACTTATCTAGACACTGTATTTACTTCTTTCTTGTTCAGTGACATCTAACTTGTGACATTGCATCTGTTACAAATTCCCTAAGGATTCCAAATATTCAAGTGCCTCTCCCTCTGTTGCTGTGTGCCAAGGAACTCTCCAGGCTAGTGACAGTGAGCAGAAGACTCCTCTTTTACACAGTACCCTGTTGCAAAGAGCTCCTAAGTTAATCTAAGCATCCTGGCACACCTTGGCTGATCTGAAGAGTACTACCAGGTAGCGTGAGAACCTTTTCCTTTCAATTATCTCAAAATCAGTGTCCTGCAGGCCTGTTTATGGCAAGTATAAAAGATGGAGTTGCATAAAACTCAGTACAGGTGTCTACCTGTGTGGGAGATGGCAGCACTTCTTTCATCCACTCAGCTGGTGGCTCCCATTCCTGGGGCAGGGAGGAGGTGGGCTGCTGCCTGGTCTGGAGCCATGTTCTGTAATGCCCAGCCAAGCTGAGCAGTCTTGCTATGTCTGCTTCCAGAGACAGAGCAAAGGGGCTGCCCTCTAAGAGGTGCCCAGCCAGCCAGCAACATGATTAAATGCTCCCTTGTTGGGTTTTGACCATAGGCCTAGGGAACTGAACACCCCTAATTGTATTAAAAGCATGAAATAAGATAAACTTTAGTGGTCTCTGTTCCTACACTGAGGAATTTGGCTTTGATGCTGATGATATTCCTCTTCTTTCCAGTAATGAGTAATATAAAAGACAAAAGTTTTCATGGGGCCTTTTCTTTCAGTCTCCACTTGTGGCTGTTTAGTAACAATAACATTACTTCTTTGAAAAGAATGTGTTTGACAATCAATTAAATAAAATAAAGTATTTGCAAATACAACGCTAACTAATAAAATTAATAATATAGAAAAGTATATAATGGAGGGATCATTGGGTATATATTGTTTCTCATGCTTCTTCCTAATGCATCTCTACTAAATCTTGCCAGAGATAAGATACAGATTTAGCATGTCTGTTGGGTCCATTAGGAACATTAAAAAAACCAGCATATGGCATTGTTAAGTGATCTTTCATTATACATTTCCTGTGGCTAAGAGAAGCACATACATTCACCCTAAGAGCTATTTTCCTTTTATACCTATGAAAGCTGGATTATTCTTTTGAATAAAACGTGAGTGGAAAAGCTTCATTGGCTTGGATTGTGCCATTTTTCTACAGCATGAAACATGAGTCAAATTCTGTCAGTGAATAATAAAGGTTTTGAACAAATGTAAAACACTAGTCTTCCAAATGAAAAAAAAAATAAAAATACGTGAAGCTCTTTGTTTCTGTAATGAAATTGCAGACAGGACAAACACATTAGAGGTACAGAAACAGAATCATATTCAAAAAGTAGTAGCTGCCTGCATGCTATTAAGATAACCAAATAATATGCTTCCAACTGAGTGATCCATTAGGGAAGCAGAATTTATAGCTCATTCCAGCCTTTGAGTAATTCTAGCCAAAAAAAAAAAGAAAAAAAAGAAAAAAATCAGCAAAATAGATGTCAAAACTGAGGAATCAAAGATGGCCTTAGCCCAGCAGGGAAAAAAAGTTGAATGGGACTAACAGTAATAGAGAATATTGCTTTGGACCTCAAGGACATTTAATTCAAAAGAAGTCTTTTTGAGAACATTTGGGATGCACTATGATTCACTAGTAATACTGCACAAGCACTATACTGTACTGCACTGCATGAGAAATGCTATTGAGCTCTCAGAACCATAAAGTGGGTTGTACTAAAAGGACAGAACAGGACAGCTGGGAATACATGCTCTAGATTGAAAAATAAAAGCTGAATTTTAAAATATACATAAGATACCTGTAAAGCACACACATTTTAGTGGAAAAACAATGCAAGAAATGAGTATTTCCTATATGGACATTACTCATCCAATGTAGCCTACTGATTTTAACCTGTGTGCTCTTCTCATTCTCTCTCTCTCTTTTATTTTTTTTTTTAATAGAATTTTTCTCAGAATCACAGAAAAGAAGCTGGGAATCAGAAAGTCCTCTAATTTTCTCCCCCCACCACCAACCCCTCACCCACCTTTTGAGACAAGACTGGCTGTATCTAAACTATTCCTGACAGATCCCTGCTAAGTTCTTAAAACCTGCAGAGGAAAATGTACTACATTATTGCCAAGCAATCTACTCCAGTACTCACCTGTCTTTCCCATTAGATCCCTTTCCACCTGCCTGATGTACAACTCCACTTCTGCAATCCTGGTCCATATTACTTGTTTCATTCTCAGCAGATATGAGAAGCTTTTGTTCCCTTCCTTTCCCCTCCCCCTTCCCCTCCCCCCCAACAGCTTTTCAAGCTTGGCATCATATTTCCCTTGTTTTCTTTTCTCCTGAGAAATTAAATCACGTTTTCATGTTTCCATATTTATTGTCTAATAATTCCTATGGGCTCATCTTTTTGTTTGTAACATTCGCAATTGGAAATGGTAGTCCCAGGGAGGCCATATCAGTGTTGAGAAGAGCAGAATGATTACTTCCTGTGATTCACTTCAAACAATTCTGTTTCTATCTTTCAGTATTTCAGTGACATTATTTAATTATGATTGATTTTATTGTAAACAGTCATTACCCAAATTCTTATTTGCATTGATACTACATACCATTGACTGCTATGTGTAACTTATTTTTGATTGTCACTGTTTCCTGTCCAGGACTGGGGTTTTTTTTAATATTTTTTTTAAAGTTAGTTTGTTTGGATATTTTTATTCGTTTATTTGTTTTTCCTTTGGTCGTTGTTGTTGTTTGGCTTTGTTTCTGACAGTTTCTCCCATTTGTCAAGATGTTTCTTTCTAATCTTCCTCCTACAATAAACTTACAGCCTCACATGGCTTCTTGCACATTTAATGCATACTATTTTGTTCAGGTCCCTAATGAAAATATGGAACCTCTAAAACCCCCCCGTAGAACTTAATTCATCCTTTAACCTTTGACTATTGAGAAGTTTTTCTCCAGTTTGTGGGAAGCTAAGCAGGAGTTTGCTTTTGGAGGAAGCCAACCAAATATCCTATTGGACAGGGTGAAAAGTCCTATTCAATTCAAAATATCTGTTCTCACCCAACTACCACATTTGTTGAGATGTCAACAAAATTTAATTGATTCAACAGGATTTCCTTTTTACAAACTCATCCTGATATATTGCTTTTCAGTTTGGAGTCTTCTAGATGATAAATAGAATTTTCAGATTGTTTTTTTTTTCTAATATTCCTTAGAGAATTGAAGCTGCAATGATTTCAGTAGCTTTTAGGCCTCTCCAAAGGTTTGGTCTCTCTTTATCTCTAGAAATGAAACACTGCATTATGTTATGATCAATGTCTACCATATTGCCAATTTTCCAGACTTGTTCAGAACTGAAGAAACACTATTGTTTGGGTCCTGTCTTAACTTCTTGAATCTAAAGATATGTCCCACTTGCCTGTCGTATAGTCTTATTCTCTTCCTTCAGTGGATCAGGAGTTAGAAACCTACCATTAACATCACGGCCTGTCAGATGATTGTGCTAACACTTTTTTCTTTCTGTTCTTTTCTAAAGGCTTTTTCTACTGGATCTTGCTATTTTAGAAGCCAGTAATAGACCATACCTGACAGCAATACTATCGGTTTTTTTCTTTCTATCATTGTGCACAGGTCTAATGACTCTTAATTGTCATCTGAGCTTATATTCAGGGAAAGTGCCTATGCCCTTGATATACAAAATTCTACCTCTTCTTTCTATTACTTAATAGGTGACATTATTCTTCATCAGCATTCATGTTATATAAATGATCAACTGAGTGATAGCTTTCATGATAAAATATTCATCCTTACAGATACACATTTTTATTCTTGTTATTTTGTCATAGTTCTCTTTTTGGTGTAGGTGTATCTAAAATACTGCTGATACAGCTGCATGTTTTCTACCTAACCAGTTCCCCCTTCACTAGAGATTTGTATGTTCATTATGTTGATAAGTTCCTGATCTTCCTTCAAACTCATTAACCTAATTTAATAATCCAAGCTTTCTCACTTCATCAGTCTACTAAGCGACACTTATCGCACCAAATGATCTTCCTCACACTTTTTCTTGGCATGAAAGTGGAAGACATATTGTGTGGAAACACAGACCTGGATATAGTCTGAGGATTCTTGCTCTGTCAGACAGAAGGCATTTTGACAATTCTGCAGCACCCAGCCAATTTTCTTCATCCTCCTGGAGTCTCTGCAAACTTGAATATTTGCTTCACATGTTATTGTTGCAGGATCAGTACATAGAAAAAAATTAAATGCATATCCTCAAAACTATTGAGGAGGAATTTAGGGCAGCCTAGATAAGCACTCAGATGGAAATGTGTAGCATCATGAACCATGCTGGAAGTGTTATGATGTAAGACTGTATTGTATATGGGACTGGAAGGGGAGAATCTTTAGGAAACTATGAATCCAGATCCACAGACTGGATTAAATTATTTTTTAGACCAAATAAAGAAACACCAATCTAGAAAACAGTTCAAATCCCTATGCATAAGAATTAATTTCTGAAAATATAGAATATTCAAATGACGAGAACAACCTCCAAGTGTATATTAACTGCAATATATAGCCATTAAACATGATTTACTATCAGCTAGAAAACTGGCCTTCCTTATCAGTTATATCAGTTATAAGAGGCACCACTTCTTTACAGAGAATATCATTACTCTGCTTTTTTCAGACTGTAAAAAGTCTTACTGAGATAATTTGGATTAAAACACTCTCAAAGAGAGTACTTATAAGCAAATACAATTTATTTTTTTTTCTGCAAGGTGTTTTAGTCTCTAAATTTATGGAAAATATCTTTACAATCTCTATAATTTTAAACATTACAAACAATAAAATATGATATTGGAAGGCTGATTAGTCTTTCTTCATGACAATAGTAGGAATTACTGCATTAAAAGAAGTGCAGTAAATTTTGCGTTTGACAGCAAAATTATGTAAACAAAATTCAACAGATCCTGTGGTCTGATCATATTCAACTCTTCACTGAAAAATAAGACCATCAGCATAAAATAAGACAGCAGGTCTGATTGTAATTTTCTATTTTGTAACTGATAACACAGAATATAGCCAAGGAAAAAGCATAGTAGAATTAACAAGAGCTACTTGTAGCTGATGATGAGTACAATGTGAAACAATTGACATTATAGCATATAAAAAAAATGCTTCTTTACTAGAAATAGAGGTCACTGAAGTAATAATTTCAAACAAGCTAATCTAAGCTAATCTTAAAGCCTCTGGGATCTGCCATGCCTTCATTGATGCCAAGGTCAAAGATAAGAGCTATGCTGAGCAGGCATACATCAAAAGTAAAAATTACTGCAGCCACTTATTGTAGTGATTTCTGGGTAACTACTACCATCACTGGCATATAGGTCAAAACAATTATCATTTTGAGCCCCTCAGACAGCTGTTATGTTACCGAGTATGTCTTATATATGTAAGAGCCAAACTCAAAAGCATACTTTGAGCCAAACTCAAAAGCATTCCTAAGTAAAGGAAAAACAAGCAAGTAGAGGAAAAACAAGCAAGGACTATGAATCGGTGGTCAGAGGTCTTAGATGGTAAGGTTGAGTCTTGTGTACAGGTCAAGTTCCTGTAGTCATTACTATTTCTTGTTTCTCACACACTGCAAATGCAAAATGTATCCCAGAGAGAG
>JAWWMO010000121.1:91429593-91457060 GCA_035047845.1 Dendrocincla fuliginosa | reverse complement strand
TACAGGTCAAGTTCCTGTAGTCATTACTATTTCTTGTTTCTCACACACTGCAAATGCAAAATGTATCCCAGAGAGAGGATCAGAGCTCCTTGTTTCCTGCTCCCTCTTCCTGTTATCTCTGTCATCCACTTTTAACTCTCCAAAACGTGATCTGCAGTGTGGAGCAAAGATTGGACTGCAGAAACTTCTTGAGGCACACCAGAGGCCACTGAGTGCTCTGCAATTCTTCATCCGAGGGCTCCAGCAAGAGGGATGAAATATACACATCTTCCTAGAAAAAGCCTACATGCTTTAACTCCAGGAAAACCAGGTAATTAGGCATTGTGAAGTGTTAGTGCCTAAATCCTGGGTTTAATAGGGAAGGAAATATGAGTATAGAAGCTGTCCAAGCACTGCAGGAAGCTGAAAAGCATTGGTTTGTTATAAGCTCTAAAGGCAACATCTCAGTTTTATAAGTAATGTTAATCAGTAAGCCACTAGGGAAAAGAGATGAATTGTTATTAAAAATCACTGAAAGATATGTAATTGAATTTGGTTTACTTAAATCAATAAATATGCTTCTAGCTAACTGTAGGGCTTTGATCCAAGCCCTTACAAAATTTACTGGTCGTGGCAGTTACCTTGTGTCTTCCCAAAATGTAAAGGCACAGTGCAGACATCACAGAGAAGAATAAACGAAGCAAGAGACCAAGATCAGTACAGGATTTCAGCTGAATTTGGAGTTAGGCTCCAAAACTGATCCTGAAAATATCCTTTTCAGCTGCTGCTGGACACTGAAGGTACTTAGATAAGACAAACACTTTGACTTTGCACAAACCAAACTGCTGAACCCTTTAACCAACCACCAGAAAGTCTGTTTCTGGTCACTTGTGGTGTTGCCTTTCCTGACAGGACTGAGGGTTTGGGTGCCCAGATACCACACTTCATCCTGTTCTGCAGCTGTAGAGAAGGGGCTGTCACCAAGGCCCAACAGGTCACCAGTCTCTGAGCTGCTACCAGAGCACCACATGTGCCAGAGCACTACATTCATAGAACTGGCATTCAGATGCAATTGACTGGTAAGTCCACCTGGGGAGAGAAAGTTATCAGGTGACTTTTCCAGTTAGTGGCCAGTGGAATAGCTTCAAGAGGGGCAGAGGAGTGTAGCATCCATCTTTTGCTAAAGTCTGATGACAAAAGGAATGGAAAATAGTGGCAGATTTCCTTTTTAGTAAGTAGATTCTAACTTTCCCGTGTAAATACTGGGTATATACAACCTAAGTAAGTGTGTTAGGTTTGGGGGTTTTTTTTCCATTTTTAATTTTCTTATTTATGTTAGCACAAGAATTCTTCACTAAAGTACCAGAAAACATGTTCCTTATTGGACTTAAATAAGTTTTAAACAAGTTTTCTTTTGTATTACTTTTGGAAATTTGCATTTGGTTTGGGCTTTTGCATTTGTTTTGGGCTTTTTCAGTATTTCTTTTGGGCTTTTTCAGTATTCTTTTGGACTTTCACTTTCTCTTTTTTCATTCAGCTTGTCTGAAAGAGGAGGAGTTTAGTGTTTCTTGGGTTCTGCAAGGCACAATGAGAGGAGGCTTCGCAAGGCATATTATTGTCTTGACTCTCATGGGAGACAAACAAAATCTGTTATCTGTGAATTTCTATCTACAACATAAGGAAACCCTCAGTATTTCAGAGGCATAGTATGTAGCTAAGTTTAATAAAGGTGGTGAGGTATTTATACATATGTATCTGGTTCAAGAGACAATAACTGTCAAAAATAATATGAGAGGAATGGAATAGAGAGGGGTAAAAGCATGGGATGAGTGATAGAGCCACAGTGCAATGTAACTTAACAAAATAGATGAAGGAATCACCCTGCTCAGCTCAGGGACCTGCTGGCAGCTTGCTTACCTCATGCTGAATGCTGCTCACTGTTTAATCAGTTAAGATATAACTCCTCTGACTGTTTTTGGGGAATTGAGGGAAGAAATATTGAAAACTTATTTCTCTGTATTAATTCAAAGGCTCAGTTTTGACACCTCTTTACCACTGTCATTTGTGACTTTCATATGTCAGAGCAACTACAGAGCACTGTTATTCAGGCGCAGCACTGTTATTCAGGCTTAGCAATTATTCAGGCTCAGCCTATTCCTTGACAGACTGAGTGAGAAATAAGGAATCAGTGATTCCTTATTTTCACTCCCTTTAAGGAATCAGTAATAGGACAGGCAATGCAGCAGTAATGGTCCCTCTGTTAGCATGCTCCAGCAGGGCATTTTAGAGCGTGATCCCAGTGATGACATCAGTGTCAGGATATGTTTGCACTGGCCAAGTCTCATGCACTGAGCATGCAGCCAGCACTGCTGGCTTGCACTTCCTACCTTTGAAGTATAAGGCTGTACTTTTTTTGTTCCATCTCTGAAGCCCTATATAAATTTCACAGCCTCTGCATTGGAGTCCAGTGCACAAAGTACTGGAAGGGATATTAGAAAGCTCTCTAACAGAAACCCAGCACAAGAGAGGGTCCTACTCTGTGTGTTCGCACTCACTGGCAGGAAAGAAAGTGATCCATCAGTCATGGGCCATGAAAGAATGAATGGAGAATGGAAACTACATTCATTTCAAGCTAAAATTAAAGCTCTGGATATTTTTGTTTCACCTCTGATTAATTTAAAACTTTGATTAACCAGGTCTGGCTTTTCTTTAATAGAGACCCAAATTACATTTTCTTTATAACTTATTTATGCTTGTAAATAAGCTGGCAAGCCAAATGAGTCAATGTGGTCTCTTAAGTCCAGGTCTTTACAGACCCTGGCAAAAAAAATGTTTAGGCAGATTTCAGTCAATGTATTCCGATCTGAGAAAATTCTGATTACTTCACCTTTATGTCCTCTCTAATTCTATTGACTGCTTTGTCTCACAAATGGAAGAGATACATCTAATTAAATCATAAATACCATCATCCTGTGTCTCAGTGCTCTTCCTCTTCCTCCAAAAAGACAAGACCAAAGGCTCTTTCATTTAAAGGCTACAAAGATTTTAGGTGAAATCCCTGTGTTATTGAAGAGAATATCAAAACTCCCACTGAGTTCAATCAGGTCATGATTTCACTGCTTGGTTTTGTAAAGCTGATGATTAAGAGGACGTGGGATATGGGTATATAAAACAGTCACAAATCACGGAATGTGAATCATGCACTGTAAGAGCTGGGCCTTTATAATACAAGAAATAGATCATCCTGGGAAAATGAGAGTTGCAAATCTAAAGCTGAAAAAGGGGAAGTGGTTCTATCCCTTGCATAGTCACTTTTGGAACACTGTAGCACAACTTTCTCATATCTGAGTGAAGCACTCACGGCCAATATTTGCTGCTGAATAAAATTTGTCTTAAATTACAAGGGGCAATGTAGTAAAAAAACCCCACATTATAAATGCCTGCGTACCAAGAAAAGAAGATAAAAAAATAACAGATGAGCTTTGGAAAACAGTTGCAATCACACCCTTCTGAAAGCCAAGGAAGTGACAATTATTGCAATATTTTCTTATAAAATTTTCCTATTTGTCATCTTAACTGAAGGAAAGATGTTACATCACACAGGAGAGATTCTGTAAGTTCTGTTGAAAATAAATGATGCTGTGAGATGATTCTGTGAAATTAGTCTGTGCATTATATGTCCCAGCAATAGACACAAGGGTGTAACACTGAGTAACCTCATGTTTCCTGATGTGAACAGGAACAGAACCTGAGGGAAAGACCTGAAATTATGTCAGGGGAGATTTGGGTTGGATATTACAAAAAGGTTCTTCACCTGGAGGGTGACTGGGCGCTGGAACAGGCTCCCCAATGGTCACAGCACCAAACCAGTCAGAGTTCAAGAAGTGTTTGGATAATACTCTCAGGCACCTGGTGTGAATGATGACCTCGGGGGATGATCCTGTGCAGGGCTATGGGTTGGACTCGATGATCCTTGTGGGTCCTTTCCAACTCAGCATATTCTGGGATTCTGGGATTCTGTATCCTGCCACTTACTGTGTGTCCGATCTTTGCACAGTGGCAGGAGCTTAAAGAAATGACAAATTTACTTGAGGTAAGAAAAAACCAAGTCCTTATTTACTAACTTAGAAAGTTACAAAGAATGAACAAAACAGGGACAGGGCCATGGAGTAGTTGACCAGAGGTCCCTTTTGAGCTGAGTTCTTTTTTGATCCTATGAAAACACAAGAATCTGCAAACTCAAAACACACAAGATCTCAACCAATTCTCATTGCAGGAAGCGATTTCTCTGTTGCCTTTGTGGGCTGCAAGGACCCAGCTTGATCCTTCTGCTCCTTGCATCCCATCTGTAAAACACCGTTATTAATCTGCTACCTGGGGAATGGATATCTATACTGTTGTCCTTGTTTAGGTATCTGGCACTTGTGAAAATGTTAATGGTTGCTCTTCAGTTTTTCTGAAAATTAGTGAGATTCTCCTTTCCTTAATGCTAATTCCTCTACTCATATATACCTTTTTCTCCTAGGAAATCAACTGAGTTTAAGCTACAAATCCACAGTTGGAATATTTTGGAAATTATGTATCTGAGAATAATAAATACATACATATGTATGCTTTTTTCTTCACAGTGGTCTTTCTGTCTGCTGGCTCTTACAGAGAGAATTAATAGCATGTGAATTAATGTTTTGCTTTAAAGGTGCCTTGTCACAATATATTGTTGGTCTCCAGATCAGTAATACATTAATAAATTCACCCTGGCAAAAGTCAGATCTTTGGGTTTTGGACAAAACAAAACAGAGTAACAACAGCAACAACAATAATGAAATCAAAATATTTTCATTAAAAATGTCACATTTTTAAAAATTTGAAAATTCCATCATTTTTCAAAAAACATTGATGAGGCCACATGACAATCTGTCAGTTACCCCTATCAGTAGTTGCATCTAGTTGAGTAGCAGTTTACAATTTTCTCTTTCCATTCTTGCTGGATTTGTTTCTTTCTGTGAGAGGAAGAAAAAAAGATGGAGATCTTAACTCTGTTTTACCTGCACTTCAAAACTCAGATGTTTGTCCAAGCTGGAGACTCTAATGTGTATTTGAAACAAATTACCAGTATTGGAATTTTACCTTGGACCAGTGCCTGAAGCCCACTGAGTCTGTAATAGCAGACTTATATAACTGATTCAGCTTTGATTTAGTTCACAGTGTCTGGCTTTTAATTGCATAGAAATCCATAAGCCAGGAGGAAAGGGAAAAGAATAATTGTGACTCATCTAAAGATTTAGATAGCAGAGGCATTTTTGAAGATCTTTTCCACATGAAATTAACCTTTGCAAATGGGAATTGATATAATCCTCTTGCTAAAATAAGGCCCCCTCTTTTAACCCAGGGAGAACTTTTTCAAATTACAGATAACACCTCCACTGCAGACAAATTCAGTAAATGAAGCTACCAACTATGGTTAAGAAAGAAAATCTAGATGAAGAGCCAACAAAAAGAGTAGATAACAAAAATGGCTTATTTGACTACTATTTGGCTCATTTTGGTACTTCTGCTTTTAAGAACTTTGATGGAGTTTAGCCACCTTTAAGATGGCTCCCTCTACAATATGATTGAAATTATTTATTTCATACATTAATGCTGACTGCTATCTTACTGTATGATAGAGAGGGAAGTGGTTCAGGTAAAGATTGGGAAATTTTGCTTAGAATATTTATGGATGATTTAAGGGAATTTGTAAAGGGGAGAAGTATATTGATCTTACCTGAACCTATGATATTGAAATAAATTTTAAAAAGCCATTATTTAAAAAATACAAAAACAACTCTATTATTGAGACGGTTCAGGAATAGGTAAGCCATTCTTATAAAGAAATTAAAATCTGATTTTCTCTCTTTCAGAGAACCAAAAATCAGTTTGTACATGTTTTTCTAAATAACCCATTGAAAGGACAGATGATTTAGCACCTTAAGCTATAATTGATATTTTTATTCCAGAATTTTTTTGAGCTATAAAATAGATGGGCCATGCTTTTTTTATAAATTTTACTTGTTACCACTTAAGGCATGGCCAAAATTTATCATTTTGGCAACTCATACCCTCACAAAAAAACCTCAGTAAAGGAATCAAAACCCCTGAATAAGTCATTAACATCTCTATAGAGGAAAAAAATAAAGTACTTTTCATCAATTTGCAATGCACTGCAATTTGTAGTGACGTATGTATTCATTTGAATAACCCACTAAATACTCCCAAGTGATGGAGAAAATGTAAGGCAAAACAAGAACTGCAAAACCTGCTTTCTGTAGTGTTTATTAATGAATTTGCAATTATTTATGATCAAGAATATTAACTCCCTTAAAACCTTAAATTGGAGTAAGAGGTATCATAAGCCAGACAGTATAATTGACCCATGTAGTCTCATAAAATAAATAAATGAAATCCCAATAACAACAGCACCATCTATTCTCTCTCAGAATACTCCTTAGCATCATGGATACAAATCGCATTAGATACTATCTGAAGTTCAGTATAGGAGCGGGCTAATTACAGTAAACTACTTTTATAAGAATGAATACTAGCATTTTATAAAATAACCATTTATAATTGCTTTGCTGGTAGCAACTATTCAATTCAGATGTAAATTTAATGTTGGATTTGTCTCCTGATAAACAATAGCTAGAAATGAATTTCTGGGAGTTATGAGTCTGGCACTCATACCCCTATTGCCTGTTGTATCGAGGATGATGTTCCCTTTTGTCACTTCATGCAGTCTCAGACCAGGCCTGAACTGACTGAAACAAAACTTGCTGAGACATTTCCCAGATTTAAAATATTATTCTACTGTGGTGAAATGTTTAAAGCTCAATATGTGCAAGTTTTAAGCAAATACTTAAGGACCAAAAAGAGAACCAAGATCATAGATTCACAGAATAGTTTGGGTTGGAAGGGACCTTTAAAGGTCATCTAATCCAACCCCACTGCAGTAAGCAGGGACATCTTCAAGTAGATCAGGTTGCTCAGAGCCCTGTCCAACCTGACTGTGAATGTTTCCATGGATGGGGCATCCACCACCTCTCTGGGCAGCCTCTTACAGTGTTTCATCACCTTCACTGTAAAAAAATTTCTTCCTTATATCTAGTTTAAATTTACTGTCGTTTAGTTTAAAGCCACTACACCTTGTCCTATCAGAACAGGTCCTGCTAAAATGTTTGTCCCCATCTTTCTAATAAGTACCCTTCAATTACTGAAAGCCTTCTTTTCTCCAGGCTGAACAACCCCAGCTCTCTCAGCATGTATCCACAAGAGAGGTGCTCCAGCCCTCTGGTCAACTTTGTGGCCTCCACTGGACTGGATCCATTGGATTGATAAAAGAAGTATTCTAGTGGAAAGAGAGTCCCAGTACTGACTATTCATTTTGGTTTTTGTTTTCAGTGCTTAAATGGCTTTTTGTAGGATTGTTGTATGGCTGTTAGTAGCTGCCTTGGTTAACTAGCCCATGACTATATCATTACACACAAAAAAAGCTTTCTGCAATATCAATAATTGCAAGTGGAAATCAATTACAAGATTTAATTTTAAAAATATGTAGCAGAGTTATCAATGTTGTAAATTAACTGAAAAAGAGGCATAAATGCAAACTACAAGCAGTTAAGACAGAACAAAACTGAACTTTCTCTTCACCATTTAACCTAGGCTTTGCTTTCTGCAAAATTTCTTTAGCATTCACAAGTTATGGATGTGTTCAACAGGCACACAGATGCCAATAGTCTCTTTTGTTTCTGCCCATGGTACTGAAGTCAGGTTTCTTTAAGGTGAGAAAGGACACTTTGAAATTGTTTCCTTCCTATGATGCCTTTTAGATCATTTATCATGGTATGAACAAGATATTAAAAGTTCTTTGACATTCATGCAGCAGTAGGTTAGCAAAAGGAAGAAACTTATCTTTTTGAAGCTGTATATACAAGTTTGTGGGGAACCTGGGCAGCTCCTGTCTTTGCTCCAAGCCTTTTTGGCATTGGCCCTTGTTGTTGCCCGACACTATTTGTCTCTGAAAGAAACTAAGTGTACATTATGATCTCTTACTTTCTATGTGAATGCTTTGTCAAATATGGTATAAAATTATAAAACACATCTTTCAGTCAGTGTTACTATTAGCGTTTCTTTCCTTCCACTGTAACCACCTTTTTCTATCCATACTTTGTAATAGGAAACTGAAGGTCCCCAATACAGCAATAAACAAGAATCTAAGTAGGATGGTAGCTGTACTCTATTTCCTTTTGTTTTAAGTATTTCCTTTAAATCCTTTTTCTATGTATTATTTCCACTGAAACCTGATTCCTTCGATATTTGCTTCAATGACTTTTTATATCTCCTCATTAATTTCCTTTTAATTTTGCAGCATTAAACAATGTTGGGTGCTGACATCAGATAGAACTATGGCCACTGAACATGTTTTTGATACAACTGCATGCATCTGGTATATGCTTTTTTTTTAAAAAAAACCTGTTATTTATTGAATAGGTAAGTATAAACATCAAATTTCTGTAAGTTTAGATTGTATCATCCCAGGATGTAAAATGAGTGGAAAAATTTGAACTTCATGGAACTCTGAATAAAACCATTAATCTTACTTTTATCTTATCACTTGATCCTTTCTGGCTTTGTTTTTTTAATTTTTGTTTGTCTAGTTTTTTGTTTTGGTTTGGTTTGTTTGGTTTTTGTTTGTTTTGTTTTGTTTTGCTTTTGTTTTTTTTTGGGGGGGGGGTTTAATGGCATACTCTTTTATCTTCTTCTGCAAAGAATGAAATTTTGCCTTCTAAGTGACTGCACTTTCTGAACTAACACAAGACCTTTTTGATGTTCTGGTGGTTGGTTTGTTAGTTTGCTATTTTAGATATTTTCAGAGAAAAAAAGTGACCCAAAATTTTGGCAAATGTTAGGGACATGGTCTATTTTCACATTTAATAAATAAATGGAGACACAATTGTCACTCATTGAGACGGCACAATTATCCTTGAAGCTTGAGTAGAGTGTTGCTTTTTGGTTTTTTCCTAGATTAAAATATTTACACAGTTCTTTTTTAATGTTATACCATGCTGATAATCATACTGTAACTGATGCCGCTAAATATCTAATTGTGTCAGCTTCATTTTTTTTCTCTGATATAATAATTAGATGAATTTTTCATGGAAGTTACTGGTTTGAGGTGAAAAGTTATTAACATCAAAGCCTTCATAAGCTGACTAAATCCATTTAAAATTACAAATGTCATCTTCAACCTTTATCCCTATTGAACAGTAGAACTGAGTCAAATATTGCTTCAGGCTCTAGAAATAACCAGAAGCTACATTTTTAGACTCCTATTTTTCTGTATCTTTCTGACAGCTAGGATTTTCAGGCAGACTATATTACCTCTTAGAGATCTGATCTTTAAACCCTTAGGAATCAGTTCACGCCAGAATTAAAGTTTGGTCTCTAAATAACCTCTCAGATATTTGTAAATTACATTATACATGAAATCTGAGCATGAAGTTCTGGAGCCCTCATAGGTATATATAATGTGTTCAAGATCTGAATAGGTATCCAAAATTTAAATATTTTTATCATCAAAACCCCAAATTTTTGGGGTTGGCTACTAATAAGCCAACTTCTCTGTTTTCTTTCCTCTAATCCTTCTGTTTAAGACTCTGTTTCATTGCATCTCTTTTATTTATTTATAAGAGGAAAGTAAGTCCAGTCCATACTTTCTGCCTGAAACTGGAATTCCAAGGCTTCCCACCCCTGACAGTGAGTACATTGAAGTATAATCTGGTAGAGATTTAAGCAAAGCAATGAGCATGAGCAAACTGCTGTTTTCTAGGGATCTGCCAGTCATCTTTGCCTTAACAAAACGAATGTGTTCTCTCTTTCCCTTACAGATGCCCTTTTCCTCATGTACATTGCATTTCAGATGTTTATGCATTCAAAGGTCAGATTGTGCCTGCACACACAGCTCGTACAGCCCTGACCCATGAGACTGTACAGTATGACACATTTACAGTTGTTTGCCTCACTTGCTAAAGAACGATGACAAAAAGAGTCACTATTTGAAGGTGAAATCTTGCATTTAAAAAAAAAATCATTACAACACGCAGACAACTTGCCACTGGCATTTGGCCAACCACCAAAGAGTGTTCAGATGAAAGGCAGCAGTGCTGACTGACACTGTTTCACTGCCAAAGGGCACAGAACCACAGGAAGCAGAGGCAATCTCTCCTGAAAGAAGATCATACTGCAGCATAAAAATCCACCTTTCCACCCGCAGAAGCAGCAGGGAGGTTGTAGTAACCCATGCTTTTAACTTCTGTTTGGTTTACGTGGTGTAAAGTAGAAGACAACATAATTTCTGAAATTCCCATTACAGTCTGATAAGCATAATGAAAAATCAAAACACTAAACAGGAGACTGAGCAGAAAAAAAGAAGGGCTATGAGAGCCAGCTTTCCATTTGGAACAAAGGTGGGCACCGTCAGACTGATGACAGGAATAATTCAAGTCTGCCAGACCTCCCAATAGGTGAGCACAGTGCATGGAGAAGGCACACATAGGGGCATGAGCAACACCTGAATAACACAGTGGGCACCGACTGAAAATTGCACTCCCTACACACTCTTCAGAGACCAATGCCTGTGCTTTGCAAACAGAACACATTTTCAGCTTGTTGAGAATATTGAGGATTGAAATGTGTTTGTATTCTTATGCCTAACAGCAAGGGCTAACAAATAATGCACATTTGGAAATTTTGTACTTTTTCCTCTGAAATAACTTACTAATTTATAAAAGCCTTTCTTAATAATTCTAGACAAAATTAAACACTGCCATGTGCTGAAAGTAATTCTTACATGCATTTTGCTCCTTAGCCACGTGTGGTATCTCATTAGGGGTTACTCCTTAAATATTTTAATGTTAATATGCAACAAAAGATGCTATGATCATCTTTTAAATTTTCTTCACTGTTCTCAACAGTATCCTTTCCTATATTTTTTACTTAAAATATTTTTTAGAATTTAAGATTTTCCGATTGACTAAAGCTGATTGAAATCAAAACCACTCAATTTACATTTTTGTACTATATGTCTATAAAACACATTTTAAACATTGTATTGCAATGACAAACTTCTAGTCCGCTTTCTAACAAGTGTGTATCTGCCATCTTGATAGTAGAACTACTGCTTTGTACCCTCTTTGGTAACCCTAGAGAGGAGAAAAAGTTAATTCTTAAAAGAATAAGCTAATAATGAATATACATGAAACAAAGTTAACTCAATTTTTCAGGGAAACAGATGCCACCTTGTAAGTCTAATTTCATACTGTATGCATTTTTTTACAAAGAAAAATAATATTCTGTGGCTGTAAAAGTTGTGCTTGGTGTTCAGCACCAATGACCATGACATGATCTAAACATGGCATGATTTTCTAATCATTTGGGTGCACGTGTTTGTGATTTCTATTTTCCTTTATATATTAGCAATGGACAGAATAAGAAGAGGATAAAAGTAGAAACAGAGAAGAAAATAAAAACTAAGTATGAAAAAAGACGCTGTAGTTTCTGGAACAATCAAAAAATATAAGTTTTATAAGTAAAATGAGAATACTACAATTTTTATGATCTGTTTCAGGTATCAAAACTCTTTAAATTTAAGAAACAACCTGAGGGTGACACAAATTAAAAGATAAGATAAAGATGTAACAAAACCCAGAAAGGATTATAGAATAGTCTCATACAATAAGCACATTTTGTTGGAAATAAATAACAATAAATGCATTAGATTGCAAGCAAATAAAAACCCCAGCTGTATCAGATTCTTAAATAGAGCAGGACTTGTCAAATAATCTTTGGTGACTGGTGACCTGGAAATCCTATAGCCTGTTTTATCTGCATTGGTTCAGTCACACAGTACTGGAAAGCCAATATCTGTGTCCTAATGTATCTTCTCTATGTTGCTCCCCTTTGTGCTACTGGTTCTACAATAAGCCACTGCATTTTATAGTAATAAAGAAAATCCAGATCCTTAAGTGTATCTGGTTGCTCTACAATATGTCAAACCAAAGCAGGTGTGTGATCTTTTTCAGATAGTTTATTTATAAAACCTGAAAAATACAGAAAGATAAACAGTGGGTTTTTTTGTTTTTTAGAGGGTGGAACAGCATGCAAAAAACAAATTTGCAGAGAAGTGACACTATGAAAATTAGGAAATAAAAAAATAAATAAATTGAATGCAAGCATAAAAAGCATATAATAATTTTAAATTTCATGATATTGGGAAAAACCTGTAGGTCATTCCAAAGACTGGGATCGCACGTTCTTAAAAATAAGTAGATTATTTATTTGAGCTGTCAGGCTGACTGATGATCTGCACAAAACCTTGTGGCAAATTTTCTGTTAAACCTTTTATCATCAATTCGATCATTCTTCAGAAAGCTATATTGATTTCATTCTTCTTTTGTAAATTAAATTGTTCTTTGAAATGCATTGAGATTAAAATATTTATTCTTTTATTTTAAAGAATGACATTCTTACGTGGGATTATCCTTTCAAATTCATTTTCTTTTTATTTCTGTTTTGTTATTTTATCTTTCTGTTTTCTCATAACAGTACAGAACAGTGCATCAATCACCAGTAATTCACAATAACATAAAAATATTGTTGAACTTTATCACATCTCATATTTTAAAGGGGAGCTGTTACTACTGATTTTCTAGAAGTTAGTCTCCTGTGTTCTTGTAATAAAACACTTTGGCTCTTCAAACACAAAAGAAGATGAACTCAAAATATACCAATTACATGACCAGAAACTTTCAATACCTTTTGTTGGGAGGATTATTTTTGTTTTTATTTTTAGAGTGAAAACAGTTCAGCATCTGTTTCACTTCCCTCAGGATAACTGGAGTACCCATGCTATGCAACATTAAACCCCTGAGTTATGTCTAGTCTCTCTTTCTGTTGATATAGTTTTAAGAAAGGGAAGCGTAACCTCAGTCAGTAAGAAGTGAAGCCCGAAATTCTCCAAAATGCTTCTACCTCACTACTCACTGAAAACAGATCTTGGTACAAATAGGCTGCCAATTTAGGGACCTATACTGAACTGTTCAATGAAGGCAGAGCAAATACTATCTTCAGCCATTATTGACAAGTACCTAACCAAAATACTTTAAAAAATTACAGAAATAAATATATTATGCCACAGTATATTATTGAATATATAATGATAAATTGAGCTAAACTTGTTCTGGTACAATGTGTCACAATTTCATGACATTTAATATAACAAGAGTTATGTGACATCAATGTGCCCATGTCATATTATACAGCAATTACACATGCCATGAAATATTGCAGTGATAATCAATATAAAGACGAAAAATGCAATTAAAAAACTGTATTCTTCTGATGCAGAAGTTCTGATTTCCCCATGAAATTAAGGATCTTCAGAGCCTCTTCTTTGTGCAAAACCTTTTTGGAGGGTTAGCCATGGCCAGTACCCAAATGCACACTTACTACTCTCTCACTTCCCCTCCTCAGCAGCACGGGGATGAAATAGAACAAGAAATCCCATGGGTCAGGATGAGGACAGAGAGACTCTGCTCACCAGTCATTGTCACAGGTGGAACAGACTCCACTTTGTGAACATTGATTTATTGCCAAATTAAATAGATTCAGGGAGTGAGAAAAAGGAAGGCAATCATTAAAACACCTTTCCCCTCACCCGTGCCCTGCAGTGGGTGGGTTGGAGACATCTGGAACTGTCTGTGTACAGCACAGGGCGACTCCAGCCTCTCCTCACAGAACCTCCCTGTAGCTCCTGCTGCTTTTGGCAGCAGGGCACCTATACCCTTATAACAATATAACCAGATTTTGTACACTCAATAGTGTTAGAAGAGTGAAAAATGTGAACAAGATTTTAAATGTTTCCCTGTCTTAGAATCATGGAGTTGTTTGAATTGGAAGGGACCTTTAAATATCATCTAATCCAATCCCCCTGCAATGGGCAAGGACACCTTCCACTGGGTCAGGTTGCTCAGAGCAATGATATTAAAAAGGATGCATTGTCCAGTCATGTCAACCATAGACATCCCAAGAAGGACTCGAAATACTTCTCTTTTCCATAATATCCATTTCATAACAAGAGATGTTTTATGGGGACAATGCAGTGGAATCCTGGAACAGACTAATTTCTTGTTGCTGCTTAAAAGCAGCACAATTAAACATCTGATACTGCTGGTCAGAAAATATAGTTACAGATTCAAATTGACGAGTGCAGTTATTTTAAACCCCTTCAGCACCACAAATCTTTAATTCCAAGCTGTGTTATATCCTTTGATGTTTCACATGCACAATACACATTCAGATGCACTGCTAGACAGAGTAGACCATTGAAAATGCTTTGCCAGGCAAAGGCCACCTATTGTTTTTCAGAGTAGAAATAGTCACCAATGTACCTGTTCCAATAGCACTAATTTAATGTTTAAATTTTTTATATACTTTTGAGTGAGTGGTTTTGCTCCTCCACTTCAGATGTGAGTTGTCAGAGAGAGGATGTCAAACAACTTCACACCTTAGTTATTATGCTCTAGTGCCATGAACACAATCTTTACACTGCATTTTAATTTTCACCTGTACCCAGTGGACCTCCCTGCTAGCTGTTACTCAGTAAATGTGCTCTTGAATTGTGGTGGTTTATGTTAAAAAATGGGAGCATTAAAAAAAAAAAAAAAGTGGAAGCATTTCATTCTTCTAAAAGTGGCACAGTGTTTGGAGGCTTTTTTGACAGTCACATGCATTGTTTTGTCAGGAAGCATCAAAATCTTTCTAGTTATTTGTAGAGTTAGCAGTGACTCAACAGGCATGTGCTTTTCTCATTTTCTGAATAATGAAAATCAGTTTATTACCTTTGCAACATACTGTTCTTTATACTACAAGATTGATCTGTATTGATTTGTAATTTAGGAAAAGAAGCTTTTTTCCTTGTCAACCACCTCAAATACATGCTTTGTAAAGTACAATATGAAAAGGCATCTCTTTTTAACAAAAAAGAATCCTTACATTATATTACATTATTATATTACATTATATTATTATTACTTTAAAGGACTGGTATTGTGTAGGAAAGCAATTTTTGCTGACACATAGAGGGATTAGATGTTTTCAAATATGTCATGTCATCACAGCCTCACAGAGTGATCTTGGCCATATTTTTTAACTCATCTGTATCCACAATCTGTTCATTTGTAAACCATTATGCTTTGTATGCCTTGCTAACTCAAAAACGATTCCTGCATAAGTTCTGAGTGCTTTTAAGGGTACACTAGCAAGGCCATTGGCATAAATATTTCTCAGAAGTCATATTCACTAATACTTTCTTCCCTAATATCTTATTGAAGATACATTGTTGCTCTTTCATATACATTTTCTGCAATCATAGCTGGTTATGTGGATTTTCAATAATATTTGAGTCTTTTCTGAGTCGCAAAACTGATGGCTAAAGTCAGGTTGTGAATAATACCTGTCAATCCTAATTTGAGCAGGTGGTAGATCAATTCAGGAAATACAAAGCAATTGCTAGATATAGTCAAAACACTGGAAAAACACTGCAGACATAGCTGTTAGGTTGCAATAGAACGGAAAAATAGCATAAGGCAGTGTTCAGAAATAAACACTACGCTGGGATCAGTACCTAAATAATGTCCTAATTGGTGCCTAGATGAATGGAAAGGTTGCCCTCTTGGCAAGTTTGTAGACATCACCAAGTTAGAGGGAATGGTCAGTAAATGGAGGCTGGAGAAATGGACTGTCAGGAACCTGTGACCTGCAGCTAGGCAGGAATTGCCCCCCACACCACAGCAGGCTGGCAACCAGCTCTGTGAGGAAAGGCCAGGGATCCTGGTGGGTTGCAATGAGAGAAAGAGCCATCAGTGAGCACTGACAACATGTATGACACTGGCAGTATGGCCAACAGCATTGGAGACTGCACCAGCACGTCCAGAGGATGATTCTTTTCCCCTGCTCAGCACTAATACCCTATTGTGATTCCTAGAATGACTCCTCAATAATCCTTGATGCTCTGGGTTTGCAGTAAAAACAAAAAAAGTCCCTTTCTTCAGCAGATTTTTCCCCATTTACTTAAAAGTTAAAATTTTGCTTTCTTCATAAATCCTTGTCCCAAATAATGATACATTAACTGAGTTTTGATTTAGGTTTTTTTAGCCCCCGTATCATTACAAAAACAACCTTGTCACTCTATGTTTAGTTCTGTTCTAGAGTCTGACAGGTATCAAGAGCTCATTTTTCCCAGTTTTGATTATTTGTAGTCATTTGCTTGCTTAGTGTTTCCTGATTTTATCTTATACCACCTCTCTTATAAAACACCACTCCCTCCTCAAATGGGAAGTGAGGTGATTGGTGATCTCTCACCAATCAACACGTTTAGGCTCAGTCTGGCTGTAGCCCAAGCAACAGGTAGAAGTTGGACATGTGTAAACATATACATGAACCTCCCTAGCTTATATATCTTTTAAAAAGTAATAAATGATTCTGTTGACTAAAATTAAAAATAAAAAGCTAGGAATTCAGGTGAGGTTTGAGCATCTTCAGCTCTCTTTCCTTTCAGTTACTAGCAATGTCTGAGATGGCTTATGAGCAGCTCAGGTGTCTCACACTGCAGCTCAGTCCCTAAAGCACAAAACAACACTCCATCCCTGGGAAAAAGGGGGAAAAAGAAGCTGGCAACAGTCCAGGATTTCCCGGTGACTGTTTAGAAATCTAGCTGTTCCAAAGTAGTTAATTTTAATATCATTCAGCTTCAGTTTCCATAATTTTGATTGAAAATTACTCCTGTCAAAAATTCTAATGGTTAAAGAATACAATATAAATAAACTGGTATCTAACTGTATAGCATTGCTATATCTAAAGACACAATCTAGTACTAAATACTGTCCTAAATACTTTTGTAAGATTTGATTGTTTTCTGGTTCTGAAAAGTGTGTGTACTGTAGAAATTAGACTTACCAGCGTAGTGGAACAAGCTGCTACAATTATGGGAGTATTTAAAAAAAATATCTTGAGATTTCCATCTTCCAGGATGCAGAACAGTTTTCTTCAGAAAGTCACACAAAATAGTAACAATTCTTCATTTTCAAATCTTGCTTGATGTTGGCTCTCTAGTTCAGTGGAAGCTGCATGCCACCTCTGTTTTTGTGGATTATCTCACAGAGCAGTGATTTGCTTTGATGCAGCTGATCACGTGGAAGACTTCCTAACTAAAACCTTATTGTTAATATTCAATAATTGATAAGCATTCTAAAAGCACTAGAGATAGTTTTCAAATATAGAATCAATTATGTACTTGTAACACATCAATAGCCACTGCACCTTGGAAAGGTTGCTCCAAGACAGAGCATTTTGGATACACAAGACTGCTTCTGAGCTGCCCCAAGACAGGTGAATTTTCCAAAGTGGCTGAATGAGAAGCACACGGATACTGATAGCAGAGATGAAAAAAAGAAATTAAATAAATCCTGACAGAAAAGTTCAGCAGTGGAAGATGCTACTTATCACACAGTGGATCAAACCATACCTTCATACTGCTCTGTACAGATGTCAAGCAGTATTACTTGTTGAGGTTATGTTGCTGATATTGCTCAGTTGTTCATCAACTTTAGAAGTTTGAAAGAAGTCTTGAAAGAAACAGCTGCAGTTACTCCTGTGATGGATGGAGCACTTCAGAGACCGCAGGGCCAGGAGGGGTGGCTGAGATCTGCTAGACTGAGCCCTCGAGGCCCCCAGCACAGGGCAAGTACCAGCCCAGGAGGGGGCCCCAGAAATCAGTGTACCTGCAAGTCAGCCAAAAACAGATAACCACAGAAATGCTGCATAAAATTCCAGATCTTAAAACTTAGAACAATTGTAGGAATAGTGTTTTACAAAAGATGCCTGATTTAAACAGAGATTTAACAATTTAATTTTGACCAGACTTCATTCTACAAAGCTAAGCCTAGATTCCTATATATAATCTACGGATAAGCTGTAACACCCAGATATTTTGTGTTTAATTTCTAGTAGCATAATTTAAAACTTCTCTTTTTTTCTAACATTAAGAAGTGTTAATGAATGGAACAATTCAAGCTCATATTACACAAAAAATTAATTTCATTAGTGAAGTCAAGCAATCTCTTCTTGAGACAAAGGAATCAGAAAATGATCAGAGGAACAAATATCCCTCCATGTTCTTCTAAATCAGTCTTCTGCAAAGCCCGTGCTTTCAGAGATAAGAAGGTTCTAAGAGGGAGGAAACCAGCAGTTTTTTTGTTTGTTTTGTTTTGTTTTGTTGGGGGGTTTCTTTGGTTTTTGAGGAATCCCAATGAATCTTAACTGTTTTTTAGTATTGCAGCATCTTCTGAGTTAATAATTGTGGTTACATGGATACATTTTGTCTGTAGACTCTTACATGTTGAAGAATTCTAAGTGCACAAAGAGTTAAACGAGCTATACAAATGTAAAAATGACAAAGACATCAGGAATCTGAAATTAAATAACTAAAAATCATATTGGCAATTTCACTCCCGACATTGCATGAACTCCAAAGACCATTACTAGTGGTGGCTACTGGTACCTGTTTTTAAACTGTTTCCTGCTTCTCTTCTGTGAGACCCAATTTCAATTTGTCTTCTATGTGCATCTTTCTACTCACCTTTCTGTCATACGTAATAACATACATGTCTCTGTCATAGACATGAACATGAAGAGAAAGAGAAAATTTCGAAATCAGCAGGAACAATTTCAGGAATGTAGATAAACATTGTTCAATCACGTGTGACTGGGTGTTTCTGAGTGCACATAGTTAGGTTTTCCCATTGCCAAGTGCTAAATAATAACATTGATATAACGGAGAATTGTCAGGAGGAGAAAGAAATGAGGCAGAGAAGTTGGGGTGTACCAAGCATTGTTAAGAGCTATAGGACACAGGCAATAGAGAGAAGCAAAAGATGGGGCTTTGGCACTTATTAACCTTCCCTTTTTAGGGGTCTGTTGTCAGCAGTATTGAAGCCTGCAATCAGGGGGATAGAGAAGCCATGGCAGTGACATAAAACAATGCTCAGTCAGGCTGATGCCAAGCCTGTTCAACACTCTCTACGGACCTAATCATCCAGCCAGGAAAGTAAAGTTTATAAGGTAATGGATTAAGTAGTAGTTTTACACCTTGTGGAAAGGGACAACACATCATATTTCATACTCTGCCTGCTCTGTTATCTGGCTGGAAAGTGTCAGCTGCTTAGATTGCAAAATGCCCATTTGAAAAGGGACCAGAATGGTATCAATCACAGTAGGCAATTTCCTTCATTCTTCAAGCAGACAATGCACATACAAATACTATAGTGACAGTTCAAATTCAACTGACAGCTTATGCAATTTAGTCTTATATGTTATCCACGCAATTATTTTTTAACACCCTTCCAAAGACATAAATCTATCTGAAGGATAAAAGACTAGTTGAATATTGCTTTGTTTTTCTGCAAGATGAAGATTTCTACCCTATTTTTAACACAAATACAAAGCAACACCTAGTTTGTTTTTGCCTTGGTCTTCATTTCTGTACAATTGCTCGACAGCAATGTGTCAAGATGCATGCATCTTTTTTCTCATCTACAGCATCCCAGCCATCTAGAAAAATGAAAAGCTAGGCTTAAAAATACATATTAGATCTTCTTTTGGGGCAGCATAATGCATTTAAATGATAATGTCCCACTCAATGAATATCTGAGATGTGTTAATCTCTTCTGCAATTCTTATGTTTCTCATTTCACTTAAATGCCTTACAAAACAAAAAAGGGTTATGTTAATAACTTATTTTAACAATAAACTCAATATATTAAAAAATTAAAAGTTAAAATATCTTAGAATATAAAAGTTTGTAAATGTCAATATTTCACCTGTTTTGGGGGAATATAGCTCAGAAAATTTTCATCTGAAAATACAAAACAATACATATACAAGTTTTCTCAATCTCAAATTAACAGAACATTGTCTGCACCTTGTCTTCAAAACAATCAATTAACCAACAGACTTCACTACATGTAATTGATACATATTAAATATGGTGGTTAGAATACAGATCAGAATCTTTTATTAAAACTTATGTGTAGTGTTGCTTTGAAAGCAGTGCCTTTCTTCTAATAAAGCATTACAGTCAATATTTGAATATACAATATGCATAGGAGTCTTGAATACTGATGACCAGAGTATTGATTAAAACTCTTTTGCAAGGTTCATTTCCTACTGAGACAATGTTAACTTACTATGCCACAATTCTTGCTGAAGACTTTAAAGAAACAAGGGGCCAAATCCAAAGATTTCCAATGATTAAAGTAGAATTTAAAAATGTTTTATAAATTATTATTATTCCAGTAGCTGCCATAACCTTTTGTTCTGTACGATTGAACAAAGCCAAGTGCTTTTAAACTCATCTGGCAAGGACAGATACATTTAGTAAGAATAGGACAACGTCATGTATAACAGACCTTGAGAAACCTCTAGTTCATTGGCAAGTCCCCACCACTAAATCACAATTGCAATGGGTCAGATTAAACAAAAAGCAAACAAAGAGCAAAACCAAGCAAAACTACATTTTGTGCAAGAATTTATTGTGCTAGCAGCTCATTAAAAGCCCACACTGAACATTTAATTTAGATACAAAATAGGGAGCTTAAGCTGTGACAATTAATGTGAAATGTCATGGGTTTTCTTTGTTTTGTAATGTAGAAAAAACCCTTTCTATAGATTTTTCACCTCTCTCATTCCTCTCAGCATTGGTCAGCAAACATACTGTTTTGCACAAAATGACCTTAAAGGTGACCTTACAAGAACATTAAATCAAAAGCTAAAATCCACCTGATACTATTTGAAAGACTTTTTGAAGACAAAGAGGAGCATACTCTTATTTCTCTCTCCAAAACAAGGTAGAAACTGACCTTGACAATTACAGCCAACAGAATTCACTTGTGAAATTGCGAGCAACTGGAAGCTATGCAGCACAAAGACATGAAATGTAGAAAGACATGCTTTTCTTCACACAGAGAACTGTTTGCATCATACCTTTCTTCAAATCACGCATGACCTGCAATACAACAAATGAATAGAAACACTGACGTCCTGTCTCTTCACCCTGAAGCAAAACCTGTGAGATGGGAAGAGGATGCAGAGGCAGGTTTGCAAAGTCCTTTAGCTGAAAACTGAACTGATAACAGATTAACTAGCCTTTTTGAAAGGGATTTGAGGAATGAAACAAAGGTTTTCATAAAAGATGAGAGAAAATATTCTATTGTTTTGTCTTTGTAAGTTGACAGATGATTGTATTTTTAAAAGCAACAATAAGCATTAAAATTTGTATCTCTATGCAGAGCAATGTTTGTCTTCATGCTTATCTATGATCATGAGCTGAAAAGTGTTGCTATTCATACTCAAGATATATGAGCTTTCTGAGAAATGCTCTAAGCAGGAGCTTTTACTGACTCACTGATTCTCAGTGCATTACCATAGGAAATTACTGGGATAAAGACTTGATGGAGGTTATGATTCAAGAAGAATGCAGCCATATTTTCCCAGGCACTGAAAGACTTCACAAACTTTTCAGAGGGTTTTCTTTTATTATTTTTTCCTACTTTTAGTTGCTGCTTAGAGTAAAGCAGGTGGGAGGGTAGAACAGAATATGCATTCAAAGAGATTCAACAGAAATGGTCCTGTCACATCTGCCTTATTATCATCTTTACCTCTAAAGCATCTGAAGTCTGATTTACGCTCTAGATGGAGCATCTCAGTGTTAAATGAAATGGCATTTTAGTAAACATCATAGCAGAATCATCTGTATCAATTCTCATAGTCATAGCAATCATCTCATAAGCAACTGCCAACAGTTTTGTGTTTGCTGGGAACCCATCACAGTCTTGCATTCAAACGAAAGCAATTAGATGTTTGCATGCATTATGTTTGTAAGCTGTCATATAATGATTCATACCATTGATGTTAATGAAGCCTGCCTTGTAAAAATAATTTTGATGGCAGACTTTCAGCTGTCATCCCATCCTTCCCATAAATCTCAGGCAGTTTGTGTCATCATCAGTATGATGACCTTAGGTATCATGAAGTTAACTGAATTATGCAAACCCCCTTCCCCACTAGATTATAAGCAGATGTTTTATAGCCCTAGGTTGCACTACTAGAATCCTTGATCAGCTGCAGCGCTCAGATGCTGAATCAGGTCTCGATGCTTTTGCTATATTAGCAACCACTTGAAATATCTGAATTTCCATCCAAATGTTTCTGTTTCATTGACATCTGATCAGTGACACACTGAATGGTTTGAGTTGCAAGAGGCCTTAAAAGTCATGCAGTCTGAACCCTCCTGCGATGGGCAGGGACATGTTGCACATATGGGAAAGGTAGATCCTCCAGCAACTGGGCTCAGACATGCAGCCTGACCTGTAGCTGCACCTGAATCCCTGTCACCTCAGCTGGAAACACCTAGACATAAAGGCTCCTGAGGCTACAGCCCTGCTCCAGTTGCTGGTACAGACCATCACAGGGTTATGACTTTCTGGGTAAGTAGGAAGAAGTAAGTAAGTAAGAAGAAAGGACAGCTGACCCAAAGTGACCAAAGAGAGGTTCCATACCATATAACATCAGCCTCAGTATATAAGCTGGGGGAAAATCTGTCTGGGTTTACTGCTTGGGAACTGGCTGGACATTGATCAATGGGTGATGTGAGCAATTGTATTGTGCATCATTTGTTTGGTATATTCTAGTTCTTTTATTATTATATTGTTATTGCTCATTATTTTTCCCCCCTTCCTTTTCTGTCCTCTTAAAGGAGACACCATGAATTTTATTTTTTTCTTTTCCCACTTCTCCTCCCCATCCCACGAGGCAGGGTGAGATTAAGCCAGAGACTGTGTGGTGTTAAACTGCCTGCCAAGTTAAACCATGACATGTTTTGATTGAAACTGCTGGTTAAAAAACAACTCTTTTTGTGGAGGCTTCATAGCTATATGATTACTGATCAATAGCAACCCACTTCAGGCAAAATGCTTCAGATCCATAAAGTCTTTGCGAATATCTGCTTTATATTGAGGGGAGATGAAAGCTGAGGGAACCTGCATGGACCTTGCCCATGATAATTGCAGGAGACCTTGGGTGAACAAGCTCTGCAGAGGTTTTCCTAAGGCAAGTTTCCTGTCTCACAGTTCTTCATGGCAGATGGAAAGAACCTGAGGAAGAGGATGAACTGGGATGGGACTATGTGTGTATGGTTAGGGCACCAGTGCACCTCGCTCACATGAGAACAGGCACACGGTTTTACCTTATAGGTAAAATTTGGGCCTGTCTCCCTTTGTTAGTGTCACACGTTCCCATCATGTCCTTGAGTAGCTCAGACTCTGCCAGGGCATTGTGACCAGACCCATCATGTCTGCAGCACCTTGTCCCCATATGCTCCGCTCTGGAAACCACAGAGCTTTCATCTCCATATTGGTCCACTGCTCACCCTTGTGCTGCATTACTTCCACAGCTGGGTGACAAGCTGCTGCCTTTCTGCTCTCATATGCTCTCTGTCCCAGGCATAGTGCTCCTTCTAATGTTCTCTCCCCGTTCTCCAAGGCCTCTCTGGCACCTGAACTGGCTCAAGCCTCCCCAAGCACTCCCAGCACTGTGGTTGGGACATCTATGTCTGAACCACACCTTCCTCTTTCAATTTCCTTTCCCTGCCTTCTCTATATTGCCTAGGACTGTCTGCATAGAGTTCTGTCCTTCAGAATAGAACAGAAGGTATATATATAAACACTTACAGACATATACACACACCTATGCATTTATATATATACACATATATATATTCACAAAGATACCTATATATATGCATATTAATGATTAAAGGACATTAGGGCAGAGGTAATTGTGGCAGCTGTTCCTCTGCAAAAGACTATAAAACTAAGACAGGTTCCCTGCTATGCCCACCAGTTTCTGCTTTGAGTTAAATTGTGATATGAGGCCACCTATTCATACACAAAATACAAGAGAGGGAGCCAGAGGGGAGACAGTGCTCAGTACTCTAGCTTTGCTTTAATGAGGATAGGAACTGACACTAAGCAAAGTTACCTTCCTTGTTTCAAAGATGAGTTCATTTGGGAAGTCATGGAGAATAAACACATCTGTGCTTAACCTTGTTCAAAGAAACCCACAGAATACATTGTCCTTTGCCAAAAATATGTGTGGCAGTTTCTTTACTAAACTCACAGTTTTCATTTTGCTTTCCAAACTCTCCTCGCACATGGGAGCAAAGCAGAAAGAAGGTTACACACATGCATCTGGTTTCCAACATCAGTTTTTCTTGGGTGACATTTAAAAAGGTTTTCTAATTGACTTGTACTGGCTCAACTCATTTCTCCTTGGGGCCTGCTCGATTCCAGCAGCAGTAGTATGTGTATAAGTAAGAATTTTTATGCCTTAACAGCTGCCCAAATTACAATAGCTCTTGTGGTCACACACAGCAAGAAAGAGCAGCAGGGAAATACTTTGGCCCAGCAGGCACATACATGCCATGTGTTGACTAGTAAAGTGGCTGCTTGTGTCTCAAGTGATGGTTTTCAGTGATGCCCCTTTGTTTGCTACAATCACTTTCAGCTTTTCTGCTATGCTGTAGAAAGATGGTCTGTCTGCTGCATTATCTCTTGACAGCTTTAATCTCTTGAAGGTAAGAAAAACAGAGTTAAGCCAAAAGGGCTGTCAGGCATTGGAACGGGTAAGTTGTTGGGTCACCATTTGTGAAAGTATTTAAAATACCTACAAATGTGGCATTTAGGGACATGATTTAGTGGTGGACTTGGCAATGCTGGGTTAAGGGTTGGACTGAATTGTCTTAGAGGTCTTTTCTGGGCTAAATGATTCTACAAGTTGATGACTTAACTGCTTCTGAGCTGGGATTCAGGTAAGCCTTAAAGCCCTAAAAGGCTTACTTCCTTTGCCTTCTTTTATTTCACGAACCTTGACTTCTTGCAGCTTCAGGAAGAAGACATTTCTGCAGCTCTTATTTTTATCACCAAGTGATCAGTTGTGCACCAACAGTACCTGACTACTTCTCTGTTTACTCCTACAAACAATAAGATCCTTCTGCAATACTGCAGCAAATGCACCTAAAATTCCTTTTCTTTTGTGGATATATAGAATTGCATGATATAGAACAAGAAAGAATTCGGTGTTTCCATGTTTTGTATCTGTCTCTTTGGCTCATCTGCACTCATGTTTGTCCAATAAATAATACACTGTGGATTTGGTCTCAAGACCAATGTTAAAATAGTCACAGAAAAGCAAATCAGCCAGAAAGTACAGGTCTTATGAATAAATCTTATTATGGGTAACTGTAGGAAATTATCAGTTAATTGTTAGTTAATTATCAGTTAATTGCTAAATTACCAATTAAATTAAATTATCAGTTAATTGCTAATATAATTGCCATTGCTCCCTGTTACTGTTTTCTCAAGCAAGTGCATAGAGAAACTTAGGGCTGCTCATTTTTCCCAGGAATTATTTCTGTTTGAAGGGAATGGTATAGGTGAAGGGGGAGAATTCAAAGCAACATTTTAAAAATGAGTGAAACTTATAACATTTCAGCAATCTAACTCCTTTATATGTAGCTAGAAAGGTTGTCATTTGCATATTAGTAGCGTTGTTTACTAGCACTATGGTAAAATTCCTCGACTAGTGTGGTTCTGTTTTATTTAACTAAAGTACTCTACTTCCTTACCTATGCGTTAGTTTTAAAGCAACAAATCAACTCAGTCAGGGATGTGTTGTGTTGTAATGTTTGTCAATAAGGGAGCAGCATAATATCTAAATGCTCTTCCCATCATTTAGAGACTCATTGGAAGACAATGCCTATATTCACATTTCTGTTGTCCCATAAAATTAAGAAATTGAATTTGAAGATGGACTTTGTTGAAATTCACAAATCAATGTGAAAGTTTTCAAAGAACATCTGGTTTTATAGTGTATTATGGAATAACAATACAATGAGACAAACTGAGCATATGCAATTACACAACACAAAAATTGCTTACAGAATAGTCTCATATTTGGGTTCCATTGTTTGTTGCCACAAATCCAGATCTTTCAAAGGCAGAGTCTTCCTCCAGAGTCTGCTTGTTGACTCCTTCTCCATCATAGTGATGATCCCCTTCAGAATAACATCATTGTACCCTGAAATATGTTTTGGATCTTGCTATAAGAACTGGCTAAATATTCTTTTATCCAGACATGCATTCTAGTTTATAGTAGTCGTTACCTTAACACAATAAATAAATAAATAAATGGGTAAAACATGACCATATTTTATATATATGAAAATACATTAGTATAATGCCCATTAAGAAATATTACATTTATTTATAAGTTGCATTTAAAGAAACTGTTGTTTATTTCTTTTATCCTCATTTACAGAGGCCTTGCCACAATGAAGTGCTGTCTTCTATATAGTAAATATATTTCAAGCCTGCAGAGGCAGTGGTATAATTTAAGGGAAAATACCATTTTCCTTGATGTTTTCTTTTATGCAGCATTTCTTTTATATTCTGATACAAATACAGAGCCCAGTAGACTAAATTAATTCACCCTGACCGAACACTACAGCGTTTTTTGTTCAAACAGTGCTAAGTATGAGAAAACACAATTTAGTGTCATCCATACACAAACAGTAGTCTCCTTTGTTTCTTAAATCTGATAGACTCATCATTTAATAAATAAAAATCAATTAACACATCTGTTGTTTGTTGTTCTGAAAATATTGGGGTCTATTTTGACAGAAAATAAAATACCTTTAAGGATATCAGCAATATCTGCTTTCAAGGCATTTGAGAAACTGAGATTTGAAGAACCTTGTTCCTAAGACTTGATATGGTTAATAGTGAGAAATCAAGTCAGGTTCTGTTTTGAAAAAACATTGCTTAGATTTACACATTTTAATGAGTCTTATTGAAGAAGGTAATTCTATGAAAACTGAGAAGATTTATCATAATGGAGAAGAAAAATAAAGACAATAAACATTTAGTCAAATTGTTGATGAATACATTCAGTGCAGCGGGCTCAGTGAGCAGCTGCAGTGAGAGGTGCAGGTTGAGCTCTGGGTGGGGAGCCCGAGGCAAGAGGCTGTGACCTGCCAACCCTTGGCACAGCAGAGGGCACCTCTGGCCCAGCCAGGGGACTGGACATTCAGAGACACTGCAGGTGATGAGGATTCTAGACTTTGTCATGCTTAGACTGTGAGGGTATAAAAGCTCAGGGTTTCCTTTTTTTCAGGGTTCCTTCTTGGAGGCACCAGCTTGAGTTGTTTTTTTGTTATTTAACTATTGCACCGAGATTAAATTATTTTAGGGGTTGGGACCTCTGAGACTCTGAGATGGGAAACTTGA
>JAWWMO010000121.1:91276876-91429493 GCA_035047845.1 Dendrocincla fuliginosa | reverse complement strand
TTGTTATTTAACTATTGCACCGAGATTAAATTATTTTAGGGGTTGGGACCTCTGAGACTCTGAGATGGGAAACTTGAAGTTAAGCCAGTGAGGAAACCCTGTCTGACTGTGTGAGTGTGGGGATGTAGCGGCAAAGGGGCCTTGGTCCCATCTCAGGTGATGCAAGTGTGACTGCCAAGAGGGGATCCTGGAGGGTAGGACAGGGAAGTTTCCTTAGCAAAATGCCCTCTCATTTTCATAGAGTTAATGCATTGAATCATAACTCATTCTGAAATGAACAGATGAGTTACTGACCTCAGATGGGCAAGGATGTTTCTGCTGTTGCCAAGTGGTGAGAATCTAGACAGCATAGTTCATCTTCCATTCAATAAAGATTTTGTCTGAAAAGGTCTTGCAAGGAGCATGAAGTGAAGAAATCAAATGTAGAAACAGAGTAGGCAGAGGATGAGACAGAGAAATAGGGGGGAGATACGGTCCACTGAACACATGCACACAGAGCCTTCCCTTGTGCTGGCTTGCTCTTTGGGTTTTTTTTTGTATCAATTACACAGTACATTTCTGTTGCAAGAATGCCCTTCCGGAGTCACTCTAAAAAATTTTATCTAGAAAATCATATCTTTTAGCCTTCTGAGCTAAAAAGTAAGTATTGACAGAACTTCAGTGTAGTGAATAAAAAGAATTAGTTACAGCAATACAAAAATAATTATCTTAATCAAAATCATGACACTGATGTCTGTGTCCCAACTTTTGTGAATTTTAAATTACATGAATAATACCATTGTGTGCACAGAATTATAGAATATCCTGAGTTGAAGGGACCCACAAGGATCATCGCAGTCTCTCTTCTGGCCCTGCAAAGGACAACCCAAAGAACTTCACCCTGTGCCTGAGAGAATTTTATCCAAACACTTCTTGAACTTTGTCAGGCTTTATTCCATGACCACTTCCCTGGGGAGATTGTTACAGTGACCAACCACCCTCTGGGTGAAGAACCTTTTCCTAATATCCAACCTAAACCTCCCCTGACACAGCTTCAGGCCATTTCCCTCAGGTCCTGTCTCTGGTCACTGCTTTGGGAAGAAGTTGTTTCTTAAGTTCTCCAGTATTTCTGTGCTTCTATCGAATACTGATTCTGATAGTGTCACTGCTCCTTCTTAGTCTTGTTTTGGAAATTTTAAGTCTATTCATTCATAGTCATATAGGACAGGAAAATAGTGTATTTTCATTCAGATAGCATATTTTTCATTGAATAAAAAGATGTCAAATTTCCATACCTGACAGTATCTACTTTCTGATCAAAATATCTTGTCATGATTTCTTTGTGCTCTCAAATCTTTGCATTTTTTTTCTTTTTTAACAGCTGTAAGCATTCAAACTGACAATTCAAGCTAGGTTGCTAATTTAATTTTAATATTGTTTGAATAGGAATTACAGTAAGTAGATATAAAGAAGCAACAAAAGAAGTGCAAAATTTTCTGCATTGTGTTTCAGATTTGAAAGGGACCCTTGCACAGTAAAAAGGGTGACAGCTGTAAAAAAAATAACAGCTCAAAACGTATTAAGTTCTCATAGAACTGAAGTCTGCACAGAGTTTAGGGGTTACCCATATGCAAGGCGTAAGTAATAATGCCCATATTAGTCACTTAATACTTCCCAGTTGTAAAAGTCTAAGCAATCTTACAAGCATGTGACCATTGTTCTCTCTGTCTCTATAAATTTGCTCACATCTGCTGTGACTCTATGACACAGCAAGAATCAGCCTGTAAGAGTTGATGTACTGGGCTGCTTGAAATTTTCCAGCTGAGTGTTAAAAAAAGGTGCTGAGCTATTTACCAGGATGGCACCAGTAAACCTCCTATGTGAAATTCTGCTGTTGTCAGTGTTGATGCCGAAACTCCCACTGACTTAAATAAATCTAGATTTCACTTCTCCTACACTTCATTTACAATTAGTCTGTTCAGAGAGCTTTTGACATGACTAGCAATTAAGACCTTAAGGGTGCAATGGAGACATTCAAAACAGCTTTTTCTGTTTGCCTTTTTAAAGATTTATAGGGCTATGATTCTTCATCATTATAAAGTGTTCTGAGTCTTTCCTGGGAAGGTGGGAAGTAAGGCAGAAGTGTGGGTGAGAGACTAGACGCTAGACTTGCATTTGTTTCTTCACTTTAACCTTCTTCTCTTAAACTTCATAGGGGGTGGTGACATGTACATAGCTTTTTGAAAATGCTGTTTGTAAAAGATGAACTTACTGCAGATTGTGAGTCTGATGTAGGAAAATTTTATTTCCTCTGGTATCCTGGAACTGTACAACTTAAATAATCATATAGCCCTTCTGAACCATTTGGAACTCTCTTTTCTTATTACCTAAAAATAGAGGGATCTTCAACTGGACATTTTTTCTTGAATTACTGCTTAGATGCTTTTTCTCTGGACAGCAGGACAATCTGTGGTCAAATGCTGATCAACATGGCCTGTTCTCAGGAAGCAGCAGGAGAAGACGAGACTGCAGTATCTCATTTGTTCACTAGGTCTTCCATGCATATGCAAATTCCTTCTTCTCCCTTCCCTTTTCATGCATTTTTTCTTGTCTCTCTGGAAATCTTAGAAGGAAGCTGTACGTAAGCTTTCCTCCAACACAGAGAGAAGATGAGATGATTTATGGGAGGGAAGGTTGTCTTCTCTGAGAGTGAAACCTTTTGCTAGGTAAGCTCAGGAGAATTCTTGTAAACAAGAAAGGAAAAGCTCAGTTGTAGGTAACGTGAAATCTGTGTAGGAAAGAGAGCTTATTTTCCTGCATGAGTATATAATAATATCATAATTTAAGTTAGTTTAGGTTAGTTCTTAGTCTGTATTTAGCTTATTTAATAGAATTGAAAAGGCCTCATAAAAACAATCACGACTAAGTTCTAGAAAGACCTCTGCAGTAACTGTAAGCATTTCAAAGGGTGTGCAAGCAACAAATTTGTCATTGCTCATTTAATTTTACAAAATCTCTCTACCATTATTCCCTGCACCAAGTAAATAAAATGGTGATCTCCCGAACCAGAACATTCTTCAAACATTTCCCATCTTCCATTTTTTTGTTATATACTTGCCACTTGTAAAAATGTCATAGCATAAAAAGAAAAGCCTTTTCTTCATCTAAATATTTAATCTATGCAAAATGTTTTTGATGAAGTTCTGTGTTTTGTTTTCATTTGCTTTTTTTCCTGAAGGAAGAATAAGTAGGTAATAGTGTTGTTATTTTCTAACTGGTTTTGCTGATAAACATTAATTTATTCCTCCTCTCCTGCTTTTTGCTGTCAGAGATGAAACAGATATACAGGAGATGGCAGAAGCAGCACACAAAATTTGGATGGGGTGCTTGGCACACTTTAAAACACTTGGTGGAGCAGGTGAGAGTTTAAAGACAGTACCCTAATTAGTATTAGTTAGGGACAGATGCAAAAGAAGTTTGAAGACTGGAAATAGAGGAAATCATTAGGAAACTTGGATAAAGAAATGGAACTTTAACTCTCTTGGCAAAATCCCCACAGAAGCCAAAATCCCCATTGTAGAATGCACAAACTTTTAATGTTAATGTGTAAAAAACCCATATGTCATCACTCTCTCCAAACTTTTTTAGCACTATGAGAATTTCAACAGCATAGCTGTGGAAACACAAATATCTTGCTTCTTTTGAAGAAATCGAGCTGGCATTGCTGCTGCACCTTTGACACCATCTTATTTTGATATTTTGATCCCGTGCTGCATATTCCTGAAACTGACTCTTGCTTTCCCTTAAAGACTGCACATTATGGCTCTGGGAATGCAATGGTCAACTGAAAATTTGACAATATTAAGCATTATGGGCACTGTTTCAAATAGCAGTAGGGGTGTGACTTTAAAACCAATGACAGAACACCTCAGAGCAGAGTAGACCGTTTCGGACAGAGGAATCCATGGGGTTTTTGACAGATAATGAACCAAAATCTGTATATAAACAAAGAAAACACATAAGGATTCACAGGAGATGGCAAGGAGCTTGTACTGGGAGAGAAGTGGGGAGTTCATGAAAAGTCCATGGTGATGTTCTAAGTAGATAAGGGATGGCAGTTAAGGATAATAAAGTCACATTCAAACCTAATGTATTATGAAAAAAGGGTCCAGTGAAATAAATTCCTACGAGATTCATGGCCATAGCCAAAAAATGGGCTATTAAGTGAATTTTTAAAGTAACTTAAATGTCTGCAGCTTTATTACAAAATCCTAGTTTATTTCAAGAAGTATTCCACTAACAATTCTTGAAAAACTAACCAGGTAACTATGTCATTATGATTTCACAGGACAGTGGGTAATCATTGAAATCAAACTGTGAAACTCCTGTTGAATTCTGTTAACTCAAATTGGTTTCAAAGGCCATACTATTGAGCATAACTTATTCTCTTCTTTTTTATTCAGATTTTCACTGCAGACCTTTCAGAGGAGCACCTTCATTTCTCTACTGAAACCTATGCTACCCTCCAAATTTCTCTATTATCTTCTCTTTTGTGCTGTTAGTTGCTATGGAAGTAAAAAATAATAATGGTAGAAAAGAAACTGATCTCTTGATAGATGTAACTCGGAAGTGCATTGGATAGTTAGTGGAAAGAAATTACCTGTGTTTGACACAAGTTATCTATCTTGTGTTAACAGACTTAGTGTGTTTGTTTGTTTTGAATTAAAAGCTGTTTTAAAGGTAATTATGGTATTCTTACAAAATACTTATGAGACTGGATGACTAGATGCCGAGTATTTGATAGGATATTTTGTAAGGATATTTTATTCGCCTTTTTATAAGGTGAACTGAGCTACTATTGTTTCAGATACACAACAGATTTAAAGACAATGAAAGAAGATTAGCCAGAAAAATAAAGTGCCTCGAATGTATCTGGGAGATACACATAGGAGTGTAAAACCCGCATAAAATAAAATAAGAGTATGCTTAAGGGGCAGTTTCTTGCTTATTCATGCAGTGTGATTCCTTCTCAATCTGTCCTCTTAGGTATGGTAGAACAATCGGCTAACACAAAGGCTGTTGTGTTTCAGAATGCTTATTTTTGTCATTAAAAACATTAATGACATCTTGATTTCTGTTGAAGTTAGTGGCTTTCTGTGCCTCGTGATTGTGTCAAAGCAGAAATAACATGAATTAATCCTCTTATCTAATCTGAGAGTCAACAGCTCTTTGTTTGCTCTACCAGCCACCACAGTCCTTGGCCTTGCTCATAAATCTTTTGTTCTTGAACACATATCTGTTTTCCAGGCATTGTTTCTCAGCAGGTGTCTGCAAAGGCTCAGTTGTCCCTAAAACTTCATCTCTTATCTGTTTTTCCTTCAAATACCCATTCTTCTTCAACCCTATCTCTACTTTTCAGAACACATGGAAATTGAAGATGTGTCAGACGATAATTATTTTGTGTGATGAGCTTATAACTCTTTAGCCTTAAAATGCAGCTTTAAATTTCTGAGTAGCTTGCACTGCTGCCTCAGTTTTCATCACAGCCTTTGCTTCATTGCATTACTTATCACAATGCCCTTTTCTGTTTATTGCTCTCTTTTCTGGGTCCTCCAGTTGCTCTGCTCATCAGCTTAATTTCAAATAATGCTACTTATGAAATATCATTCTTTATTTGATTAAACACTGTGTAATCAAAACCACAGGCTTTAGATAAAATGAATTGTATGATGATTGACTTCATTTTTATGTAGAAATTATTTAATAGGAAATAAATAATTTTCATAAAGTGAGTCATATAAATCAGGAAACTAGTTCATTATAAATAGCTACTGAGAAAACAGTATCTGCAAGACAGCTTGCAAAGCAATAAAGAATTTGTTGCTTATCACATGGACAATTTCAAGACTCCTGTCTAAAGGAGAGGAGGACTCTGAATGCCCACTTGGGCATCAGTGGGTCTAAAACTGTTGGTAGGCAAATGTGGTTATGCAGAATAAAACATCTCTCTGTCAGAAATGTCTCAGATAAAAATCATCAGAAAGAAAAAGGATCTGTTGATTAATCCTTAACACGTTTCTTCTGATAATGCATTTCTGATATCTCTAACTTTATTTGAAATGTTGAGTAATCTTATGTATTCTCTCCTGAAATGTACCCTGTGAACCTTTTGTACCAAGCCCATTGTTACCGTGGAAGCCAAAGGCTATAGAAACCCGTTCTTCTTCGTCATGCCCTTTTTCTCATGCTGTTTCAGATGTCCTCATCACAAAGAGTATTGGTTTAACACTTAAAATTACCAGTAGACTAACAACAACTAGGTTTTACTAGCCTTTATTAGTTTGTGAAATATAAGTTACTGGAAAAAAAAGAGAGATTTCTGGTTCAGATCTATCAACTTCCACTTGGGGGGCAAATTCTACAACGAATCCTAAAGAATTAAAATAATCATTGTAAATAAGGGTAACCAAAAATTCAGCATAAGTTGTCCCATGCACTTTGGAATTGGAGCAGGAAAACCAAAAAAAAACTAACCCAGGGTTTTGTCTTGTGTGAGGACAGAAGGGCATATCTGTTGTTAAATGCTTGGATATGATGCACAAGAAGACTATGCAAGCATCAAAATAGCATGCAGGTTTAAAATCCTGACCTGCATGCCACAAGTTTGCTTGTATTCACTAGGGTTTGAACATTCTGTTTTCTGTCTGGTTTAAATCACTTCGGGAAGTACTTTATAGATATAAATAGCAGTTAGGTATCAAATTTATTAAAAATCATTGCGAAACATGTCCTTTCTATCTGAATATTTTAAATCTTCCCCTTTTTTGGGGTGTCCATAACATTATGTTAAAATTTTACGCTGAAGAACAGCATAAGGGAACAAGAAATGGTAGCTGGCAGCAAAAATAGAATTGAAGTACCTCTTCAAATCTGAACTAAGCTTGACCTTCAGTTACATGACATATGCAATATTTATTTTAAAAAATTAATGTACTAATGTACTAGTAAAATCCTTCTACTCAATAATTATTATTAATTACAGAATGAATTAATGAAAAAAAGAATCTCTGATTACTAATTTTTAATTACTTTATGTGACCATTATCTAATAGAAAAGATTCTGAGCTAATTTGTATGTGCTCTTAGATATGCAAGAGAAATCAACAGCTAACTCAATGCATTTAGATTTTTGTATGTAGCTTAAGAGGGCTTCACAAAAAATCCTTTGCCTATGGAGAAAATAACTGATTTGTATTTTTTTTATTAACTAACACAAACACAATGGAAAGCTGCAAAAAGGATAGTGCAAGTCACTTGAACTTCAAAGAATAAAATTATCAACATAAAGTTGTATCCTTCCCACTCACTCTCTCATATGGTTTGATCTGTTTTTTCCTCTTCTCTTGTTAAAAACCCTGCTTTAAAATGATCTTCTTCTAGCCAGAAGTAATATTTGAAGTTTCCATATGCAAAGGTACTTTTCTTTGTATTGAGGTTATGACTGCTTGTTCAAGCATAATAATGACCACAGGTAAGAAAAACAACACTTGCCATAAAGAACCAAATTAATATACGGCATATAACATAATACAAGAAACCAAAATGTAAGGTTAAATAGCTTTGACATTAAATTCTTCTTTTTTTTCCTTGATCATAGGCTATGTGAGGCATTAAACTCCTTCTGTGGTCAACAGAGGAAAAAGAGCATCTGAGAGGTGTTCATAGTATGGGAAATTAATCTTCTGGAGGCGTCTTTGAGGTGATGTAGCTTAGATTGGCAGTTTAAGTTTTAGATGGCTGCAATGAATTTCAATTAATTGCACGCTACTAAACAGCCTGTGCACAGGAAATCCCAAGGAGTTTCAGTGACAAGACAGTCTGCTCAAATATAGACTAAACTTCACATGGCTGCTATAATTAGCATAAGAGGTGCTCAAAGTCAGGACTGGTGTCTCAAAGAGACTTGAGCACATAGGTGCGTCACCTGAATGCCAAATGCTAACACTGAAGGAGTGTTAGCACTTGCTAGCAGTGCCCAGGGACTCAAACACATCATCCAAGAGGAATGTAGGAGCCTTCAACTGCTGTGGCAATCAAGTGGCATTTCTCCAAAATAGGTTAGGAAGGCTGACACTTATATCCTGCCAATGCAGAACAGACACCACCCAGGGTCTTAGATCCCTGGGCCAACTGCTGGCCACTGGGACCAGCACTTTCCACTGAACCACAGCTGGGCTTGCTGCTGCACATGAATGAAAATTGATATTACTGATTGGAGCTGCACTGCTTTCTCTTGGTGTAGCATGTTTGTTCAAGCTAGCTTTTAAGTCTATGGATATTTTAATAGTTCTAATTCTCATAAGACTGAATTGAGTTTTTTATTGTCTTATGTTCTCCCTTGTATTTGCAGATAACACAGAATTTAACATGAAGTGCAGGAAAACACTTTAAAAGTAAAAGTAAAAATATTTTCCATCTTGACCTTGGTCTAAATATCGGAATGTGTAATAATCAGGAAAGGACACACTATTTGAATTTGAATGTTGGACTTATTAGTTCTTGGCAGGTCAGTAACCATGAGGTCTCTAATTAAGACTTCCTCTCCTTCAGTAGCATGGGACTCTACTGACTTCTTTCATCAGAAGGGTTCTATGCTTGTTATTTGGCACTTGGTATTTTGTGTTACCACAGAATAAAAAGTACTCAGAGCAAGACTTCTCCCATGTCTATTGGTAGAAATTAATATTAAACATATTGCAAAATAGCTTTGGGGTTTTTTTGTGGTGTTTTTTTGTGGTGGTTTTTTTTTGAGGGGGAGGGTTGGTTTGGTTTGAGGTTTTTTTTTTAAATTTCTCTTTTTAGCTGTCCAGTGCAGTTAGAATGATGCAGTTCGAGCTAGTCTAGGCAGTTATTTCTCAGGTTGGTAGGTCTTTTTTCAGACAGACAATCTACTGAAATTTGTGGGCATATGAGAAAGAGGTCTTCCAGCTTTGCGATACAAAATCTGCATGTATGACTCTGTATGTTTCTTAACATTCCTGAAAAATTCAACAAAAATTCAACAATATGCATTCACTTCAAGTGCTTGTAATTGAAAATGTAATGTTCCTTCCCCCTTTATTTGGATTTTGGAACTAAGAAATGAGTGGGTCAAAGGAGCTCTTCATAGGTTTATATTACTCTCTTTAACAATATTGCAAGGTTGTGAGGGGGTTAGCCATTTAAATTGTTGTTGTCCATTTCTACCATCATACCCACGAGGGCAACAGATATCTTAGTTAAAAAAATAATCTCAGATACAAACATAAATGGCATCTTTTCTCATTGTTCTCATCTCTCCTGGAAACTTTGGTTGATACCTCTGGCCATACATGCAACTCTGATCCTGTTCCTTGATTTTCCACAGCCTCAGCTGTAATTCTGCTTACTGCTGTGAATTTTAAATAGGAACACAACTTTGATGCTGGAATGACTGTTTATATGATTTTTTTTTTCATACTTATAGGAACGTAGATATTGTCAAAAAGATCCATCATCTTGGTTGTACTTTGAATGCATGAAAAGCTTAGAGATATTATGGCTGAAGGTGGAGTAACAGCCTGATATTCAGCCAGTGTAAGAGCAATGCTGAGATAAATGGGCTGAACAGTCACATTCTCTGTACAGACTCTAGTAAGAAATGGTACAGATGATAGGAACAGTGCAGAGCTGGTGTCCTGGACACCTGGTATTTTTGGAGTTGTCTCATGCCTTTGAGTCTCCTGCATGTCCTTTCCTCTCTTTTGCCTCCAGGATGGCCCATAAAATTGGCAGCTTCAATGCCTTTGTGCAATTCTATCTCTGATCTTAGTATTTTAAAATGCTAATCCTCTCTTTTTTCTTCTTCCAGTTTGTTGTCTTGTAAGTAACTTAGTTTTGTCTTGTTTCTCACAAACCATGATTCATTAGTTATCCCCAAGATATTGTGACAAATAGTGAACTATCATTCCCTACTCACTTCCTCCAAATTTCTGCTGTTCATGATTTTCTGGATCTTTATCCCAATCTTTTTGTTGCCTTCTGCCAATGAGTTTTAATCTTTCTACTAACTTTTCAAGCTCTCTTGTAACTTCAGTTATTATTGTTGCCCTTTTTATTTACATGGTTAATATAGATGGTCAGGATTGTATTGAATCTTTAAAATGTCTGTGAACCCTCACAATATGGCAGAAAATAATGAAATTTCTGGTTTGCCCTCAGTTTTTAATAGTCCTGAAAATCAGCTTACCTGTTTTTGATATTTACTGGGGACTTGACCTTCCTTACCTGACCTCTAGAATACAGTCACTTTTTAATTATTAATATTTTGTATTTTGAAACAATGTTCTACTTTGATTTTTTTTTTCCAGTTCTATTGAGATTTTTAGTCATCACTTGCTCTGGTGCTTCTTCCAGCTGATATTATTTGGTGCTTCAGAAGAGGTTATGCTTATTGTAGTACTTTAAGGAATAGTTCCAGCATGTCCTGAAAGACTCTACTTAGTAAGGAACAAAATTCAGATTTCACTCCCTAGACAGCACAGTTCTGGGAAATAACATTTGAGCATTATTTGAAATAGTTTAATTATTTGACTTCTTTGCTATCTTTTCAAATCCTCAAGTGGACCATTCGAATGATTCTGAAAGTCAACTGCATTTATTTTCTTGTAACATCAGTCCATTACGTCTTAAAGACTTTCTGTCAAGAGCTGAAAAGATTTCACAGTGGATGCAGAAAAAAAGGAATGCCTGAAGCAAGTCTTTTGTATGGCTTACTTTGCCTCTCACACGTTCACAAAGAACTATACAGCATCCGATGGAGAGAAATTGCCCCTTGCATTATATTTACTACTTCATATTTTGGTAACAATTATCCTTAAACCTACCTGCATATTTTCTTCATTTTTATAAACTTTTTTGAGGTGTATATGGTATGTGGCACTATCGATACTTACAAATTGTGATGAATTTTAGTTCAGATCCTTAATTTTCAGCACTGCCATGAGCAGAATGCTGTACTTACAGCCTCCTGCAGGTACAGACCGCCAGAACAGCTTGATTTGCCTGCAGTATTGGTTCAGACAAAGCAGCCTTGAAAGAACAAACTTGTGAAGGTAGATGTTGCAGGTAAACCCAAACACGCTGATGCTCAAACCTGATCTGCCTATATTAAAACATTGGTTTTAATTTCCAAGACTTACATCCTGTGTGGTTAGAAAGATAGGGAGATGGGTTTTTTTGGATATAATCTAGGTCATGTCAAAGTTGCAAGAAACTAATTTGTGTCCACATCAAAACAAAGATGAAGATTTACTTATTCTGTAAAATAAGTTGTCAACTCATGCCCTAAGCCAGGCAGGTGGAGAGCTTTTGATGGTTTTCCCTTAAGTCTCTGCTCACATAACAGACCCCCCTAGGAGATGCAAAGGCTTTCCTAATGCCCATGATTTCAAAAACTCAGATCAAGTAACCACTCGTTTGGGTTGTGAATTAATAGAGGTCACTTTACCTTTCGCAGTACAAATAGGAAAAAAAGATGAAAAAAGATAATAAAGTTGTGAAAAAAGATAATAAAGTTGTAAAAAAAGATAATGAGTAAAGCACTGCTGTCCTGACCATGCTTTTTTAAGAAAGAAGAGGAGCACAGAGAAGATGGGGACTTGTGAGCAGCAGTAGCTCTAAGAGGTGTGGTTAAGTGGAGCTCTTTCTGCTAGACTACCTCTTCAAAAGTGTTACCACTTAATGTTCCTAAGTGTTCCTCGACAATAGCTTTCTGCTAGAAGTTGGCCTTAGCTGGCTTGGAAACATTTATGGCTCTAAGATTGAAGTAATTTGGGATTCATGCCATGGTTTTTGCTAAACTGGGCCCCTGTTGCTCTTTCTCTTTCTGGTTAAGTGCCGTCTACATTGGTAAGAGCTTCCACTGGATGAAGTTCACAGCAAGAAGCTATTTTCTCAGTACCTAAGTGACACTGAGACCAGCATACTGTATTTCCTTTAATAAAATTTTATATTCATTGCTTGCTTCTGGCCCTGTTCAGAATCTTTGTCTGAAATAGCTGCATACTGGAATTCCTAATCGACAGGGAATCACTTTTCTAAAAACTTTTAAGATATGCCCTAATGGAAAGATTTTACATATATAGATATATACATAAACACACACACACATACATATAAACAGTATATACATATTATACATATATACATACTATTGTCCTTTTTGCCTCACTTCAAGTTCCCCAAAGATACTTATTTATCTGGTTGCTGTAGTGGGATCAGAAGCAACCCAGTAGCTCCAGTCTACTGCAGTAGCACAGTTCAGAAGCCAGTATGTGGAGAAGTCTAGAATTAGCCAAGACAGGACATTTCAAAGACAATCTGTCTGGAAGATTTATTGGCCAGTCACTTGCTGACAGAAGGTACCTTCAGCACTTTATTTATAATGCTAAAAAAATAAAATCTAACACTTATTGTTAGTGCGTTTTTTTCCCAAAAACATCCACAGTAATATTTAAATGGACTAGTACTTAAAACCACCATCCAAAGTGAGATTCTTCTTCCTGGCCCCAAAGCATCCACACTCACATTTTTCATTTCCCCATTACAGCTGTTGCTGGGAACAGGGCTTCAGAAGGAAGTCCTGCCACTTCTCCCTGTAGAGACCCAGGATCCGAGGGGAAGCGCTAGCAATGCAGAAAAAATTTGGAAGCCAGGGAATCAAGACTATAAGCAAGGCATTATAGCATTTTTGCTGGAGCAAAGTCTTGGCAGGCAGCTGAGGAAAAGTGAGGGCAGCAGTTGCTTCAGAGTGCAAAGAAAGGTGATTGCAGCAGCCCTCTCTGAAATGTTCTCCTGTCTTCCGATACAATCTGTGGTCCAGACCAGCTCCTCTGGTGCCACTCATCCCAATGCACTTGGAGCAACAGTATTCTGCTGGCTTCGTCTCAAAGGAAACAGCCCTGACCTTGCCATAAGGTCCCAGAGGCCCAGGAAGATGGTTTGAGCTTGTTCCTAATGGGAACTTCTAGAAGAGAAAGGGGGAGCACCGTTCTTATACCCTGGAAGACCACAAAAGGAGGATGCTGATGAATAAAAGTGGGAAGAAGAGCATTCACTGCCTTTGCCTCTCCCCCATGCATCAGTGGGCTGAGGTTTTTCTTTCATCTCTATTTCCTTCTTCGGCATTTTATAAAACAGGCATTTTTTGCCCTACAGGATCTATTAATTTTTCAAGTTTCCTATGGAATTCTGCCTTGCGGGGTGCAAAATGAACAGGGAAAATCACAAAATATGATAAAAGTCCCCATGGAGCCCACTTTAATTAACGGTGTGTCCCTGAAGGACCTGCAGGACTGGAGAAATGCACTTGTTTAATGAGGCAACAGTTTCTATGGAATTGGAAAATAACCACTCTCTTAAACTTCCTACAAAAAGACACCAGTTAGGCCAGTTGTATGAAATATGTTATATAATGTAAATCTTTCCAGACAGAAAATTTTATGTTTTTCCTCTCTTCAACTAGTACTGCTGTTAGTCAAATTATTTAATCTATTTGGGCAGCTTTATTAGCTTAGCTTGTAAAAGAGAAGTGGATCATGCTAGTCAGTTCATCTATGTGACCATGCTCAGTTAATTGTATTTAGACATCTTGCTGTCCTTTTGCATATAGTGCTGTTTAGTTACCATCTGATTCTGGTTTATATATCTATTGATAAATAAAAGTCTGAATTTTTAACACCAGACTGCTTTGCAAAGAACAATTACACAACCTATTCTGTAATACAGTTGTGAAAACATTCAGAAGCAACTGGCCAATGAGTCTTCCTTCAGACGCCAGTGTCCTACCTGACAGACCTGAATCCATTACAAAATTCAGGTCACTGAGCACCCAAACACAAACTTCAAATGCAAAACAATATGAAATCATAGGTGGATTTTACAATTGACTTTCTGCAATAGTAGCAGAAAAGCATGTTTGAAGCTCTGCAAAGTATGTTAAAATGAACGGAAACCAATGAGTTCTTAAGCAATAAAACCAGAGTAAATATAAATAGAAAATATTGCATTTTCAATTTAAGCAATCTCTTTTCTATTGAAAGAATTAAATAAAAAATTTAGAATGAATTTAATTAACTTGGCCTTTGGAAATAAGGACCTAAGGATAAAGGCTTGAACTGTGTTGTCACTTTGATGTGTTCTTGCAACTTAGAATAAATTTCTAGCTTCGATGAAATTGGACAACTTGCACTCTCTTCAATGGGCTGAGACTTTATTCTGTGAGAGAGAAGAACTAAATCCTCTAGTTCTGCCAGACAATTAAAGCACTATATTTTTTTTTATTATGAAAGAAGATAATAAGTTAGAAATATCCTATCCAGCTTCAGAAACAGATGAATTGACCTCTAGCATCCTCAAGACCAGTAGCCTAATTGCAGAAATGTCACAAAAATGCCAGGCAGCTTGAATTCACCATAACTTCCAGAAATATTGGAGAGTGAATAAAATAAAGCAAAAAATAAAAGCAACTAAACAAAACAAACCCCTTCAAGCTTCATTTGTCATTGTACTCTTACTAGATGATTGAGCAGCTCATGTTCAGATTCCTGCTGTGTAAAACACAGCATAACTCATATTTCTGCAGCATTTATTTAATCAGAACTTGTAGGAAGAAGCCCCAGCTAAAACAGAAAACTGGATGATTGTTCAGCTCTTGTTCACATACCTTTTTCTGCAAAAATTAACTCTGCAAATGAAGTCTGATTTGCAATTGACCTCTTATATATGGTTAAGAGGAAGAGGAAGAGAAAGAGAAATCAAGTAGTTCTCATTAGAAAATCTTCACTGATATTGCTCACTGCTGGCTTGGTAGTGAAAATAGTATATTTTTTTCACAACTGTATTTGTTTTCTGTGGTAAGGTTTTGGTAACCATACAAATGAAAGTAAATATTTATTGAGTGTATTACTGAGATGATGAATCTTTTATTTTGAGTCATAATCTTCAGCTGGAGATGATGTAGCATGGGAACAAGCTTTTTATATCAAACTAAATCTTCAGAAATTGATCAAAGGACCACAGAAATAAAAAAAATAATAAAAATTGCTCTATATTATTTGAAAGACTGAATTATGTCACCAGAGAATGTCAGGCCTGGAAAAAAAGTTATTAATTTGAGTAAAATAACAAAAAGTTGCATCTGAATCTTTATTAATAGAAAGCTAGAGTATGAAAATATAATTAATACAAATCACCTAGTACTGAAGACCTCTGTATTGAAAGCATATCCTCTCAAACAACTGAATGTTAGTGTAATAGTGTTGGTTTGGTTAATTTGGACTTACATTAAAAAACAATTTCATTGCATGACTTTTTGATGAACAGGCTAAAAAAACTTGAAGCTGCCAGGATATGTCCTGATTAAATACTTTATTTAAATTGCAGTTCTAAGGGAAAACTCTTCATTATATTACTGCAGGGTATTCCAAGAAACGTTGCTTGGCCAAAGATTAGTGAACACTTTTGCCAGCAACCTCAGTGTGAACTTGTTAGTTCACTGTCTCTGTATAACCAGACCCATGGCCAGTATCTTTTATTTAGTATACCATTATCATGTGTAGTCTCTTAGCATTTTTTGACTATTAAGCTGTGATAGCTAGTATGTGACCTAATTTTAGTAAGTAATAAAGAGAACATGCCACTTGGGAGCCAGAGTGAGTGTGTGTGTCACAGAAAATCGAGGCTGTATTTCCCCATCTGCAAGTGCAAACTGCAAGGAGATCAAAGACAGAGCTCAGACCTCGCTACAGGGGCTTCCCTGGTAGCCCGTGTTGATCCTAAACCTTGTTATGAGCTCCTCTCTCCCTCTCTTTGCCAAGCACTGATACCATTTTGTGGATGAAAACCAAAATAACACCTCTAATTTGAAGGGAATAGACTGTGGATGTTGGGAACGGGACTGTTACAGAGCATACCATTTGGAACCAGCTGTCTTCTTGATTGACTTGTGTCCATGATCAGTTAAACTTAGTGGCTGAAAAAAGGAGATCATTGTCAGAGTCTTTGGCTATATATATGTTGCTAAATATAGCATGCAAGAAGCTGTTCTTTGGTACCCTTGTGGTCTTGCACGCAAAAGGCACATCATGGCTTCTGTCCTCATTCTCCCTCAAGCCCAGCCAGTTTGTGCATGTGGCACAAATGCACTAGGGAATGCACTAGCAATTGTGCAGTATGGGCAAACACACACTAATACTTGATACCATGTTCAGATCTATCTAATATTCTTGGCTCTTGATGTTGACTAAGCAAAGCACATTAATGCATTCCCTTTAGTGGCTCAGTTAAAAGCATCATTGACACTCTCTGGAAACATGTAGGACTGGCAGACACTTAAGTAACAATTCATGTCATAATTGTAAATGATGCATGCTGGCTATAAGAGATGGTCTTATTTCTGCCAACAGATGGCCTTGCTCTTAACAAGTCAGTCGGTCTTGTGTACCGATGCTACATACCTGTGCTAACAATCAAAAGAGAAATTAGAAATGTTCAGGGAGACAACATTCTGTGTAAAATACAGACATTTTTCTGAAAAATATGAGACCCAAAAAACCACTCCCATAAAGATGTTCATCTCTAAGGCAGCAGATCCAGTCTTACAAGTTTTTGAGGCTAATGAAGTCTGTGATAACAGTCTAAATCAGGAATGGAATACAAGTCAAAGCTCATAGCTTTGTTCAGCAAACCCAGAGTTAACATATAGGCAAGGATTACAATTGCACAGAAAGAGAATCACCCAGTCTTGACTGAAGCTTGATCTTTGACACAAGATCAACCATGATAGATAAGGATACTGCAATCAGAAGCAGGTTGATACTCATGTAAAATTCAAAATCTGAGTTCCTTATGAAGAGCTAGAGCACCATGTTCTGTTCAAAATATCATACAAGTGTGAACACTGCAGCCTTGTGCATCAGGTGGGAAGATATCAGGAGCACCATGGAGCATGTGCCTCATGGTCAAAGAGGATGACAGCACTGTTGGCTCCCAGAAATTCCTCATTGGAGAGTTGCAAGCAACTAAGAAATAGTTGCCATGAAATCAGGTGCTGTATATTCATTTTAAACTGGGCATATTTACATGCCTGTTATATCAGAAATAACGTAAAGGAAGAGATTCAAGAACCACAGGTTTCACTTAATTCTTCTGAGTGAATGACCTAAATTGTATATTAACCACACCTTCTCCATTCCTTCCTCTCCCATGCAGATATGACATACAGTACTGTCCACAAAATGCGTAATAAAATGGACTTGATACTAACAGGCTGAACTGTGCCTGTTGCTATGTAAAAGTACCACTCTTTTGAGCAAAAACTGGATAAACTGGACTTGTTAAGCTTTGAGAACAGAATGTACTAAATGTACTCTCACAGGGTAATTCATGTCCCTGCTATTATCTGTATTTTTGTTTTATCTAGTTTTTTTTAATCTTTCATTACCCCCTAACTGAGTCATGGCTGTGTACACTTAAAATTCATTGCTTAATGGGAAAAGTTCCTTTCACTGAAAGTCTAAAGAACTAAATGCATGCCTTTGTGCAAATGTGTAAGCTATAATTATAGTACTGTTGGAAAAAAAAAAAGAGAGACTGATACTGGATAAGATGGGTGTCAAGGTGTTGTCAAGACATAGTTCTCATGAAAAGGTAATGAATCAAAATAAGAAAAAATCTGAAGAGCTATCAAGTGGATGGAAAATCTTCCAAAGGACATGGGAATGAGAGGAGTTTTATATGGGGGAATATACCTATATAATTCTGGATATTGATGTATTTTTGTTTATAGGTGAGAAAAAGAGGATCTGTGAAAGATCAGTGGCTTGCGTTGCTGTAGTGGTAGTGGTCCCCTCTGGCCTTCAGCTCTGTATCAGAGTGGAGCTGTAAGAATCCAAAACACACATTTTTCCTCTCAGCATTCCGAAAGAGCACAAACATTGTGAATCTCTTTTGAAGTTAATACAACTCTGCGGACTGACTTAGAAAGAGAATTTAGAACCATGGTTCACCTCAGATTTGGGGTTATTTTGTCACTACTGTATTTCTTTACTTCTCTACAATGCCATTGCTTTCACCAGAGTATGAGAGAGAATAAAGTATTCATCATAACTTTCTTGAGGCATTAATGAATTGGAATTTTCATAGGGCAGTTACTAATTCTCAGTGTCCAGGTTTCATATTCCTGTGAAGTTTTGAAAGGATGCCATGTCACATTTTGATTGTGAAATGAAAGCCGATGTTCCTATACAATATACAATGAGATAGGTGGATATTCTTCTAAAGGCAAAGCATACAGAGGAGTTGTGACTGTCACTTCTGAGGTTTAGCACTGTATAATGGCTTCCACTGGGATAAAATATGTATCTATATCTGCACTCTTACTTGTTTATTTGCAGATATAATGAGAACTGGTTGAGCACCCCATAGCATATCAGTAAAAACTCTTTGCTTCTGCAAGCTAGAACTAGTAAGACACACCTTGAGTGGCATGAGAGACTAGTAGGCGAGCAACGTGCCTTTTGTACATTAATATGCATGGCATAAGTTTGCAGTATGTTCAGGACATTGTATATATGTCTTGAGGGTCAAGGTCCTGCTCAGGTCTCTTAAAATTTAGAAATACAGTTTTGGGTAAGGCACCATAATACAGATGACTCTTCATCTAATTGTCCTGAACGTGCTGGTTAATCATGTGTGGGAAGAGCTTCAAAGTAATTTGAGCAGTATCATTAAGGAAAAACAGAGGGAATGAGACACCTTGTGCCAACATTGTTAGAGCTGGCTCTTTCTTAAACACCTCCTACACACCTGATGCTGGGAGAGCCATTACAGTTTGCACATTCCACCCCTACCATCTCAGATTAACAGTCGCTGACAATAAGCCATATAATTTATGAAGAGTGTGAATTATCTCTCACTTAGCATTTCTGCACAAACCTTTATCAAACAATACAACTTAATCCATATTTTTTGAAAAATCATACTACTATTTCAGCTCTTCCTGGGGTCTTATCATAATACTGGTTTTGGGCTTATAAAAATGGAATGGAGGGCTAATGCGAGAAAGAAGGAACATTCCTTCTTTAAATCTTCTTCCTATCCTACTATTCCAACCTCAAATTGAATTTTTCTTTCTAAAATAAACCACTTAGTAGAAAACAGACAACTTTTATACAATCTGAAATCTAATAATTATTTTACTACATTTAAGAGATAACTTAAACTACAAATTAAGATTCCAAAATATTTTAAATTCTATGAGATTTTCAGAATATCTATGATAATTCTCTTTTTTTGTTTGTTTTTGTCAAAGGTTTATGTAACAGGATTTTGTTATTATATATGCTTCAGTTTCTAGGATTTCTGATAGGTCACATTTTAAATGGGCTGATTTTCAGATCTAAAATATTATCTACTTTCTTATCAACTTTTTGATGTGTTCTATTTGCTTGTATTTTCCCCACACACACCTCCAAACCCGTAGGCCATTCTTTTAAATTATCAAATTAAATTATTTAAATACGTTTTCCAGATGTGGAATGATAATTTCTGACAGTTTGGAAGTGTAGTTGAACAAAAATAAAAGGTTTTACGGAAAGATTAGGCAAGAATTTGTCAGGAATAATCTAGGCAGCTATAGTCTTAGTCTCAGAATAAAGGTGTGTCACAGGCAATGTATCAAAGGCCCATGCAATACTACCTTTTCATGATTTTTATTATTTTGTAAGCATAAACTTGGGCTAATGGAATCAGAAACTTAGCTGGAGCTACAAGCTCATGTATAACATGTAAGGAAGCTCATTTTCAAAAGATCAAAGAAATATTTTAAATGTTTTGCTGAAATGGTTATTTTTTGGTTGGTTGGTTGGTTGGTTGGGGTTTTTTTGTTTGGCTAATGTTTTTTTAAGAGGGCATTTCAAACTTGAAAAATGAACAGTTTCATAACAGAAAACTTTATCTTAAAATTCAATATTACTTTGACAGAAAAAATATAATTCATTCTACAACACATTGTAGGACTAAATACACTTTCACAAGAAATCTGTCATACCTCAGGGGCTTGTTACGTGTAATCCTTTTGAGAAATCCTGGTGATTTTTAAGCATGTATTCATTATCTCTAAACCACTCTCTTTTAGCAAGTAGAACTTCATCTGAAAACTTGGGGAAATTGGTGTACAGCACTGCAAAATTATGGTGGAAGCTGTAGTTGAGCTGTTAATCGAACCCTTGACTCCCTGAAGCAGAAGAAATTTTCCACATCCTAATAGGGATTGTAGTTATATTTTCTTTCTCTTGTGTACTAGTTACATTCAAATTGGATGGTCACCCGGGTGTTTTCACCCAGGCAGTTCAATAAGTGAAAACCTGCTGATTAACACTAAAGCAGGTCACCAAACAGCAGGAAAATGAGAGCTACATAAAGGAAAGAGTTGGAATTCCTGCCAGTTCACACAGGGAATTTACCTGGGGGCACTGTCCAAAGTCCTGCCTTGCTAAGCCTTTTCAGACCCTGCATGTCCAGCATTAGTGATTGCACAAAGCAAAACTATCAGTGATCTACACACCTGTAGCAGGGATTGTCTTCCATGGTACTGCAAAAACATTTTGATCAACAATTTTGCCTGATACACCTTCTATTAATGAATGAATCCCTAATAAAATGGCATAAACAACTAATTTTACAACAGGAAAGCTGTAGGCAAATTAGTGGATATGGACACTAGTTAAAACTTGTATATTTTGTTTTCATTTTATCCCATTCTATATTTTGCCCATTTTTCTTATTATGCCTTTACAGGTCTGGTTTTTTAAAGGTCTATGGTAAGTAAATGTAGGGTAACTTTCTATATGAATCAAACACTGAATGAGACCCATAAAATTATAATACAAATATTTAAAATTATTAGAAAAATATCAAAAGGGAATCGAACAGAAGTTTTCATAAAAACATTAGACACTTTATCCTCATCACATTCTAGTCAAGAAGGGTTTATAGGTATAAAGAAATCTGTAAACTGCTCCCATATAATGAGAAACAGAGGTGATTGCTTACATCACCTAACACTTTGTAGAGCTAATCAAAAGGCATATTTGCCCTGTACACAATGAATATTTTTCATCTCTGTATAGCTTCAGCATGCAATTATTACTTTAAAATTATCCTGTTTCTTTTATTCCCTTTATTAGATATATATCTATGTTTCTTTTAAACCTCTTGATTGGCCTTTTTTAAAATAAGCATAAGAATTGCTGTTTTTGTTTCACAAATGCATACATAATAAACATAGTTAGATAATCCAAATTACACTCTGGTGGAACAGTTTTGATGTATGTATGGTTACCTTGCCTCCTGAAAAATAGAATGTAACAATCATTGTTGCAGTGGTGAAAAACTTCAACCAAATGAGTAATTGAATAGGCATTAGCTAGTCATAAAGATTCTCTCCCAGATTCAGAAGGGCAACCTCAGATCAGCCTTCCCACTGACTTCTCTTTGGCTGTTGCTCGTTTATGTAATCTGAGGAAGAAAACATTTACTAAAGACTTTCCTGTCTTCACAATCCTCAATAACAGAAGTTTGGGAAGGGAGGGGGGTGTTCCGTTAAGTAGAACACCAGTTTTTGGCATCTCTGTTGTAACTCAAATGAAACTTGAGCAGGGCAAGCCTGGTATTATCCATAGGTACCTCAGGGATATTGAGAGAGCAGCAAAACCTGCTTAACCTGTTTGCTTTCCCATACTCCTAGGCTTTCCCTAGCTGCCTTATGCCAGCCTACTGCTTAATTGTTTGATTTAATTGTTTCTCATAGAATAATTGTTTTTTCTAACCACATCAACAGTTGTCATACAGTTTTGTTGTTTTTCTTGCTTTCATTTATAGTTGCCACATTTTGTTTGTTTGCTGTTGACATTGAGGAGTTTTTAACTCATCCAGTCCTTAATGTAGGGCCCTACTGTTTCTTCATCCCTTGTGTCATAGAAGGAGATTAGCAAACCCAGAAGGTTTCATGAGATGAAATTAGCAGAGATTCTTTCAATTATGTCTTTCCATTATGTTGAAAGAAGACAGGGCCAACAACCTACAAGTTCTGCTTGTCCTTGGGATCCTAAAATAAAGAAAGTGACAGAAATAATAGGACAGGTCAAATTGCTCCTTTGAAAGGATGAGCACTGCAACAGCAATACAGCTGCTGGGAAACATTACAGACAAATACTCATTCCTCCTTCTGTTCTGACAAGTATGAAGTGAATAAGCATGAAAACCTAAACATTTGTGTAACAACTGTGATTTGCTCCTTCATGAACATCTGCAGCCATAGCCAAACAATGAAAAACAGTGTTGCGCTCACAAAAGACTGTTTCATAGATGCCACTCTAAAAAACTCCTTCACGTGAATGATGTTTCCTCTCATGTCAAATTCCATGACACAGATCCAGTTCCATTGACCTTTGTTCAAACCTGGGAACAACACTTCCCGTCATGCATCCCAATGATGACAGTACAGCAATGCTTTTTTAAAGGATATCTCTCAGCTCGTTAGAACTTGATTGTGCAAAGGCACACAGTAGTGCATGTACTAGCCTGTTAACTGTTAAATAAAGGTCTTAGTTGCTGTATTTTCAGCTTTCCTCTCACTTCCCCGGATTTTCCCGTGTGTTTTAGCTGCTCAGCAGCAAGCTGTTATTCTGACCACATTTTATCCTATCAGGATTTTCTCCCTTTCCCTCTCAGTTTGCAAACAGTTCGATTACTGATGTGACCATTTGTCAGTTTTTACCAGTACTTGGTGGAAACCCTGTTATTTTTGCGCTGCCTGGCTCACATAGCATGACTGAGAAAGCCTACATTCCAAATACCTGGTGCAAAGCAGAGTAGTTTCCAAGCCTATGGTACATTCCTGTGTGCTGGCATCCACCCACAGCTCAGTGTTTGACTCTACATTCAAAGGTTCTGCCAATGTCAGCACAAAAAACCTTTGATAGTTTAGCTCATATCCATCTCTACTGGCAGCTTAAGCTAGAAACCTAAGTTGCACATTTTCAGAGTGAGGTAGGCATGCATGCTTTCTACCATTTAGTGCTAGCCTTACTAGATCAATGATCTGGCCTGGAAAGCCTTGATTTTTGACTGTTTTCCAGACAATCTAATTGAAGTATCAACAAGTTCATGAAAAGCCTGTGTATGCTCAGTTTCGGGTGGTTTCAATGTGGCTTGTGTGGGGCTGACCACCACTTTGCCACTGGGCTGTCAGCATTGGGCTGTCAGAGTTGGGCTGTCTCTGTGGCTGCCTCCAGTCCAGAGCCAAGGGACAGTAGCAAGAGGTCACATCCCAGCCATGACTTTGACCATGCCAACCTTTGCAAACAAACATGGGGAAAAGAGAAGTTTGGGACAGAGTGTGGTGTCTAACTGCAATGGGGGAATGATCCCTGAAGATGGGGAGAGAGAGATGATAGCTCTGGAACAGTAGAATCAAGGCTCAAACCAGAAAATAGTCCCTAGTCCAGAGTTCTATAGACTGTTCTTTAGCAAAGTTAAACAGACATCCAGGTAACTCTCACCTTCCTCAAGGAGGAGCAACTGATTCTTGCTTGCAGAAAGGCACTTCGCTGCATGCAGGACATGGAGACTTTTCTACTCTTTCAGTTGATTAACTGTGCTGGTCCTTCCTCACGGAGTTGCACCTTGCTTGGTGCTGGGTGATTGAACTGCTGAGCCAGTTCATCCAGACACAACCACATCCCAGGCTGCATCAAGAGCAGAGGTGACCGTCAGGTTGAGGGAACTACTTCTCCTCCTCTACTCATCTCTGGTGAGACCCCACCTGGAATGCTGCCTCCAGCTCTGAACAGAAAAGACATGGACCTTTCGGAGCAGGTCTAGAACTGGGCCACAAAGATAATCGGAGGGCTGGAGCAACCTTCCTATGAAGACAGGCTGAGAAACCTGAAAATTTCAGCCTGGAGAAGTGAAGAGTCCAGGGAGACCTTAGTGCAGCCTTGCCCCTGAAAGGGGGTTATAAGAAAGATGAGGACAAACATTTTAGCAGAGCCTGTTGCAGTAGGACAAAAGGTTATGGTTTTAAACTAAAAAAGCATAGACTTAGACTAGATATAAGGAAGAAAATTGTTTATGATGAGGGTGATGAGGCACTGAAACAGGTTGCCCAGAGAAGAGGTGGTGAATGTCCCATCCCTGCAGACATTCAAGGCCAGGTTTGATGGGTCTCTGAGCAACCTGTTACAGTTGAAAATGTCCCCACTTGTTGCAGGAGGATTGGACTAGACCTTTAAAGATCCCTTCCAACACAAACTGTTCTATGACTTTATTATTCTGCCTCACCTCAGGTCTCTCCTCTATGTGAAGGACTCTGAAAACACACCCCATTTCTCCCAGTTCCGTTCAGCGGGACTTGATGAGAACTCGGACAGAAATAAAAGTACACTGAAGTTGTGGCACGAGTTCCTGGAAAAGGCATGTTAGCTGGCTTAGATGAACCTTGTAGGACACATGAAAACAGAGTGGGATGCAGTCTTCCTAGGGACATAACTTGTGCTGGAAGAAATTGGGTGCAGGGCACGCTCACACATTTATTCTTTTCTGTTAAGATGAAACTAAGAAAGTCCTCCAGGTAAAATGGTGTTTTCTTACTCTTTTCCCCCATTTGAATCAGTATGATCATGCCACTGTTTTGTACATAGGTGGAAATGAAGTGGCAAAACTAGTTTGAATCCAGGACTGTTTGTCACTTCAGAGAAATTAAAAAAAAAACAAAACAAAAAAAAAGCCCAAAAAACAAACCCAGGAACTAAATATAAATTGCCATTTTGCCTCTATGGCTTCAACAACTGTTCTGTATCATGTCATCCATTTGTAAACATTATTTCTCTTTGTAAAGATCGTTTCCAATATTTTTCATTATATGTGGGTTCATACTCCAAGCTTACTTTTCCTTATGGAAATACACATCTTTATTTTGTGTATTTGCTGAATAACCTACTCAATACTAGCTTACAAAAATATTTTTCTGGAGCTCTGCAATATGACTGTAATGGGGCCAATTTATGAAATTTTGATGTTTCATCCTGCCAGAATGCCTAGCTCAGTATTTCTGCTATACTTTTCAGCATTCCAAATACAGGTAATTAAGTTCTATGGACACAATGTTAATTGACTGTGGTGTCCTATGTTGTTGTGATTTCTTAAACAGTTGTGATGAGTTGCTGTGCTCTTAAATGAGGCAAGGAAGAAGAAATACACTTTATTAAACCAAATAAGATCCTTGTGAGTTATGGTAAAGGTAGCCACAAATTAGCATGGTGTGTACTCCTCCCTGAATATATCTCACCTACCTGAACAATGCATTGTGAAATTTCATGCTATTTAGAGTTTCCAGATATAAGAGCAGGGAGGGGGAGAAGATTGCCTTGATAACAGTTGTTATAACTTTTACCGCAAATATTTTGTGAATATGCTGATTATAACATTTATGGAGCAAGCTGATTCAGGATTGTATCACCAGGTCTGAACACGCATTTAGGAAGGATGTTGTACATACTCTGAGAAAACTCCAATCAGTTCATTAACAGTCATCTGAATAATCTGAGAATTTGGGATCCAGAGATGGATCCTCATGAAAAATGTGATAGCTTCTTTGATTTTGGTACCACTGATGTTCATCTAGGCTTTTCTACCTTTGCTCAGTATCAAGTTTAAATTAGGATCATTGGAGCTTGCCTCATTCTGTCCTTCAGTCAAACATGGGTATTACTTAACTTGCATTACCACATTGTGACTCTTCAGTTCCTTATCCGGTGCTTCATATATTTTGGTCATTTTTACCTGCTTTTCTGCAATCAGTGACACACTGCATGTTGTGTCACCAGACCTCAACCTTTGCTAGTACATTTTTACAATGTACTCAAGAAAAACAGAGGACACAACTCCTAGCTTCAGGTTCTTGCTTAGAATCATAGAATAGTTTGGATTGAGAGAGACCCTCAAGATCACCTGGTTCCAACCCTCCTGCCATGGGCCGGGACACCTTTCACTACACCAGGTTGCTCAACACCCTATCCAAGCTGGCCTTCAACACTCCCAAAGGTATGGGCATCCACAGCTTCTCTGGGAAACTCTGAGCAACTGTCCTTCTCTTAGGATATGCTCCACTCTGCAGTTGGATGTTTCAGGAAAGGAAAAGACAGACATCTGGATTTACTTACTCATAATCCTGTAGCTATAAAAAAAGTCTGTTAATTGGGAAGAACATTGCAAATTCTGAGCCTACAGGTTCAACAAACTAGAAAAGTACAGAAGAGTATTTAAAAAAAAATCTGTTTGCAATAAATTCAATCAAAGACTGAAAGTTATTTTTAAAACATATGCAATGATATTAGCACAGGTGTTTCATCCAAAAAACTTCAAGTAATCTGTTTTCCTCTCTCTACATGATGAAATACAGAAAGTGAATAATGGAGTGAAGGAGATATTTGTGTCAGGTAAAACTAGAAAGATTTTTTTTTAAAAATAATATGTATTTTTTATGTAAAGTTAGAAAATATTTCTACTAATTCACAGAAACAAGGTCTTCTCTATTTCAACCAAAAGTTGCAGAGTTGACACATAAAATGTGTGAACTTCTAAAATTTGTCATCTTCCTATGACTGTAGGGCTTCTGTTATCAAAATGTATAATTTTTAACTATAGAATTTGAACTATACCTCCAACTGCTGATTATTGATAAAGGTAGGAACAGGACCTGCATCCAGTGTCCTCTCTGCTGAGCTATGCAGAGGAGATGAACACTTTAAAATTTATTACGTGTATTATATATGTTAGAAATATTTGTTACCATGTCCTAAGATGGATAGCTTCTGTTCTCAGTGTGACAAATAGATCTCATGACATGAGCTTTATGTCTGTGATGTTGCATATCAGACAAGTGTGCATTTTATACCATATATTCCATAAGTAGAAAACATTCTTTCACTGCTAGAGGTAGAGATGAATCATTCATTGATGCAAACATCAGCTTTAACTGTGCCCTTTTGTCACTCCTGAATACAGTTATACTGCCAAGTTGGTGGGATTTCTTGTTTGCTCTGGGACCAAATCAAATTATCATTTTACACAGCATGCAGATTAGTTCATTCCCTAGGTCCTGCTTATAGCAATACAATTAGTTCCCTTGATGAAGAAATCTTTGGTCAAAAAAGAGAAAAGTTTGCTGACAGCTGGGTCGGTTCTTTTCTCCCAAAATGTCACATCCCAATTTACCTATGAAATAGCTCTTATGTATAACAAAAATACCCAAACATGGCAGGTTGTGAAACAACCATTCCATTATTCACCTGTTTGTCTCCTTTTGCAACATCTTCTGTGAAGGACACAGAATGCAGCTGCTCACACCCTCTTTTCCCAGACCACTGCAAGGAATTTGCTAGGGTTTGTAAGAAAATCAGGGAGCCTGCTGTGCATACTCAGGCATCCTGGGAATTTCATTAGTCAAAGCTGAAAAGTGCAAAAGCTGTCAATCAGTGGTATTTACCAGTTTATCTTCCTTGCCTAAGAGTGATGTTTTTGAAGGAGGCAAAAGACTTTGTGATGAAACAAAAAACCAGCATGCTTAATGCACAACTTAATTAAGGGATATTTTTTTCTCCAATTTTTTTGTCAATTTGTGTACTTTCTCTCAAAGTTGCCATAAAACCTCATATATAATACAAAATAAATTTATGCATAACCCACAACATAAAGGGCATATACAAGTTTTTTATTTCCAGAAAAGTGTTCTCACCCAATTTCCCCTCCTTTACACAAATTTCCCAAGATATGTTTGCGAGCATATACATGTTTAAAAGTGATATCTACCTGCCTAATGGAAATTTCTATTTAGAAGACTACCACTTCAGGCTGTTTTTACAGCACTTCTTATTGAGATATTTGACTTACTCTTCAAATGGGAACTTTAAGTCTTCTTGATAGACGTAATAAGCCTTTCATTCAACTATGCAGTTAGTCCTATCCCAATTCTTGCTCCAGTCATTTATTTCCCTCTTCTTACTCTGCCATATTGTTATCTACCCATTTATTATGCCATCTCCCTTTCTGAATTGTGAGGCTTGACAATGTAACTATGAAGAGCATGTATTTTTTTTCTCCCAGCCATAACACAAAATGATTCCTTGTTCTGGCATTCCTGTCCTTCCATTTTTTCCAGCTGCACTTACTAGAAATAAATCTCAGCTTCTCTTTCCTGGAAAAAAAAATATTCATAAAGGACAGCAGTGCTTGCACCTGCTGACAAGAGGTCAGGAGGGAATGGATAACAGTGTTTTTCCTCTTTTTTTTCTACAATCTTTAAGGGGAAAAATTAATTTTAACCATCTATTACTAACCTTCATGTTTATTTCTCACATTTACCACTATTTAAGGTATGTTTCACGTTTTAGAATTTCTTCCACTAACAGAGACCTTCATTACATGCTAGCTGTTCTTAACTTTTAAAAACTTTGCATTCAATCATCTTATAGCTTTGAAAAGATAAGTTGTACTGCACAAATACTATCCTGCTTTAGTTAAAAGACAAAAATCTGGGGCATTTACTTCTCATGGAAAATGACTTTGAAAGGTAGCTTAGTCACTGAAGTTATGGCTGCATACCTTTTCATGTAGAAAAATGAACTTAGAATTATCTTTATCAGGGCAGAACACCTTTCCCACTTCAACTAATTCCCTGGAAATATTTCTGTTGAAACAGAATTAAAAAATAGGAAGATGCTGCTTTCCATCAGACTAACCTTAACCTATAATAGTATATGGTGTCAACTATGGACTGCTGGTATAAAATGACATAGTCAAAAAGGAGATAAAGGAATAAACAAAAAGAAAAAATGATTGAAGAAGTTTAGCCTCTTTGCTTCGTGACTTTTCTGAGCCTCTTAATTCTGAAATCTTTTGTCTTTGTAGGCCTGAACAGGACCTAACTGGATACCTTTTTTCATAACTTCTGTAAAATATTAATTTGGAAATGACCCCTATAACTTTTGTATTAAGCAGACAGGATGACAAAACTGTTGCATCAGGAATTGTTATACTTTGAGTTTTCCTGTGGTGCGAGCAACAAGTATCTGATAGAAGCTAATAGAAACTTTTAGGCACTATAGTATGCTATATATATATTTTAGATTACTGTATATTTATAGTAATTCAGTTGATGGTTTTCTCAGACATTTCATGCTTAGTCATTCATCAGCTACTGAATGCGGTTTAAATTGAATAGTATTTTTCCACAGTCTTTTTTAGTTTACAAAACTTTGTCTAACTGATGAAACTAAGCTTGTTCAGCATTGCAGAGTGAAGGCTAAAGAAGTTCCTATACCAGGTGGCAACTCCTTGAAAGGCAGATACAAAGATGACAGAGCCAAAACCTTCTTGGTAGTGGCAATCAGTATGACTAGAAGGCCAAAGGAGACATGGAACCTTGAGAGGTTCAGGTCAGAAATAAGGACACAAAAGAATCCCCAAACACTGTGCAAAAATGCAACATTGAAACAGGTTGTCCCATCCCTGGAGGTTTTCAAAACTCAGGCAAAACTGCAGCTGAGTTACTGTAGTGTTGGTGACAGTGATCCTCTGAGCAAGAGGTTGGACTAGATGTTGTCTAAGAGTCACTGTCAAACAGCATTCCCATTATCTAAGTGCTCTCTGCAATTTTTGCAGCTCTTTTTACACTGATTTTTGTAGATACCATGCTGTTCTTGTTCCTACAAACTACACTGTCTTTTGAAGTTGTGTCTCTGTGAAAATGACTGTTTCTTACAACATTCTGCCACATCTACCACAGTATCAAACCTGGTGAATTTATTCACTCTGACTAACACACATCTTCAGTAGATTAACTGTTCTGGCAAATTCTTTAGCATTTTTACAGGACATTTTGGCTGCCTATTTGAGGGGATGGAGCTTCAGAAACAATTATTAATGAAAAAACTGAGGTTTTTTGTATTAAACCTGTGACCTGTAAATCAGCAGATGAGACCTTTGAACTTTCAAAGGTGTTGTAAAATGCATTATGGTTTAGTTTTTTGGAGGTTTTTTGGTTTTTTTTAGAAATTTTTGTGCCAAGTAGCAAAGAGTGCCCTAAGATAAGTAAAAACACAGAATGATGCGTTTTTGTTGTGCACAAAAGACCAAATTCTTCAAAGCAAAAACCAAATACCTGTAGGTATTCTCACCCTGGCTGAAAAGTTGTGCTTTAGAAATTATTAAATTCAAGTGGATTTTCCACAGCTCATTTTAGAGCTGACATCTGTGTAGACCTCTTCTTAGATGGTGCTGTTGTTCTTTGTATAGTTATATTTTCCTAATGTTGAAATATGTCAAGGCCTGGTGGGTTTTTTTTTCAGTGCTTACATTATAAATCCATAAATACAACTCAGTCAAAAGCCTGAGAGAAAGGAGCAGGATTTGAAAATCTTTAAATTCAAATAACATAAACTTCTCTGAGTACCCGTTAGTGAGGACAAGTTGTCTGATGGGTACTGAAATTTGGTATCTGTTCTAACAAAGCCAATTAGGCACTGTGCAGTGTAAGATCTATTTCAAGGTATACTTTGACAAAATGCATTATCCATGACAAGAAAAATAAGACTATTTACAGCAATATAGCTTAAGGGCCCAAAACATAACTGGAAGACATAAAACTCAGAAAAATAAGCATTGGCAAAGTATTAAAAACATAGCTTTTAAGAAATTGGATCAAGTAGGTTACAAGTGCTGCAGAGTTTATAAAAAAAGAAGAAAACCTGAATACTCAAGGGGAAACAATATCTAGCATCTTTTAAAAGAAGAATGCAAAATAATAGTCAATTATTTCCAAATAAGGATAGAATGAAGGCAGAATGTAAGAATGATTTACTTTTGTAATAATCAATTAAACGTACAATTTTATCGTAAAGAGAGCTTTTTTTTCTAGAGATAAAAACACGTAATACAAGGAAAAAAATCTCAAGCATGATAATATTCTTTGGAATTAAGTCTCAGGGGTGCAAATCTTTTCAATTCCCCTTTCAGACTGCTGTAGCTAAGGCCTTGACTGAAGCTTCATTACATTGCTTTTGTTAAATACAGTAAAAGGACAGTTAAATACTTTTACAGAAAATATATTTTTCATAGCCCTGGAGAATACAACAGTACACGGTGCTCAGACTGCAATATTTTGCTCCTAGACTGCAGGGTGAAAATATTTATCCTCTTATTCAGTGAACATCTTCTCTCTTTCCACCTCCTCTGTCTCTCCGTCCTCACATGCCCACATTACCAAAGTGGTATTGAATGTGTAGATATCTCAGGAGAACAGAGAGCAAGTGACTTTAAGTGACATTCACAGTTTTCTGATTCTGAGTGAATCCAAGGGCTGGCGATGCTATGGAAGCAATTCACACCTCCAGCTTGGCTAAATCACCTCTCTTAGCCAACACTAGCAAAATCCCTGATAATTAAAAAGATAGAGCCTCATTCTTAGATGCAGATTTTACTCTTTGGATTTAAAGAACAGATAAATGCTTGCCTTCAGCAGATGCTCTACTAGGATCATCTGGTCAAGGGGTCCTTCCTGATGAGCAGAAATAATGTAAAATGTGAATATGTTGCTATTTGAGGATCATAGGGATAATAAATATTTGGGACATCCTCTTTCATCCCAGTATGGGAGTAAAATTCCAGACACAAAGACTTCACAGAAAATAACTATTACTTAATGGCCCGATGATGAATTTAATACCCCCACAGTTACATCAGCACTGAAGTGACTAGAGGGGATCCTGCTAGTTGAAAATAGGATGATTTCATTGCATGTATTACTTGTACTTGTTGGCCACTGCTGTGCAGCTTCTAAGTAGGCAGAATGTCTTCTGAGTGCACAACAGTTGCCATTGACTTGGATTCACGGTGACCTGTTCCAGCATGAAGCTGAATTGTAGAAGTTAAGAAAATATTTTACATTTTAAAAACTGGCTTTTAAAAGAGAATAAATCACAAAGGATATCACAGAATCACAGGCCAGGTAAGGTTGGAAGGGATCATAGTGGGTCATCTAGTCCAACCTCCCTGCTCATGCAGGGCCATCCACTGCACAGAATTGTATCCAGAAGGTTCTTGAATACAACCAGTGAGGGAGACTCCACATCTTAGCAGGTGTAGTCAAATTCATGCATTCATAACTGAGTAAAAAAGAACAAGAGAAAGTTTATACTGATATGAGCAGATATAGCTCTATGCTGACTTATACGTCACCGGTGGATTTATGAACTAAGTGCCTCATGCAATTTTCATTAAAATCAAAAAAGATATCAAATTAGGTCCCTATATTGCACTTCATGATTTTTTCAATTAACATCATCATTATGCAAATCAGACAGAAATAAGCTTTACTTTTATGTTTTCATGTGACTTGAAGGATTGTAGTTACATTTTCATTTCTTGTTGAAGAAGCAACTTCATCCCGGAGAGATTTCCACAGAGTTATTTCAATAGATTGTTCATCATAAAAGAAAGCCTGAAACAGTTTCAATATATAATGAAGTCCTGTCAGGGTCCTTTTTCAACTGTCCAGCTCTCAGTTTAGTCTCTGAACCAAATATAAAACTTTGTTATTAGCTTGAGCACTTCAGAACTCTTTGTTGCAAAATATCTTTGTTTTTAGCAATAGACCTGACAAAACTGTGGTTAGACTGTTGCATTGCTCAGCAAGCACCTAAAGCCCTTTTGCCATGTCTTTGAAAGGCCAATATATTTTCATGGCATGACACTGTCACCTGTGCAGTTGTGTAAAGGTGGGTTTGTGCTCTCTCCTTTTGTTTCCTTAAAGGCACAGATATGCTGGAATATATTGTGGATAAAGTAGAGCCCAAATTCCTATACTATAAGGACTGCCAAATACATTTTAGAATGAGGTTTATAAATGCCCAGAAACTCCTCTCACACTAAAATTTAGAGAAGAACTTTGTATGTAGAATAGGTTGGTTCACATAACAAAGTAACTTAAGCTCTATCAGTGTAGATGGGGGATAAAATTTTCTTAAAGTATCAAGAGCATAGAAAAAAACTTTTTTTACATAGAAAAAATTCAATTGCTGTACATGCATTTAATGGACACTTATTTTAAATGGAGGTTGATGAAAGGTCAAATGCAATTAATTTAGATAATGAATAATGTTACAGTGAAAGTCCAAAGGTAGTACCTTTATGAGTGATCCCTATGCTGATACCACTCCTTCAGAATGCTGCATTACAGAAAGTCTTCAAGGCATTTTGAAGGCATTTCTGGCATCCATGACGCCAGTATGTAGTCTCCAATGACAAATGCACATGATGAGTACTGACACAATGAGCACTGACTCAGAAAATACAAACTCAAAATATCTTCCTGGAAAAAAATAGACCAGAAATACATTATTATAGTGTCAAGAGTTAGGTAAATTATATTTATGTATATGTGTTAATTTAGAAACAAACTTTTATTGCATATAAAATAAGTAAAAGTTGTGGTTATAGTGAACAGATAACTGTTATAAGAACAGTTCTGTTCTTGAACACATAGTTCAAAGTACTCTGAAAACTCCTGGTTTAAATTACCTAGACTGACACCTCAAACTGATAGAAACCTTTACCTTTGACTTTAAAAAACTTCTCTCTTGGTTCTCTTACTAAAAAAACCCAGTTAATTTGAGTTTTGCGGGACTGAATGAATTACTGTTTGTGAAACTCCCTGACACCCTAAAAGAAATGGATAATTCTACCTTACAGCAGTGTTTGAATAATGTGAGGCAAATAAGGCCAGTGGATATACAGTGAATAGTGAGAGGCAAATGCAATATACAACTGCTCACTGCTGGAGTACTGTCTCTCTTTATGCTTAATGAAGCATGTGCCCTGTGTAAATACAGTGTAATAACATATTCAGCAAAAGACAGCTGAATTAAGGTTTCCCAGGCAGTCTTAATTCTGGCATGTCCTATCTTTTGAGTACTTGACTCTGCAACCTTAATAATGTTCTTTTGTGTGCAAGATTATTTGTTTTTTAAAGACATCAGTCACTACAGTATCTAGGCAACATAACATGAAGTACAAACAGCAAATCCTTCATTACAGAGAAACTTGCTTTCATCTCTTCCTCAAGAGGAAATAACCCACAGCAACTCTGTCATTCATAAGACACATAGAGAAAGTGCTCTGGTTTTGAATGCTCCTTTAGATTTGAGGACAAGCTTATCTCTAGCAGCAGCATGCTCCATGGGGATGCTCTGCCTCTACCCCATCAGAGCTGAAGCTTATGTGACTTCCATTGTCACCATCAAATGCAAGAGCTGCGAGAGGAAAGCAGTGTAAGCAAGATGGAGAAGCTGAGCAGACAGGCTATCCAAGCAAACATGCATTTTAAGGTATTGTGTTGAATCCAGTGTTGCACAAGTAGCCATTTTCCAGCAAATTGAGATATAGCCTATTTTCATTCATCCATGGTAGAAGATGAGTCTCTGAACAGCAATAAGAAGCTGTAGCTTTTGCAGAGCTTTCAGATTTTGTTTCTGTGGTAGTTAATGCCATGACTTACTTCAGCAAAAATTTGACTGATACACACCAGGTGAGGAAGGATTTTTGAAGAAAAGAAATACATACATTCCTTCATTTTGTGAAGAAACCTTCTAGACCACAGTACACCATGAAATGTTAATCAAAATACACTGTGAGAAGGACACCAGTCCAGGCAGACCTGCTGGGCCTGTCTCTGAGGAAGGAAGTCGCAGGAGGGTTTTGCAGCCATCTGCCCACAGCTGGGCTGTGTGACTACAAAGTGCCCCTCTGCCTGATACTACCTGAAAAGAGACAAAGTTAAAGTCCTTTTGCCTCCAGTAGACCTGTGCCTGAGCTACATCCATATAAATACCAGACACACTGTGGTCAGATAGGAGAACATCAGTCTTGCCCAGATGATCCTACAGGCTGATTATAACCTACAAGAGAGGAAGATCACCAAGAGAGCTCACCTTTCTTTTTCAGTAAGGATGACTTTAGATAAAAAACAACACAGATGCTCAGCTTACTGTGTTCATTTTTATTTGACTTTTTCAGAAAAGGCACTGTGCCATAGAGATCCCCTTTCTACTCCCCCCTCCCTACTCTTCCAACTCTATCAGCATCTGGAGTATGAAGTCCTCTGTCTCTCTTATTGAAATAGTGTTTTGTCCCTGAATGAAATTATTACACCTCCAACACTATATATATTTTATCAGTCTCCAGTATAACTCTTTCTAGACGTATGTAATTTGGGTCTTGAGGAAGGTATTTTAGATATGTAAACTGGTATCCTTTTATAATTTTTTTTCTCTTCAATTTTTATAAAAAATAAGGGTAAATTTGTGTTTCCATGGGATGTAAAAGACCCTATATCTAATGACCAGGGTTATTTGGAAGGATTATCTGCAAAGCAATAACATCTTTTTTTATCTTGCTGTTTACTACTTTATAGTAAATGATTAAAAATAACCCAAAGCATCAATAAAATTGTCCTTTTTTAAAAACATTTTTGATATCAGAATTCCAGCATAGGAATCAATGTTATTTCACCTTTGTCTTCCTTAAACCCATCTCTTTGAGGGATGACAGCTGCAACATGACATCTCAGGTGAATTGTACCTGCCTGAAACTTTCTCAAAGGGAGACTGATGTTTCTAGTGAAAAACAAACACAGAGAGATGAGTTTTTCCCTTGTTAAAGGTTGAAGGAGCAATGGGAAAATCTTTTTTAATACAGGAAGCATCACAATATAGGACCAGTTTATTTTGCTGTGCTACAGTTTCGGGTTTAGCTCCAAGCAATAAATGCTTAAACAGAAATGCAAGAATATTAGGCACATTTTGTCTGTCTAGATTTCTTCAGAAAAAAAAAACAACAAAACCAAACCCAAAACAAAACAAAAAAGTCCTGCCATTATGGAAATACTTCATTCTCCTATTGGTAATTTATTAAATTTTTCTACTGGTAATGCAAAAAATTCAAATTAGACCCAAATAAAACCATCTGGAGACAAGAGAAATGCTCCTGGAGACTTTAGCGTGAAGAAATGATTCCAAATATTCATTGCCAATGTAGATTGAAGCTGAAGCTGATGTGAGGATGATGATGAAAGTAATGAGAGGGGTACATGATAACATAACCTCCCACACCTATATAATGGGAAGTTCCCCGTGACAGGTTGTACTACTGGATGAGCAGAACAATGCTCTCCCATTTCTCCCTCTGTCCTCTGTGTGAAACTGTGCTGGATCTGCACCAGCCAGACAGCTGAGCTACTCCTGGAACAATTCTACAGATGCCTTGACATGCATTTCCAAGAAGCCACTAACTTTATGTCTTGATTGAGATTCTTAGATGATACTACAAAATGCAGACAGAAGAAAAAAGATGCCATGTATCATTGTGAAAATAATGGCACAAAAATATCTGTCCACTCCAACAGGATTTCCCAATAATGATAAGGTTGGCTACTGCATAGATGTCGTCTGAGAAAAACAGCATGAGAAGCCTATACAGGATGGTTGGGAAATAATTGCTTACCATTTCTTCTAATACAATGCAGTACACATCAATACATTTAGGAGTTATTCATCTAAGTGAAAGACAGCCATCCTTGGCTCTCCTTTTGGTCAGTGAAAGCTCCTAGGACTGTCCATTTCACCTGTCACTTCACTTACATTAGGATAACCTGTATAGCTTATGGGGAGCGTAACTTTCCTTCTGACAATGATATAAAAGAGAATTTATGGTGATTGCCCTAGACAATTTTTAGAACTCTAAAAGGATTCCATCCTTGGTTTCCCTATGAATAGTGCATGAAGTCTGAAGTCATCAGGGTCTTAATAAGAGTCAATGCGATTTACCCTGTGTCTACCACATTATGACTAACCCATATGTAACTTGCAAATAATGAAAGAGTATTAACCTTTGTTGAACATTCAGGGTGCTACTCTGGCTGAATAAAAATGTTCTGATCTAAGATGCAATTTCATTCTTGTGCAAACTAAAATGTCAATATAATTTGCAGCATTAAATGCAAAATATTGATTCCCATTTTGTTGGCACAAAACTTAAATTAATTTTAAAAACCCCAAACAAACAAACCAAAGTACACAGGGATATCCTGGTTTTCTTAGATTTCCTATTTCTGTCATTAACAGTACTAAAAATTATCTATTAAGATTCTACTACTGAGCTAGGTTCTGCATAAATTTGAGAAACCAGACTTCCTCAACTGCAAGCGCATAACTCTAAGGGAGAATAAATAAAGTGACCTTTTCCCTCATGGCCTCATCACAAGAGTGGTTTTTTTCCCCAAATTCAAACAGACAGATATGAAGGACTGCATATAATAAATATTGGAAGGTCAGTATCCCAGTCTTTTTAAGTAATATTTTAGAAAGTCCTGAACACTTTCAAATTTTATATTCCTTATTTAACTTTGAAGCACTTTTTCTTTCTCATCACATCAAGGCAAATCCTGGGAGGTGGCATGTCTCTCACTTTTTTTTTCCCTACCTCATTGAAAACTGAACTTGAGGGAGAAAACATTTCCGAGAGGTTAGTTTGTCAAGTTTTCTTGTTGGTTTTCCATTTGTTTTGTTTTGTTCTTGTCACAGAACTGCAGGATTACAGTTGAGCTCAGTTATAGGATTTACTAGCCTGTTGGTGAAGTTCTTGGGGCTTTCATGGTATATAAGCCAAAAACAGAATGAGAAAAGAGAAAACAAGAACTTCCAGGTAATTCAGGAGAGTTCTGAAGAAACCTGCACAACATCCAAACACTCAGCCTTGATCTGGAACAAATATATGACTTAGTATGGTAAGAAGTTCTCACTTTTTTACTGTTTGTTTCTTGAAACAGAAAGGACCAGAATGAGAATAATAAAAAAACAGCCATATACTTGGGGCTGCTGCAAACAGACTGACAGTAACCAAAAAGTATCAAAATTATAGGTGTCTTATTCCATTACCACTGGTACATTAAAATACTATCTAATATCTTTACAATAATTTGCTAAGTAATTTTACTGTGTATCTTAAAAAATCCTAAATAGTAGAAATTAGCTCCCAAATTGGATTTTATTCACTTGATGTCAACAATTTTTTTCACTATTTAATCAGTGGATGAAGGAACACATTTTATTTGACTCAAAGAGTATAAACAAGAGGTTTATCATGACATTGTTTTGTTTGTAAAAGTGTCTTATTCTCACTTTACTATCGAAAAAAAGAATTGTCAGTAGTGGTTAAAACTGCAATATGCATAGTATGATGACAACAACAGCAACAGGATTACATAATAACACTGCTTCATTTGGTTTGTGGTTTTAATTTTAAATGTAGAAAATATTACCAGCAGAAGGAATTAGTCAGCTTTTAAAAAATTTTGATTAATAGTCAAAATCATCAAAGGTTGAGCTGAATCTTCAACACAAGTATTTAATGTTGCTTTATTCCTCACAGTTTCTGTGTGAATAGCCATCAAGGTCTATTACATTTTCATTACTGGATGAATTCATGAGACTTTCCTTGTATGCCAATGTGATATAGACAACTTTCGAATTCATATTCCTAAAACTAAGCATGATACAGAATGTGACAGTCTAGTTAAAGAACAAAAGGCAATCAGAAGAGCACGCTAAGCTTTAACAAAACAAAGCACAGTAAAAGGAATGAAAAGAACTTCAGCTGCATTAGTCATACAATTGCACTTCAATATCGACTAGGTATTTTGCTGGGTCAGACCTAACAGTTATAGTCCTATAGTATCACACAGACACCACTGAGACTAGGTAGCCAAATACTTCTTTCTGCCAACAGAAACACCAAAATGCATAATTTGCTAGTTTCTATTTTTCCAATTTGCTGGTTTATATCATCTTCTAAGCTTGCAAACTGTGATAATGGATAAGGTGGGGTTGTCTTGTTGGCTTTGATTTTTTTTTTCCCCCTTTAAACTTGCCTTCTTTAACTGTAATACTTCAGGGAGGAGTTTTTTAATGCTTGGCACTCTGTCAGAAAGGTAAACATCATTTTACTGAGAAACGCCAAAACCCTAAAGGCTCTAGCTGCATACGCAGACAAGACATCTCTTTTCAAGAGCCCTTAAGTATGAGGATGATCATCAAGTATGAGAAAATTCAATTGGAAAAGTACCGATGTTACAGAAATACTTTTCCCATGTTGTAACATGAATGTGAAGACTTTTTGCCTAAGTATTGAGTTGCACATGAGTACGCTGTGAGACAGCTGCCCTCTGGGCACAATACAGCTGAAGGTGCAGAGGAGTCAACTCCCCAGAAGAGTCATGATTTACTGCTCACCACACCTACAGCATTTATAAAATGTCAGTACAGCACATCTTGGTGTGGGAGAGAAAAATACTGCCAAGTAATAGTTCCTTTAAGACCTTTTTCAGGGTTAATATCTGCTGTATGTTTTCACTGAGTTTGAATGCTCTTTTTCTTTCAAATCAGAATTTTCATGGTATTGGCATTTGCAAACCAGCTTCTGTATTACAACTCTTTCAGAGGAATTTTGTGGAAGGATTACAGGCCCTTATTTCTTTACATATTTATATATACAAAAGAAGTTATGTTGTTTACGGATTACATAGCGTTGGAACTGCTTGCATCTAGATTCCTTTTATTATTCACAGTGAAAACTTGGGTGGGTACCTGGGCTTTGTTGGACTCTTTCTTTGACACTAGTGCTGGTACAGCTTTCAAGAGGGACTGTGCTCTTGGTATCTCACTAATGTCAAAAAGGGACATCACATAATGAAGACACATTGTTTCTTCTAAGTCAACAGATGAAAGATTATGGAAGAGCTACCTACGGCATGATTTACATTGTGGGAAGAATAACAGACAGCCAAGAGTTCAGGTGGGAGAACAGTGTCTCTTCAGATATTATCTTTTAAACTATTTTCATAGGATAGTAGCTTCTACTGCTTCTACTGCTTCTACTGCTAACAGCCTGATAGATGAAATGGTGAAAAGAAACAATACTTTCTGGTGTATTTTTCATAAAATGAATACCTGGTCTTCACTGGACACCTCCAAAGTACTGTCTGTGAGTGCCTGCCAGTGCTGGACCTTTTAAAACAAAAAACTTAGCATGGAAACTGATAGTTGAGGAGCACTTTTTATTTTCTGAACAAGTTTATTTCTCTGCCAGAAATAAGCACTGTGTTTCACAGGTATTCAGTGAGGATCTGTACGAACATGTTCCCAGCAAGTAGAGTCACACCCTGCTGCATGAGGTGTACAGCATGAATCACAGGCGGAAACAGTTTGAAAGTTTGGCCTAGATTTCTTTTTTTTTTTCCAGGGTGCAGAGGTCCCACAGTAGTTGAAAAAATTGTGTGCAAACTTTACTGGGGAAAACTTAAGGAAGAGATTTCCTTTTTTATCTGCAATGTTCCGCTTATTAAGAAACATTGCCTTTGGGATGTTACTCCAGAAATTAGTAAATCCCAAGACAAACTTTGCAACATCATAAAGTGCCTATTAAGCACTTGGTCAACAGAAGAATATCAGCAGATGAATGACCATCTACAGCAGAGGCTGGAAAAAATGGGCTCAAAGATAAAATATTAAATATTAAAAAATGGCAAAGACAAAATTAATTATGAATCACACAGAATTCTATTTTTGCCACTCTAGACTAAGCCTGTAAGCACTATACTCAAGTTCTGCTGGATGCTTCTGATGAATATTAAGCTTGTGTTTTTGTTCAAATTTAGATATTAAAAAATATTTTTAGGTTTGATTCACTGTCTGACACATATATTTATTTTTATATACTGAGTATATCTACTTGTTGAACAGCTGTTCATAAATGACTCTGCAGGTGAAAATCTCAGTTCAATCCCTGTCTGTCCTCATTCTCTTGGTTTCAGGAGGATGAAATCAAATACTGCTGATAAACATGGCCAAGAGTGCTCTGCAAAGGGAAATAAATATACCAATAAATGCCCTTTTAGATGACAACATTAAAACAAAGAGCTGACATGATTTGCCCAAGGGAGGCAAAAAGCAGAAAGGGGAATGGTTCCTGTTCTCCTGGTTCATGTGAGTTTGTCTGATTCCCAGTCATGTGTACAGCTTGGAATAGTACCACATATGATGACTCCTTAAACTCACACCTTGAGGACAAATTATGAAATTCAACAAGGACAGACAAAGGCAAATAACCTCTGACAATGATCCAGGCTGGGGTCTGGCTGCCTGAGAAGCAGCACTTCTGAGGAGACCCTGAGGGTCCTGGTGCACACTAAGATGAGCTTGTGCCAACAGTGAGCCCTGGTAGCTAGAATGACCAACAGCATTGGGGGCTATGTTAACAGAGCATGGCCAGTGGATCAGGGACAGGTTTTATTCCCCTCTCTCTAGCGCTCATTAGACCACATCTACAACATCCAGTATTGTGCCTGCCCCCCGCCACCCCCCCCCAAAAAAAAAAGTCAGTCATTGTTTAACTGGAGTGACTTTGGGAAAATGCCCCAAGATTTTCAGAGCTGCAGCACTTGCCTTTGAGGAGAGACTGAGGAAGATGGGTTTCAGCTCCAGGGGAGACCTACAGGGAAGTTATTTGGGAGATGGAGTCAGAATTTTCACAGTGGGGTATCATAGGAGGGCAAGAGCAAATTGAAAGCTGAAAGGAGAGGTTTGAAGAGAATACAAAGAGAAATTTTGTCACCATAAGCAGAGCCCAGCAATAGAGCAGGTTGTCCAGAAAGAGGTTGTGGAGTCTTCCACGTCTGAGTTTTTAGAGGTAAAGTCCTGAGCAACCTGTTCTGACCGCAGCTGATCCTGGTTTGAGCAGGAGGCCTGACTAGGGACCCCCTGAGGTTCCTTCAGACCTGAGTTATCCTGTGATCCTATGACACTGACTTTACTATTACACCTCATGTTAACATTTTGTACTGGCAATAACTCTAGAAGTCAACTCACTGATATCATGCAGCATCCAAGGTTTGTACAGTATTCATTAATGTTTTTTCATCCTTTCAGACCTTCCTCATGTTACTTGGTACATCTGTTCGGTCTCTGCTATTGAAAAACAACACTCTGTTGAAACCACAGCAAAAACACAAGCTTACTGACTGTGTTGGCAGAGTTCAGTAGCATCCAGTTACAAAATACACGAGGGATTGCACCACATAATTGTGGGTGCAGTATTGGTAATATACTTTCCTACAAATGCTCAGCTATGTCGGCATTGTTTTGAGGACACACCATTTCTAATAATTTTGTTGTTGTAATTTTTTTTAATTGAAGCAACATATATAACATATATGGCAAAAAACCTTATGAGTAGTTCAAACTGATGCTTGAAGGGTAACATGGAATTTTTTTTGACAGAAATGAGTTTCATTCTCATGCAGTCCAAAGCTGCTTCTAATTCTGAGTTTCAGAGAAAAATCTCTTCAGAATTTTGTACATGGCAGAAAAGGGCTTGAATTTGTGCATTTCTGTTAGTATTAATCTCATACTGCTCAGGCTTCTAGTTCCAAAAACCCACTGTTGCAGTCCTCTTCAGATATGCAGCCCATGATGCCATGAGTAAGCAAAGGGGAACTCTCCTGGTTCAAATCTGCTAGATGAGGACTCTGACACAGCTGATACACAAACATTCTTTTGTGACTCAATGAAAACTTTGCTACAAGCCATGACTAAAAGAGTGGCTTACTACTATGTCTAGAGTTAGAATGCATCTTCTCACACAGCTACTCAGTGTAACTGCATGACTTTCAACCAAATCAGACTGCAGTGCAACCCTATGTAATCCTGGTAATGACTGACCAGAAGCTGTTGGTTCTGAATACATTTATATGTAAGCAGAGAGGCGAGAGCTTGAATGAGAAACTCAACTTTTTCATGCGATTACTTCTCATTGTCTTTCTTTTTTCTTTTTGTGTGTTTCATAAAGGTATTAACATCGGTATAAAGTGGGATTAATTCACAATAGTAGTGACTGAAATGCAAGGCTGCTTCTAAGCTAGGGCTTCCGTCTTTTCGCTAGTAGCCCTATGAGACCATTGCACACTTTACTGCTTAAATCTTTATCTCTTCTGATCTGACTCCAATGCTTATATGTATCTGCTTCTGTTGCTGTACAATCAACTAAATCAAGAAAATCAGTGGTGAATATAAAATTTTGACTAAGCACAGCTTTAAAATTAACCTGGTCCCAAAATGCTCTTATTAGTCATAGGGGATTGTAAACTTTGGGAATCTAAAAATGAAAAGACTGAGTCTTAAAATTATTATTATTTCAAGTGACTGATCTCAAAATCAACCTGATATTTGCATGCAAATTAGTTCTTGTTTTTCTGTCCCCCTTCTAAAAATTCCAATGTCAATTCAAAGCCCAAAGATAAATTTGTAAATTAGTATGTTTGCTGCTTTTCCACTTGCAAGAAGACAGCAGCTTGAAATATGTCTAATTTTCGCTCCTTTCCTTATGTGTAAGCTAGCATAATGACAAATTCATCTAAATGTCAATGATTAAGAGGATTCTCTGAATCTCAAAGCAAAGACAAGGCCCATTCTCTGTAATAAGTAAAGGCAAATATACCACCCCTGCCACTTTATGTTGGGACAGATGCTATGCAAGTGTTGATTAATTAATAAGGGGTAGATTTTTTTTTAGGTATCTATAATCCAAACCACTGAAATACAGTAGTATTAAATGGCCAAATCTATCCTTAAGCAGTGTGGCCATATCTTTATACATGCTTTTTAAAATACCCAGTGCAGCTTGCCATGTATCAGAACACAAGGAGTTGTGCAGGGTAATTTTAAAACATGAGAGAAAAGCACTATATAGTAGGGAACAGGATACATATTTCTACATACCAAACCCTTGTAAGAACTGCAGGAAAGTTTCATTTTCACTGATCTTTTGGAGATTTCCATGCCAGCCAAAGATCAGGAGTACTGATATCTTACAGCTTTTGATTTTTGTTCACTGAAGTAGTCATGGAAATGTTGGCAGATATATATCCACAGATATAAAACAGTGCAAAGGGACATTCAGAAGTAAGTGAAAACCACTGTAAGCCATTATTTTGATCAGCATACACAAAGCCTTATGGTTGTACATTTTTTAATTACTTGAACCAGATTTTGACCTTGGATCCACTGGGATACAAATTATTTGTGCCAGTTCATGAATTCTTTTTTTTCTTGAGAGTTGGGTGTCAAGGTGGCTTTTTTTTTTTAATTAAGTATTAATAATAGCCATATGCATATTACATTGGAGGTCCTCATCAAAGCCATGAGGTTTGCATCAAAGGAAACTCTCTTTCCTAGCATCATATATGTCACACAACCTTCACCAGAGACACTGATAAAATGGGAAATTGCCTTGGGAAATGGGTCTGGAGAGAGAAAACAAAATGTGAATGATGAAACAGGGGTAAAAAGGAAGAAAAAAAGAATTTTCCCAAATTTCTCCTTTGCTGTTAGATACCTGTTGTGACTTTGTTCAAAGCAGCAGTCTAGCAGTAGTTCCTTAGATTTAAAAGAGTGATATTTTTATCCAAGAGCAACATAAACACCTCGCAGTGAACCACACTTCCATGGAAACCTACAGGCCCTTGCATTATCATCAGCATTTCATTCTGTGTGAACAGTCAGCTATGCTGCAGATGACATGTAAAACTTCTAAATGCAAAGGAATTGAAGCCTGCACAAATATACCTGCACTGCTCATGTGAATAGTACTGTTACCATCAGCTGAGCTTCCTGGGGACTAGAGGTGTCAGAGAATGATGCCTGGAGCAGTGAAGTACAGTAATTATGTTTGCAATGGAGATCACAACAGTAATGTTATGCCCACTGAAGTTCACATCCTCTTGAAAAAAGAGATTCTTTAGCAAGAAACAGTTTAGAGAAATGGCAAGGACTTATTTTTATTGAGAAGTTATAAAAAAAGAGTAGATTAAATAAGAGCCTGCAAATACTCGGAATTTATAAATAAAGAACATATTTATCAGTGGATGTTGGATCTCCCAAGAGACCAGGTCTCCTAAGCTCTTGCTTTCGATTTCTCTGCTGACATGCTGACAGCATGGAGGGCAAAGAGAAGGTGTACCTTAGCCAAGCAGCTGTCTCCTTACAGAGTTACCGTGTGGAAATGTCTCTCTGGCCTCCTCTAGACAATGAATGCTCCAGTTTCAATCTGCATGAGCCACTTGGGAGATGAAGACCAAGTGCATCAGCCTCACTGTCTGCTTTTTCCAGATGAACTGCAAAAGTAAAATGGAGAAGCATATTCAACCTTTCCTAGTAAAATGGGGACAAAGGGTGGAAAAAAATATAGACATTTTACCAGAAGAATCCAGTCAAAAGTATATATGAAAGAATGTTACGGAGGAGAAGAAACATTACATTGCTTTGCATGTTTAAAATCAGCCATGCAGGTTTTATTGTTAAATGACCTGTACGGAGCAGTTCTACACCGCTGTGAGGTTACAAGATGACCTAGTAATTTCTTTCCAATCGCATATTCTTTGACACTAATTTGTGCTACTTCCAAGCAATTTTAGACATCAGCAAAATCTATTGCTCAGTCTGAGACTCCAAGTAAGAACAGAAATGCAACCTGATCTTTTGACAACCCATTTGTTAATACAAAGTTTGGGGTGTGACTTTCCAATTGCTCATCTTCTGGACAGAAGTCATTTTATTTCTAAAAGCTGCATTGGCTGCTAAGAATGGGTAACTCGTATCACTACGTGAAAACCAAACATATGTTACCAAAAATCCCTGCTGCTGCTGAATGTCTAGGAAACTCAGCTACATGTGTGTTTCCATACCCTGTACGAACCGGATCCGTATGGGGCTTCAAGGATCAGGTAAAAAAGTGTCAAAGGGATTGAAAGTCGTAACTTTGGCTATACTTATGTTCCACTTTCTTCAGGTGACTTCTTATCCTCATGGATACTTAAATGTGACAGGTGTAATCTGCACTAATAAAGCTCAATCTGCTGCAATGGCTGTTTGGAAAGGCATTATAGGGGTGTATGGATCAGACAGCCTCAGACACATGATGAAGAGCAGCCAGAGCTCAGCAGAGAGCAGACCATTTCTCAGTTCTCATTTTTAGCAGAAGTTTGTTCTTTCAGCAGCAGCTGATGGCCAGTGGCAAAAAACTCTGTGTCATTCAGATTCTTCCTGGTTGTTTTTCTTTCTCCTAAATAGAGATAATTTCACATTAATCCTATGTATACTAAGAAAACAGCAGTATTTCCATTAAGTTGTCTTAAAGGAATATAATAATTTTGTATAAATAGCACAAATGAAAGACGAGTTCTCATTAAAGTATTAGAGCCTGCCCAGGGTTTTGTGGCAGCCTACATTATAACACATGGCAAGTTGAAACGTTTTTTCCGCGTGTTTGGTTTGTTCTGCATTTGCATTCCTACCTCAAATACACCAGTTGCCTAGGGCTTTCCTCCTATGATGAGGACTCTTCAGCCATTTTAAGGATTTCTGTGGTCTCTGGAGACTTCCTACTTGAGGCCAGAAGTGAAAAAGCAGATATGAATTCCACATTCAGACCTGGGGGTTGAGAGGTGGCTAACCTATGGTGCAATTTCCTACTGTGTGAGTAAGAGAGGCTGAGCAGAATATGCAAACCCAGCCTGTGGCTGCTGCCGAAAAAGGCCTCCTTTGTAGTCTAAAAGGTTTAGTGCCACTGGAGTCTTTCCCAGAAAAGGACACATCATCTGTCAAAGAGATTGTATATTAGAAAGTAGGTGAATTTGGCTTTATTTTCACATTGGCAAAAATAAGAAAGTTTGATTTTCCACCTGAGCCTGATCTCAGAGGCATGTTTGTTCAGGAAAGAACTTTCAAGATCAGATTGAGCTGACAGCAATTATACCCACAGCTATTGTCACCTGCTTGTGTATTAAAGTGATTTTCCTGACATTCTTCCTCTTTATTTCTGTTCAGCACAGACAAGTAGAAATAGTAATTTTTTAAAAGGCTTTAAAAAAGGGTAAAAATTGGAAAAACAATTTTTTTAATTTGTTTAAAGAATTTTCTTCTGCTGAAAGATTAAAGTTCCAAATGAGAAGTGAGAGGGAGGTGACAAAAGTCAGATTTCAGCTTCTGAAACATGAAAATACTTACACTCTCTGGGTAAAACATTGAAATATTGTCATTTGTTTTTTTTAAAAAAACCGTCTTCAAAATTCAACTGATGTTTTTCAAGTAGGTCTCCAGTAAATGTCAGGATTTTATTTTAATTTATTTTCTTGAAGAAGAGTAATATCTTTATGTATAAAACATTTTGTATGTTCTTCATATAAGTAAAGATTTAGACTACTGAAGTTCTGTAACTTCCTTTTTCTTCTCTGTTCGTAAGTTGAGATTTATATAAAACCTCTAAGTTAAGAGAGTAAGGTATACATGATCAGGAAAATGTTTGTAGCTTTCAGAACGAGTTAGTTGAAGTAATTTCTGACTAATATTCAACTTGATAGGCAAAACCTATCTGAAATATTGATAAAATATGCCAACTGGTTTCCTTGCCAAGAATGAGCATATCAGAAAGGATTTTCAAGGTCAAAAATAACTGGATATTCACTAATTATAACATTTTGAAGATGATTATATCCCAGAGATGCTGCAAAATTGACATGAAGAAAAGATTATAGTTTTCCAACCATCTGTTTTGTGTAACTTCTGCCACACAAGGCACTCTAATCCCAAAAAGTCTGGATAAACAGTCTCTGATGACCTGCCACAGGTGAGACCAATATGAATGATGCCATTAGGAGATGATTTCAGGAAAAAGCAAGATCATAATAATTTTTAACAGAAATACATTATTTTTTGTCAGAAATTAAAAAGAGCTGTCTTCTTCATCAGTTGGTTTTAAAACAGTTGGTTTTAAAAATAATTACCTGAGTTCAGGGTATGTGATGTTACGAAACAGAACAGATTAAAGCACAAAAAAAAAATAAATTGTGCAAGATCAATTTATTCTCTATTGTAGCTTTTCCAAATGATTTGTAGTGAATGGTGAACAGTACTGCACTAACATGTGAAGTGTTTTCTTTGTTCCAAAGAACCTACAGCCTTAACATAGCAGGTCAAAACATAGGATTAAAGGCCAAACTAAGTGAAGGTGTGAAGTTATTTCTGTGGATTATAAAGAAGAGATTTAGCTTGGAGATACATGTTTGGGGACTGCAGAGTGAAGGAGAAGAGGATCTGGTAGATGAAAGCAGAAAAGATGTCTAGCAGGATAGAAGGAAGGAAGCAAAGCAGATAAAAGCAGCAAGAAAATTAAAGGATTGGGCAGAACAAAAAGAGTAAGTGAAGGAAGATAAAAGCAGAGGTGAGGTGATGAGATATGCAAAATTCTACTCAGACACTTATAAAATTAAAAACACACCCTGATGTGTACAAAACTTGCCCACACCTTCTTTTCACACACAGATCACTTACGCTAACTGATAGTCCCATGGATACACACCCTTCACTAATATAAAGGCATATAAAATCCACATCCAATTAACTTTCAGTCTAAATCAGATACAACCCTCAGCTAAGAAGCAATTCATATACACACCAAACTTTGCCATGAGACTACACATTGATCATTCTGAAGCTTGATGTGTAAATAGCTACAGCTAAGTGTGTGCTTCCCTCTTTATTTCCAGTCTAGTGCTATGCCTATACTAAGAACATAATTGTCATTAAAAAATATAAGAGTGCACTGCTGGTACTCAGAATGACATAGTACATGGAAGTGTCATCCTGTGAGATCTTTGCGTGGTTAAAGAAGTGTAGCGATAAAGTCAGGGACTGGTGTTTGAGAGGCACTGCTTTCGTGTACACTCAAGGCTGTAGATATTAATGTTTGGGTAAGGGTTTTCTTTTTGGTTCATTTGGTTTGGTGGTCAAAACCACCTTGCTCCAAGGGCCAACTGGTGGCAGGATACCAACTGGAAAGAAATTACAACAGTGAACTTGTAGACTGAGGGGAGACCTCATAGCAGTCAACAGCTTCCTCATAAGGGGAAACAGAGGGCCAGACACTGAGCTCTTCTGTCTGTGATCAGTGACAGGATCAGAGTGTGGGAAAAGCAAACTACTAGAAGAAGCAGTCTTGAGCAAGAATTCATCTTTTTGGCTGCATGGATGTGCAGTAAAATCTGAAAAGGGATTTGAAAAGTTACATAAATGAGCGTGATGAATGTTAACACAGACACACGTTCATGTGGGTGTACACAGTCATCTAAGCAGAAAGACATACATGTAAATATAATAGTTGAAAGGGAGGGTCACAGCCACAGCCAAGCACCTTACACATTTTAATCCTAGGAGCGCTTAATCAAATATTTACATCTCTGAGACCTTCATTTGTACTGTTAGCGCATGTATAGTTGCAGCAGGGTGATCTGGCACGACAAAAATCTATTCTGATCTACTGTATCCATGCAATATAATACCGAATGAGTTTGCATGAAAAGTTAATATCCCTCCCAAAAGATTCCTGCCTCATTTAGAATACCTATTTTCTGATTCCCAGAGTAAGGAAAATAAAGTGTAAGTAGAGATGGTCAGCTTCTCAGAGTCTGTCATATTTCATGGGTCTGACCAATACAGTGTTTAATTAATCTAATAAATCATGTCACACTTGACCTGGGTTTGCACTTCTCTCCAAGCCATACAAATACAGCAGTATCCTCAATGCCACTGTCCTGCTGACTCACTGCCAAATAAAATTGTCCTGCTGGATGAGTCTGCAGAGGTCAGGTGAGGGCAGATGGTTAGTTCTTTCCAGCCTTATTGACCCTTGGCTCCTTTCCAGACTTTTTGCTACAGAGAGGGCTTAAGATGTCATCAATCTGGTGTATGTCTTTCATGCACTGAAAATAAACATGTTAAAGGTGTCAGGTTTCCATACTGTTGCTGTGTCTTCCCCAGCTTTAGGGCTTTTCTAGCAATTATAGGGGGGGACGTCTATCGCACTGATTACAGGTACCTTCAAGCTGCTACTTCCCTTCATTATGTGCGTTGATTCAGTTACTGCAACACCAGTGGCAAGGGAGATAACATCACATCCTTGTTCTCTCTCCTATCACCACATCCCAGATTTTTACAAACAGTTCGGCATGCTTTTAAATGATGGTAGCTAAGTTCTGTTTAACAGGCTTGAGTAAGAGTTGCAGCAGCAGACATTAGGAGAAACAACTGCAGCAGCAAAAGGGCTGTTTAACTTGTGTCAGATACTGGCTCCCACGGACAGCCTCACTGCTTGTTTGAAAGTTTTGAATATGTCCAAAATATCTATTTGGAGATCAAGAAAAAAAATACATGCCAGAAAACTCCACCTTCAAGCAAGTAGAAGATGCAGAACCATGAGATATCTGTTCCAGAAACTGCAAACATGGTCTAATGACTGACTACAGTGAAGAGTTTGGCACTAGAAGGAAGGAAGGGAGTGATTCTGTCATAACATTCCTAAAAATGCCATATTAAAAGTCCAAAAGTGATTTGGGACAGTTTCAGATTCAGACAGCTGCTCCTCTTTGAGGAAATAATTTCTTGAAGGCTTTGTGGTATCTTTTTAGTGATAATGGTTACACCACTAAAAATGACAATACATCTGAAAACTACTGGCAATGGATCCTGCACTGTCACCCTGCATATCCGACAGGTTTCAGGTAAATGCCTGAGAGCAGAACTTTATAAGTTTCTTTTAAGTAGTGTTTTGTCTATTACCTATTGCTTCTCTGTGCTGTCAGAAGATTTGACTAACATTGCATCACCTTGCTCAAGTCGTATCATGTTGCTGAGTTAGTATCTGTAATAGCAGGCAGATTAAAAGCTGCATAAAAGGCTAATAAACAAAATTATGCTGTCCATAGCAAAACAGTGTTCACTTTAACATGCTGTTAAAATGTTCATGTTTTTGTGCCAACATCATGAGATCCATGATTTCAGTGGAGGTCATCAACTGCTGCAATCCAGTATTTTTTACCTTTTTTTTTAGTCTTGTTTATGAATAAAAACTTCAGTAAGACTTATTGGTGTGACAGAGTCTAGGTCTATTTATTTGTTTTTAATTACCATACAGTTCTGCAATTCTCAAGTTCATTTCTAGTTGAACTTGATGGATTTTAGTTTTTAACTACAGTTATATGTATGTTAAGCAGGCCTGTATTATACAATTGGCAGGGAAAAATATGTATTTAAAGGATTCAAAATAGAAGAACTTGACAGGAAGCATTTGTTTAGTTGATACATAAAATTTCTGTTTTACATGGGTTCTATTTTAACAACAAATGAGAATCTCAAGTCTCCTCTTTCAAATACACAACAATTGCAACAAAGAAGAATTCTGTTTCTGGAGGCAGTGAGGTCTTCAAAGCATTAATTAAGGCTTTTTAGATCTTTATTACTGTCTGTATTTGACTATAGCACTGCTCTAAAATACTCCAATATTTCGATTTGTTTTAAGTCAAATTTCTTTTCCTCATTGCAGTAACTAATACAATGCCTCATAAAAAGTCTAGTATGTTCTGGAAGCCCTTGCTCACAACTGTGAAATTGTTAGTATTTAATTAGTGCTACCTGAGTTAAACCTCCTGTTGTTTGTATTTGAATTGTTACCCCATTGTCTACGTGATATTAGTGGCTGCTTCCAGGTTATGCATATATTTACACTGTTGGTTTCTGTGACTGCAAATGGTGCCAACACACCCGAGTGAGGCTGCAAAATCCACCAGGAAAGTCGAATAAATAGTTAAGAAGTCAACCAACACACACTGCTTCATGCTGCTGCACTACACTGCAGCTGCACTAGGCTGTTAGCACCTGAGTGCCAACACCCATCTCGTCCATGTAAAACTAGCTTAGATAGGTCTTTTGAGTCGGCAGCCAGCTTTCAGAGCACCCTTCAGGTCTATCTTTAGAGGAAGGATAAATGGTTCAGCACTTAACATGCCCATGAGCTTAGTGAAGTAACCAGCAGTGTTCTCAGTGCAACAGGGATGGGCACTCCTAAGACTGTAGCCTCTCAAACAGCAGTTAAGGTTCATCAGAAAAATGCAGCAGAGGGAGCATTAGGCCATTTCAGAGGCATTAGACTGAAGCTGCAAATCCCTACTTACCGAGAACTAAACCAAACCAAACCAGTAATTTATATTATATGACCTAACTGCAGTGGGACTGATCAGATAGTGGTGGTCTGATTCATAGTCCTCAATAGACCTCAGCTAGTATTCCAAATCAGTTATTACTTTAGTTTGAACAGTGAATTAAATTAAAAAAAATCTGAATAAGTATATTTCATTTTCATTGCCAGTCTTTTGCAATTGTAGTTTATAGGAACCTTATTACCCTCAGTCATCTCTCTCTGTGACTTTGATGACCATAGACCTTCCTCCTTGACTTTTAATATTAAAAATTATGGATTTACAGTGAATTACATTCTTTGTCTAAAAAATATTTAATAGAGATTTTTCTTCAGCCTATTTCATATTACTGAAAGCATAAAACTTAGAAAGCATTAATAGCCATTTCAGAGCCCAAGGAAAATGATAGCTCGTTTTCTGATTTCAGAGAAAAGCTATGCCTACTGTTGTCTGGGCTAACTTTACATAATTCTATCTAACAGCATAAACTGGGTAATGCTCAGTCTGCCAGAAGTATTCTTTGCCTATTTTTCATTTCATACAAATTTTGCTTTCAAATTAAACTTATTTCTTGATAGAATAGCAACATACAAACATAATTTCAGCCTAATATATGCAGTGAAAGCCATGTGCTTTACTGACAATTTCCAACTGAAACAAAATGTCTTTTAGCTTCACATTGTCTTTGGTCACCTATTTGCCTTTGTAGAGTTATGAAATCTCACTCACCTATTATATCTAAAACAGTATGTCTTCTCACATCATATCAAAGTGTCAGCAAACAGCACTTTTTATCACTTTTATCATCGCTTATAAAAATGATTCTAAACTCCCAAAAACATCTAACAGCCTTTGGACAATTTGTCCTTCAAACACTTTAAGCTCTGATTAATATCCTTGGGTTTAGATAGGCTGCCACTTTAGAGATGTTTCTTCCAGACCAAATTAAGCTTGTTTCTGAGTTTGAAATACTGGGCAAAATGGAATTTAATCCTACTCAGTATTTACACAAGGGAGCACTAGCTGGGGAACAAGTGAGGCTTTGATTTCGCCATTCTTAACAGCAGATGTGCATGACCACAACCCTGAAGGAGACAGACTCGTCCTGGGTCACACAGGGGTACACAATCACGCTGCAGAGGATGAATGGGCAGGCAGCCACAAGATATGATGCACTGATTTGGTCAGATTAATGTTTTTAATTTTGGCTCGAAGCCAGCTACAGGAAGACGTGACAATTTACAGTGAATATCTGCATTAAATTCCATATATCATTGGATCTATTATCAAAAAGTAATGTCTTTTCATTACTATATCATTATAGTCAACTAAACCAAAGTTTCACAAATCTTTGCTCTTAAGAACAGCCCTTACTTGTGTTGACTTCATTTGAAGTTAATAGGAATGTTTGTCTTGCTTGGGCAGGAAATACTGGCTTTATATCTTTGTAAGCTTACAAGAACTGAGAAAACAAAGAACTCAAAATTTCATATTTTAAAAATAACTAATCAGCACTTCAACCCTGAAAAATCATTACAAATCATTACAAACAAATCTTTGAATAATTGTAAAACATTTGTATATTTGAATTTCCTTTTAATAGCACCTCTATTTTAGCTTTTACCAGTACTGGTGTAAGTCAAAGTGTCTGCCCAAGGTGGGGTAAAATATAAGGTTCTTATTTATGTGCACTGAGAATCTGAAACGTTTTCCAACACTCCTGATTTCCCAAAGAGTTCATTCAACAAAAAGGCTACAGAGATAATGGGCTGAGTCTGTGAATACAGTACCACCTGTTATCTGCTGACACTTACATAGAGGCACAGAGTTGTTTACTCATTGATGGCAATCATCAGATGCTGTTAATGCATTATGTTATTTGAAGCAGCCGAGCAGAAAGCTGGAATACTGGCACTGAATGACAAAACCCTTTGGCAATGCAAAACGCTTCTACAAGCCTGTGCTTGGCAGTTAGAGGTGAAATAAGCTTTCTGTCAACTCATTAAGAATGCAATGGAATTATTCATCTATAGATCTATACAGTCTTATTTTAACTAAAATAAACCTGTGCCACAGTATATCTCAGAGACTTAATCCAAATGCAGGAATTTAAAATAGCTGACACAAAGAGGGAATCATTCATGTGGGAATTAAATCTTCATAATTTTACTAAAGCAATGCCAAAAGGTTTGGATTGCAATAATCACTCAGATCTCCAGGCCTGAGAAAAATCCAGAGCACAGAGGTGGCTCCAGTGGCTCTAAATACTTTTCCAAGTTCTATCATGTTTACAAAATTACTGCACTTTGGCAAAAAAAAATATTAAGAACAGGCCAACGTTAAGTTCCAACAGCCTGGTATTCCTGAAATGAACTCCAAGTTCCAGCACATTCTATATGTCAACAACCTGGACACAATTAGTGCTTCTGACCCTGGCAAAGCATCAAGGCAGCTCTGATGGCTTGATTAAAAAGGGAACAATCACTAAACATACAAAATTCTTCTGCTGTTTTAAACAAGACACAAGAAATAACTCTTATTATGTGTCTTATATGTAGCATGACATTCCCTTTTATTAACCCTTTCTGCACTGCACACTGAACTAGTGCTGGGACCAAATTTGGCCAAAACCTTAGTAGTGGCCATTGGACCCCTCTATTGTGCAACAACTCAGATATGATCATTAGAATGCTAATACCATCACTGTGTCTTCTCAGTTCTAAGAGTGGGTTGACCTTCACACTGATTTTCAGTGATAAAAGCAATCCTATAAAACTTTGCAGAGAAGAGCACTAAAGGCTGATTGCATAGCATCCTACAGGCTCAGCAGCTCATTATTTAGAAACACAAAAAATGAAGGATACCCCAGGATATTTATGGCAAAAGTACCACTCCTATCTTCTTTATGCACCCTTCCCTGTTTCCTCCTGCACATCTGCATGCAGGATGACAGGGAGCTGGGGACAGGAATCAACCTTGCATGGCCTACATTAGGTCAAACAAACATAGCAGTTAACTTTAGGTGACATTGGAGCTACTCTATTATTAATCCAATTTAGGAGAACAGGTCTTAATTTGAAATGTAGAAAGAGGCAAAGAAGAGCTTTGTTTAATTTTTCACGAACACCATGCAATAGTGGCAACTTTTTCACAAGGAAAGCCAAGCCGTATTGTAAAAAAACACAAAACCCAGGATGTAGGTATGGGTTCATAGAAGAGCAATCATTGAAAGAAGGCAACAAAGTCCTTCATACATTTCTTGAGGTGGTGTGCTGCAATATGGCCACTGTCCTGGTAAGCTGCCAACAGCACCATATAGTCAAAGGTGTTTTGAAGGAGGAACAAATAAAAGGAGGACTATTTTATGTAGGAATACAATGCTATGGTACCAGGATAGAAAGAATGAGAAATTATAAGAAAATTTTAAGTCAATGGTAGATGTGCCAAATATCTAAAAATTTAATGGAAAATGCTTGTAAGTGAAATAAAAATACAGAAGAAAGGGACACAATACATGTTCATTGATTTAAAAGACCTTTAAATAAGTACATCAAATATATGGAAAGGTAAGACATAAAAATGACAAGACAGGTATTTAATATGGTCAAACCACCGCACTCCCAAACAAGGTAACTATTGCCATTAAGTTGTTGTGTATGAGCTAATTTATCCCTCTGAAAATTGGGGCTTGTTACTAGAGGTGTGTCACTATGTTGATATAAAGACACCACTTATCTGACAGCACAGGAACTGTGCTTGTATTTCCTAACATGTATAGCATCATGTGGACGTTTCAGTTCAAGTGGTTCTATCTCAGTATCTCTATAACCCACTCCATACAAACATAGGCCCCAAAGTATCAGAGCATAATCCCTTCCAAAGCCTAGAACAGAAGCACTATTTTCTTCTTCTGGAAAGGCCTATTTGCAACACTTGGTGTACCTCATCTCTCATATACAGAGCTATAAATCCCTTTACTGAACATCCGATCACAGTCTCTCCAGGCAGAGAGACAGTTACAATATTGTTCTTAAAGTTGATCAAGTTGATTAAAGCTGTGCTTTGAAGATAAAAGGTGTGATAAAAGTATTATTATCTTTGAAAATTAAGCATGAGAGATCTCATTCAAAATTAGGGGATGCTTTTGACAATTCTGACACTAATCTTTGTGTGTCTCAATTTCTCAGTTATAAAATGAGGATAATAGTGTAGGGAACCCTAGATTAAGCAATTTTAGGAAGCACTTATATGCCTTGACAAGAGCACAGCACAATCATCCATGAAGATATTAGATAATTTTGTATTTGATGCAGGATCTGCCTATTGGATGTTGAGTAAGATCTGATATCAAATATTGAATGAAGGAAAAATATGAAATAATTACCCCTTCGTTGAATAAGGAAGAATTTCCAAGAGGAAAAAAACAATACTGATAAAATCATGTAATTAAAAGCTACCTGTTAATGTGTATACATAAAAAGGGCAAACTGAAATTTGCACAGGAAGTCCTTTTTTTTCCCCACATTCCTCACATTTAAAGCACCTGACTTTGCAACCACTGTTTTGGTATGGTTTCTCTCCATAGTCAATTTTATTTTAATTACATAAAGAGTTTATTTAAAGAGTTTATTTCATAAACTAGTTAAGCAGTTTAAATATTTGAAAGTTCCAGTTTTCAGACACAATGTCAATAAAATTATTTTGATTGTCCCTTTCAACTTTAGCATGTATTTCACACCAGGTTTTTTGTTTGTTTTTTAACCCCCAACTCTTCCTGGGAAAAATCCTAGAAAACCTAGCAGTATAAAATGTAAACAACTTTCCTTCTGGAGGAAAAGGAACAGATTGAACTGTATCTGCTGTTTCATATACAATTCAAAAGGCTTGGTCAAAACTGTGAGATGATGGAGGAAATGGTGAAGGATAAGAAATAAGACCAATATTGATTGAAATATGGTTTTTATTTAAGAGTATTTAATGCCGACTGTAGTACATATGCATTCAGACTTAAATGTTTACTAGAACTAGAAGTCATTTAATATCACAGAAATTCCAAAACAATCAGAGTACAAAATCTGAAATATAAAACTATCCAACATGAACAAATACAAGTCTTTCCTGCATTAACATCTTTATTTCTCATCTTAATAACTAAACTTAATTTGAAGAAGAGTTATATTCCAAGTATAACCACAGGGATATTCTGAATAAATGCGTTCGTTTAGTTCTGGGAATAAATTAATTACTGCTTTCTTATTAAATAAGCCATCACTACCATCTAATTTTCTTTTTAATCCTTCTTTTTCAATAAATATACTATGCCCTTCATTTTTATGTTACATTTTCTGTCTGGATATTTTGAGCTCCATATGGATTAGTTGTATTTTCATCTGTATTCCCATTTACTACGACGCCAGTAATTCATTGGAGTAGTCTGCTCAGTTCCATGGTGACAGTTCTCCTCAAAAGTGCCCATCATTTATCTGCCTTTCTCAGCATTCTGGTTACTACATGTCCAGAATGCACTTGCTAACAAAATAGATTCCAGTTGCTGTTATGAATCATAACACTGAATTAGAACTTTTATTTTACACTGCACAGGATTAAAACTTGTAAGAATCTCCTTTCTCCTTTTCTTCATATTTCCAATCTCAAAGGCCAAGATCACCCTTGCTGACAGCTATTTTCAGAAAACTCTCAAGGCTTCTTCTATGGAAAGAGTGATTCTTGTGTCTGCTGACAACATGATGACCTCTACTTTCTACCTGGCAATGGAGTAAAAAGAATTCAGTCAAACGTAGAGTCACTAAAGCACTTCTTACCATAAATATTATTGATTTTTCTTGTATCCAGCTTTCTGCAATGTCCAATTTGCAATTAAATCAAATCCAAACTTATAGACATTATATGAGTCATTTTTGTACTTTATTACGTTATGAAGGACCATCTTGCAACAATAATGAACAAACCCACAGAAGAAAGGAGAAAGAAATCGGGTTTTTTTTTTTCCCAGGAATAGCAAGCTTTATCAGGAAACTGTAGGATGACAAGGAAAAGAGCAAAATTCTGACAGTGAAAACTACATTGCTAAGTAGGTATGTTAAAAGAGCATGTATGTATGTTCACATTCAGATAAGGGGATAAGTGAGATTACACAGGAGGCTATTATTTGCTTATAAACTAGCCCTCAAGGAATAATTTTATTCTTATCACACCTGCAATTATTTGTATTGATATTTCTCATTCATTCTTTTTCTCTCACTCTGTTTTACTTTTACCGTAAACAATAGTTTCCCATGATTCTTTATGACTCTTCTTCATGAAAAAACTATTTCTGCTATGAATAATATATGAATTAAATGCCTAATGTTACTGCTAATTTGGAGGTTATTGGTCAAAAATCCAAGTGTTGTTGCTTACTTCTCTTCCAACTCTTTTATTGCTCTTTTATTGCTTCCTATTAGTAGGATATGCATAACAACTGGACATAATCTTGCATTTGTTGCTCTTCCTGTGGGTGTGGACATGTTACATACTGGTTCATGATGTAGAAGGTCATCAGCCCATCATGTTGCTGAGGTCATCGGAAGCCTTCCTTACTCACTGCAATCCATGCACCACTCTCTTCTGATGAGCTCTGCTCATGTCTCTGCTGAGATTTGCACTGTTTATTAAGGACCTGAAGTAATGCTGATTGAAGGAAGTTAAGTTGGAAGCATTTTCTCTCATTTCACTGCAAATCACAGTAAAAGAAAACTGAAATGTTTCTAGTCTGAGAGGACTAGAGTCAACAGACAACCTAAGTACCTGAAAATCTTTTGATCTGAGCATCACGTGGGATGTGAGAAGAGGAATTCAAAGCTTCTGGATGTTGATCAGGCTTACAAGTTACGTGTGAAGGTGCCAAGATCCTTGTATACACAGGCACAGAACAACAGGCACCCAAGAGCTTTAAAAAGGAAAAATAAGACCTTCTGGAGCCAGTTTAAATAACTTCAGAAGCCAGTTTAAATAACAGTTGAGAAGAGCTTATTTGAAAAGCAATTTTCAACACAGGAGCCTGAAATCTTGTGTTAATCATCAAAGCCCCTTTTTAGAGTTGAAATCATATTGGCTACTTCATTCAGGAGTTTCTTATGCTTTGACGAGAAATGGAAGGATAGCATTTGCTTCATTTGGAGAAGACTTTTATGCTGGCTAACATTTTTATGATAGTCTGTCTAATTCTAGCTTGCCATACACTTATAGTTCAATATGACTGAACTTTGGATATTTTCTAGCTTATAAACACCCTTTTTTTCCTGTATAAATTATTCCATTTAAAACCAAGTTTAACTCTTGGCAAGGACAACTGCCAATTTCCATGTTCATAACCCAGCCATTTTTACTCAATTACTCCTTAATCTATGGGGTTTTTTGCCCTGAGTTGAACCACCCTTTTTCATTTACTAATTAAGTAAAAGTCAGATTAAGATTGCCACTTAAATGTTAACGTATTTGTTAGACCAAAATTAATTGCAAGCCCAAGACATCTCACAATTGGTGAACATAAGAAGATAGCTGATATCCATCTCTAGGCCTCCATCACACAATTAACAATTTTCCATTTCAGGTAGCTGAAGGGAATGGAGAAAATCCACAAAAACTGAGTATGTTTTAGCCAAGATACTGTTCAAAAACTTGATTATTTCAGATTAACCATCACATACCATGGACGACTCAAAGTGTTGAGTTATTTAAAACAGAATTTCAAGACAGAGCTTAAGAACTTTAACATCTAGCTGAAGACTACAGTGTTGGGAATGAACAATCTCCATTATTCTTGCTGTTTTAATTCCAAAGCCAGTTTAAGTATCTGAGAAGTTATTCTTCCATTATTGATAATATTAGTAGGCACAATCAGATAATAACATTATTTCATAATCTCAAGCTGTTACTTCTCACTATTTTTCAGCTGATTCTCATATGAATTGACAAACCTCTGTTTCCCAGAGATAACTTCTACAGTGCTCTTAAGTGTCAATAATATAATACTGTTTAAGTTGTAAAATCAAAGTTTTGATTATCTTTGGGTAATTCCAGATAAAAATTGAGGATTATAATCTCATACAAAACAGAGAAACATAAAGGAAAATCACATTTGAGCAAACTCTGGTAAGGACTTTACCATTCTAAGGATGGAATACGCTGTGACAGAGTCACTGCTGTTCCAGGAAGGAAAATAAGGACAGAATCAGTACCACAGAAAAACTAGGTTGGAAAAGATTCTAGAAGTCACCTAGTCCAACCTCCTGTTTCAAGCTAGTTTAACAAAAAAATTAAATGAGGATATCCACCGCCTTGTTCAGTCATGTTTTGAAAATGTTCACAGAGGTGGATCCCGCATGCTGCCCGGGAAGCACATCCCAGTGTTTAACCACCCTCACAGAGAGGAATTTTCCCCGTGCCCAATTAGAATTGCTCTTGCTGCAACTTGTGATTGTTGCATCTTGTTGTCTCATTGTCACAGATAGCACTGCCTAAGTGTCATTACAACGTATCTCCTTCCTCCCACAAACACACAGCAAGAGTTTTAAAAAGCATGTTGAAACAAGTGATATTGTATTTTATCTGCTTGGGATTTCAGTTATGTTTGGGTTTTTAGCACACTTTGGGGATCATAATGATGGGGATGCATCATCCCCGAATCACATATGCCTCTGAAAGTGCTAGGAGCTGAAGATGGGAGATCACATACTCAGACAAATATTTTTTCTAGTCAACTACTGTCAGAGACACGCTATTAAATTAGATTAATCTAGTATAGTCATTCCTGTATTTGTATGTTCCTCCTTTTCTGTAGTTGAAACATCTTCATTTGAAAGCAGAGCAACTCTACTTGAAGTTTGCTATGTCTGTTCCAGATTTGGAGAAGTTTCAGTGACAATAAACTTGTGTGCTTTCCGTAACAGTAATAGTTGATTTGATGAAATACATTACCTCTACTTAAAAATCTGGATCATTGATATTCTTAGTTTATCATGGTCACTACTACACTACTATACTAATTCTGCATTCTGAAGACAGCTTGATAAATGCAGAGTAAATTATGTTTGTTTCAGTAATTGTACATGTAAATCAACAACTTCACACTGATTATAAACCACCAAATTCATGAGAAAGCATTTGCAAAGCTCATGTGTGAGCTCCAGCGTTTTCTTTGTATCATTCTGCCAATAAACATTCCCTAATCACAGGGTTTCTGGGCAGGTATGTAGACATTTAAGAAAACCTTGTGTTTGAGGATGGAATATTTTTGGCACTTGTTTACCACTTATACCACTGATAATAGCTTCCTGGACTATAACTTCACTGGCAGGTTTTGAATCTACCCAGGAAAGAATAAACCTTTTATTTCTAGTAGCTGGATTCAGACTTACCATGTTGATACTTTGAAACATGAAATAACTTCCTTTGTTCTTGAGACCTCAATGTGATTTTATTATTTGATATAGGCTGCTATTCCCTGGTTTACTTTTCCCTTCTATCAGAATTGAGGGTCAGAGACCTCTCAAAGGTGCTGTGAAACCTTTAATCCTCCCCAAATTTTAGCATTAGAAAATGGTTACAGGAAAGATGGGCTTAGGTTTACAAAGTTCAGGAGGATCACGAGCACTCAAGCAAACACTAGGGTAACATTAAAGGCTCCAAGTAACTAGCACTAGGAAGAAAACTAGCTTCAGGTACTTCTGGGATTGGAAGAAGACAAAGACGTTTCATCCTTTTGACAACCTCAGCTCCAAGCAGAGAGGTGAATACTAGGCCAAGAGCAGGTCCTTCTCAGTGCCAACACAGGCCTGCCAAAGTGGTTACAACTTTGAAAGTAAAACATGTGCAAATCAAGGAACAATTTGTTCCCTCTAGCCCTACTTAATTTTTCTCTTTCTATGCATTTATTTACCGGACTCACCTTTTTTCTCAGTCAAAAGCAACCTTGGAGCTGTGAATTCTCCTCCTGACTAGAAGATCCTTACAGTTGTGTAGCAAGAGTCTACATGAACCCAGAATACTTGTTTTGGGTTCTTGGCTATGGCCTAATGCTGGAGTCCAATCTGCAGTTCATTAAACCATTCAGATCAAACAACTTGCCATACAATAGGGGAATTATTCTCCCTTCCTATGTGGAGCTGAACATTCATGGAGAATGAGGAGAAACAGATTAAACAGGAAGAGATATTTTCCATTACTAATGTGTCAACAGCAAACTAGACTTTAATGTACTCAAAATCTTGGACCATTGGTGTAAGGCTAAGTTTAAGTCTCACTTATACACAATGTGAATTTGTATAGGCTAGTTTCTATAATATTAAAAATGTATACTTTAAAATAATTTCTGTAGGTTTACTTTTTAATAAATTAGTATAAAACTTTCATTGTTGATCTCTGCATTACCGCAAAGTATGTCTGGCGTGAACACACAAGTATATTCATTCTTATTCTCTAAACCCTTAAGCCCTGGACCTGGATAACAAAATACATGGTTAAGGTTTTGTCATTCAAAATTCAGCAGTGCACCAGCCCTTAAGAAGATGTGATGAGGAGAACATGCTAAGCCCAGTAAGTTTAATGTCCTTGGAAAGTGAGCAGATAGAGAATAAGAAATAAGACAATGTTCCAATCAACTGAAAAAATAGATGCATTTAATTTTGTGCATTATTTTTCTGGTCAATTTTGTATTATTCCCTGTTTGTAGTAGTAATAGTACAATGAGTACTATTTCCAAAGTAGGTCAAAGGTGGATGTTAAAGTAAGGACAAGTGAGCAAAATAAAAATAATTGCAAGAGTCATCCTGAAGTACGTGTCTTGGAAGTTACAACAACAAAACGCATACCACCTGAGCAGAAAAAATTTTGAAGAGTCTGAATCACAAGGACACAAAATCTCAGAAGACTTCAGAAAATATGACGGTGCTAGGTAAGCTTGAAGATACCTAGCTGTGTAACTATAAAACTTGACAAGGCACGAAGAAAACAATGAAACCTTTTGTTACTTGTTCAGTCAAGTGGCCCAAAGGCAGGGGTGAAATCACATTTAAGGACACACACAGATATCCAGAAGCCTGTAGGAAGATCTCTCTGATCCATAGAGAAGGAAGTTAATCCGAAGTAAGAAACCTGTGCTCCAATAACTTTTCTGTCCATTGGCCTTAGCTTACTCTCAAGGAATACAGAAGCGGCTGTGTGAAGTCAGAACAAGGGTCTGCGTAGCCCTGTATTTGCCTTTTAATGGCTAGCAGTACGTGCAGAGACATAGCAAGGAGGAAAGGGAGAGGAACAAAAGATAGCGGTGGAGAATGCTTTGTCAACCTCCATCAGTTTGGAACTTCTTGTCTCAGAACCTCCTGAGAGGTATTGTCTTCATATTAAAGTTGACCTCAGAGGAGTTTCGTTCTGTGTCTTCAGCCCTGTTGTACATTGTAGCTACATGTCATATGACAAACCACACAAGGAAGCCTCAGTCACCACCTCCATTCCAGTTTGGAGAGTCCCAGCCTGCGTGATACTTCCTCAGATAGCAACTGTTCCTCACCTTTGATTATCCCTCTCACCCTGATCTTTTACCCTATCTCTCAGCTATTTATCTTGGGAGAAGAAAATAAAGACTGGTGGATTTTTACTTATTCACAAATAAGATGTTTTGCATAATTTCAGTCATCTCTTCCTATAAATTCCTTAAAAGAAACATTCAGATTCTCTCCCCAGTTGAATGTCCTGAAGTAATTTCAGTAGGCTTGCACAAGCTTTTGACACAAGACCTGATCTAGGACAAAATTCTGCCATATTAATTTGTACTTTTCTGTCTTATTTTGCTCTCTGCTATTTTATGAAAGGTGTGGGGTTTGTATCAGTACTCATCAAGCTTTGTACAAATCACAGAATAACAGAATCACAGAATATGCTGAGTTGGAAGAGAGCCACTAGGATCGAGTCCAACTCTTAGAACTGCACAGGACCATCCCCAAGAGTCACACCATGTGCTTGAGAGTATCATCCAAACACTTCTTGAACTCTGTCAGGCTTGGTGCTGTGACCACTTCCCTGGGGAGCCTGTTCCAGTGCCCAACCACCCTCTGGGGGAAGAACCCTTTTCTAATATCCAACCTAAACCTCCCCTGACACAACTTCAGGCCGTTCCCTCAGGTCCTGTCACTGGTCACCACAGAGAAGAGATCAGTCCCTGCCCCTTCTCTTCCCCTCACAAGGAGGCTGTAACTGCAATGAGGTCTCCCCTCAGCCTCCTCTTCTCCAGGCTGTATAGAACAAGTCACCTCAGTCACTCCTCATACGGCTTCCCCTCAAGGCCCTTCACCATCTCCATTGCCCTTCTTTGGACGCTCTCTAAGAGCTTAATATCTTTCTTATATTGCAGTGCCCAAAACTGCACACAATATTCAAGGTGAGGCCACCCCACTGCAGAGCAGAGCAGAACAATCTAACTCCCTTGACTGGTTGGTGATACTTTGCCTGGTGCCCCCCAGGACACACTTGGCCCTCCTGGCTGTCATATTCAACTTGCCATCCACCAGGATCCCCCGATCCCTTTCCACGGCACTGCTTTTCAACATCTTGTTCCCCAGTCTGCACAGACATCCAGGGTTGCCCCATCCCATGTGCAGAATCCGGCACTTTGCCTTGTTGAATTTTATATGCAGTTCAGTTCCTTTTATATTCATATCTGTAATAGCACATTTCCTCTAATTTTAGGATTAGTGTGTGAAGACTCTGTGCTTATGCTTTAGATTTGATTTGTAAATAGTATGAATCTTCAGGACTGTACTCTTTCTTCATCTGTTTAAAATCTAATAAAAACTCAACTCATAGATGTCATGAATTGTACAAACATCCGCTGCTTCCAAATCAATGTTCCCTTTAGCAAATCTAAATGAAATCTTAGTGAGCATGCAATAGGAACATAAATCTAATTCATATAAATATGTATCCTTAATAATCATTCATATCATAAACTTCTAGACGGGTGTCATTGCATATGTGATAACAATCTTTTATCTTCTGCTTCCATTCAGCTAGACTCATACAGGGTAAGATGACTGGTCAATACCAAAAAAAGTCTCAGAACTGGAAACTGATGGAATTCGGACAGACAATGATCCATCAGCACCACCATCTGAGTACCCAGGTCACTTAAGACAATAATTCTCAAGATGGTGGTATCAAACATATTGATTCTTTTTTCTTCCACAAACAAGCTATGTCTACAATAGGAAGGTTTTCTGTAGTTTTGAGGCTTCATGAATCAGTGGGATTACAGTAAAATGATTCCAGTCAATAGGATGCTTCAACTGGTCTTGTCCAATGCTACATTTCCAGTGACAAAAGGAAAGGCTTTTTAGGCAAATGAGAGTCCAGTCAGATTCTGCAGCCCATTCCCCTCAAAGTGCTGCAGTTCCACAACTCTAGGAGTAAGGACGCAGAAGCACATATCCCTGCCTTATCATTTACAATGTAGTTTTATACCTACTGTTTAAGAATTTGTCTTAGCACTTACTGAGCTTGCTTATATTAACTGTGTCCATTGACTCCTGTGGCTGCACGACCCAGAAGTCTGCTGCCTGCCAGGTAAAAATACTCTTTGACAGTTAACTGTGGACAGCTGGTTTCCAAAACACACTATCCAAACTAGTTTTTATAAAATGTCTGGTCTGGTATAGCTACTGATGGGCTTCACCTGACAAACTCAGGCGGATCTCAACTGTGTGGAAGAATCTCCAATAGCATTTGTCATCCCATTTTTCTATTGCCTGTGCAAAGGTCTTATCACTATTTTTAAAGATCTGTTTAAGTTTCCTTTGTATCTTCTTATCAATCTGTTTATATGTTAATTTTAAAGTGCACATGATAAAGAGCCATGTACTAGCTATTTATACAGCACTTTGTCCTCTTTAGTAGAAACAGTAATAATAAAACATTGTTATTACTGATACTAATGTTGCTGGTTTATACTGTATGGGTCATTTGTATTGGATGTGTGCGTGCATGTTGCTTAAGATCTCGGTTTCCCACTGAGCTGGGCACTGTAAAGGGAACAGAAGAAAACACCAAACTTTTCTTGCAGAAATACTAATGTAGGAAAAAAACCTAGGCCCTTTTTTTCATGCAGATCTCCTTATTTAGAAAGCTATTAATGTTCTCATTACAGCTTTTTTGGTTATGCTAAGCTGGTACTCAACCACTGACTTCTCCAGAAGAAAGACACAGTAATACTTGTAGATATTATGTAATAAAAGTCCAACCAATTCAGTGAAGGGCAAAAGTGCTTTTGTGATTGTTTATCTACCTTCCTACCCTTTCAGAAATAATTCTAGAAAATAGATTTGCTTTTTTAAAAATTTACATAGCCCCACCTCTATATGGACAAGTTACACATTCTTCTTCCTGACCACATATTTTCATGGGATAAAAAGTCCAGTGTACTAACTATTAAGTTCCATGTACATTTTAAAGTCTGTTATTAAAACAAGTTTTTCCCTCTGTATTTTTTACCAAAACCAGGGAAATTCTTTTTTGGGTGTGAGAAGAATATAATCATTTAATCCAGACACTCCTATGTCTGTAGTCCATGAGTAAGGGTAGTCCATGAGTATATTAACACCAGCTATTTCCTCTTGTGCATTCCATAACCCGAATTAACTGCACAGAAAAAGTCACTCCTTTATAGCCACCAGACTTATGCATTTATATACATACATTGTACAGATACTGCATATTTGTACTTTTTTTTTTCTTCTCAGAGAACACCATCAAAAAAACTAGAGAAGAACTATGTTTACCTTCAGGAATAGAATATATCCCACACTTATTATTAGGCAAAAAGCTTAGGAAAATCTTGTTAAAGCCAGAGTGGCTCCAGATGCTGATGAAACATAACAGTCAGGGTTTCACTGCACTGATCTTAAATGGCTCAAGAAAAAACTCACCGCAGTTATGCACCACAGAGTATGATACAGACAGAGCCTTTAAAAAGTTTTCTATCTGCTATCACTAATTTAAAATGAGAAAAACCCTTCAGTGTACTTGTTGCGCACACATCATGTGCTGATCTGTTGGTGGTTGCACGATCCTAGTAAAGAGATGATCATGTTTTGGAAGACACTTCCAGGGCGCGCTGTCAAACCTTTCAAAGGACGGGGTTGCCACGCTGCCGTGCCCAGCCTGCGGGCGGGCGAGGAGAACGACAGTGGCTGCAGGAAGGCCCGGGCAGCACCGCAGCCAGCATGGGCGGCAATACCTTCAGGTCTATTTCTCTCACCTGAGACACCAAGAGCAAAAGCAGAGCCTTTAAAAGCAATCAAGCTATGGAAAGGGGACTCGTCCACATAGCCTAGTTTGACGGTCTCAGACGGGTATCGTTCCCGTGCCATGACTTGCTCCAACAGTTAACCTGTAAACCGTGACTCGAGGCCGATGGGTTTATTTTTTTCTCGAAGCCAATGTTTGCTTTGAGTTTACTGTCCCACGCACACACACGCCCCGCTCCCGGGCCCGCCGCGGGGGTGCCGATGCCGGGGACCGGGTCGCCCCTGCCCCGCGGGCACCCGAGACTGCCGGGCAGGGCAGGGCAGGGCAGGGCTGGGACGGGATGGGCTGGGCTGGGCTGGGGCGCAGGGTCTGCCGAGGCGCTGGGAAGGCGCTGCCCTTCGCTCCCGCACGGGAGGGCCGGGCTTCCCCAGTTCAGACAAGCCCTCGCCCCGCTCCCGCGGCGGCGGGTTTGGTGCGACACCGTCCTGACATGTTGTAACTGGTTTCCACACCCACCGCGCCTGGGAGCGACGGGAAGTACCTGCGATGAGCCCTGCGCCGCCGTGACTCGCCGCCGCCGCGATCGCAGCAGACGGGTCGAGCCGCTCCGGAGCACAGAGCACCGGCGCGGTGAGTGGGACTGCCTTTGGGCTCGCCCGGGACGGGACGGGACGGGACGGGACGGGACGGAGCAGCCCCCGCCCCGCCACCATCCCGCTGAAACGGGGGGTCCCGGGGGTCGCGACGTGGAGGCGGCGGCGGGGGCGGCGTGTTGGCTCCGTCCGCGGGGTCCGGGGGCGGCGGGCGGGGCGGGAGCGGCTCCCACGGCTCCTACGGCTCCCGCAGCTCCTACGGCTCCCGCAGCTCCCACGGCTCCTACGGCTCCCGCGGCTCCCACGCCGTCATCCCGCCCGTGGCCGCGTTGCGCAAGCGGCCCCCCGAGCGGGCGGGCCGGGGGCGGCACACGTGTGGGGTCCTCCTGTGGAGGGCCGGCGGTGTCACCTAGAAAGTTAACTTTCTGGCTGAACACACTCACACACACACACAAAACCAAACAAAACAGACAACAAACAAAAAGGAAGGAAAAGAGGAAAGGAGGAAAGCGTTAGGAGCGCTTGCGGTTCTGTTTTTCACTTGGATTTGATGTCCTTTGTGTCCACGGAAAATACTGTAATTTAATTAATAATGAAATAATTGCATGTCACTGCCTAATACAGGTAATTATTATTTATTCTTGATACAATTCTTTAATAGAAAGGTTGGTGGAAGGCAGCTGTCGTAAAACGCCTGTTTGTTGTGTTAAAGGCTGGTCATGCCAGGCCCTTAAGCGGTGGGGAGGCTCCTTGGCAGAGCCTTAGTCCAGAGGTACTCAGGTGGATGCCCCAGAAACCATACCTGAGAGAGGGGCTTGCAACAAGCTGTTCCTGAGGTTTAAATTTTCTTTAACAGGGGTGGTGAGGTTGAAACTTTATGCAGAAACTGCCAAAGTAATCCCATTTCCATTGAAAAAGAGAGAAGGACATCCTGAGGGGACTACCATGGCCAGGGCCTTGCCAAGAACCGACTGTACGATCCTGAGGTTAGAGCTGCTCCCCAAAGTTGCTGAATAGGAAATTTTTCAAATCCTGTGAATATTAGTAAGGCTGCGAAGTTCCTTGTCTTCAGCACTAGCCTGGAGGACTGTGCTCCTGGAACCCCTGTAGAATGTGGCATCATTTTCTTTAGTGGACATTTGTCATCTGCTACTTTTGTGAAGTCTGGGATACTCTCCATATCTTTCTACAAAGAGGCACATTTGCTTCTTTTTCCAAGGAAAAGGTCTCTTCTTGGTGGGTTCCTGATAATGGCATTGGAAAAGTCTGAGCCTATTGTTAATAGAAGGACAAGTTGATCACATCAGTGCAGGATTCAGAATTTTGTTCTTCAGCAAAAGTTTAAGTTTCAGCAGCTGCCTTGGAGTTTAAATTCAATTTAAGCCCATTAATGGCACTTATTAAAAAAGTTTTAAGTGACTGTTCAAGCAGAGAAGATGGCTGATACACTGGGCTGGGATTAACAGCCAAGGCTGTATCTCAGAGGATGAACAGTAACCTTCCCAGTGCTGGGAAAATTTGTAGTCATGTACATGAAATCTAATAAAGATCTGTAAGCCTTCAAAGGTGGCCCTTATTCTGCACAACCTTGCTAATATAATTGTTGACCTGAGGAGAACCCTTGAAGGATCAAGTTTATTATGCAGAAATCATGATACATGGTTGAAGGGGACACTAAAATGTTTAAGAATTTCGTCTAAACCTCTGCCTCTCCATCTAAAATTATCTGGTTTCATAGGTAGTTTCTACAAAGTGGCTCTTGCCTTATAAGAAGGAAAATACCTCTTTCAAAATATTTAGAACTTTTGTCAAATACACCTGAAGCCACTGTTTTTATTGGGAAGCTTTCTTTTGTTTCATATGAATGTATCTTATGCTGATTTCCTTAATTTCAAAAAACAGGTTTAAAATTTTTTTCATTTGTCTCAAGTGTTCTGTGATTTATTTCCATGCTGGCAAATTTTACATTTACTTTCTTAAATAAATGTTCCAGTGCTTTAAGCTTCTTTTGTAAACAGCACTTGTAAATCAAACGTCAACTTCAAAGATGTTCATTGTAAAATGATTATTCTTGTTTGGAAGATGCTGCACTAGAAGTCTCACCTTTCCAAGAATACATATATTTAGACTGTGCTTTCAGCATAAGTTGGAGCATAAGTTGCTATATTTGACTTATGCCACAATTAATTAATTCATTAATTCATTATTTTCAGTGAAAAGTCAAGCAATATACTATACGATAATGAAAAACAAATCAAAGAACTGAACCAAGTAAAAGAAATGCAGATGAGCCAAAACACACATGCAATCATTTTTTGCCTTTCATTTTTTCATAACATTCAATATTTGATATTGCACAATGTTGCATAGTAAGTATAGTCCTGTTCCCATACATTATTTTCAAAAGAAAGAGTGAGAAAAAGAAAAAAAGTGGATTTAGAGAAGCTTTTGAAATAAATGCGTCTTTCTTAACTATATATTTGCAATCATTGGCAAAATTTCTGTTTTAGAAGTATATCCATTCCAAAGCAGTAAGAATTTTAGAAATATCTTTCACTTGCCTTTCCAAAATTGCATCTATTCTTAAATGTTACAATAAACTGACTGTTTTACTACACGGATTAGAAAGTTACTTGTCCTGGAGGGCCTAAAAGAGGCTTGTAATGGATTCTCAGTAAAGTCACCTGTATTAGTGTTCAGACTCTTCAGAACAACTCAGCTGAGTAACTGCCTTTTAATACTCTTGCTTGTTCTTCATTCTTCATCTAAAATATCTTTAAAACATGTTCCAGATAATTGGCTTCCATGGGACACTGATGTGGCTGTTTCAATTTTATAGTATTTTAAAAGTTTACCCTTTGAATTGGTCTGTCTTGCCTGAACAGTGTGCTGAGTTCTCTGTCACCTCGCAGAGTTCTCCGTCACCTTAAACCACAGGCTGGATCTGCATCTCTTAGGTATCACTCCTATTTTTATAACATTTCGTTTCTACCTGTGAAAGCAGTATAGAACAAAGCGCTGAATATGTGACACAGGAATACATGTAGTTTTCAGTTGGGGGTAGAGCACGCAGATCCCTTTCTCTTGCTGCTTTCCAGTTCACCACAAAGAGCTACTCTGGAAGCAGCCAGGAACACTCCTTTCCCCCAGGCTCGAAAGCAATCCTATCTGGGAAGATCTACCCTGCTACTTGGCTGAGGAACAGGATTCAAATGGAATTATTTCATATGCTATGCTGATGCCAGGCTCAGATCTGGATTTTTTTCTTTCTTGTTCTTTTCTTAACCTCAGACTTCCCAAGTTCCTTATAAATCTTGGTTTAATTGAACATTTAACTGGTTTTTGAAGTATCAGGAGATACGGAAATCTTTATTTTCATTCCTTTAGGTTAATATAGCTAATTTATGTTTCCTTTCAGGAAGATTTAAATTGTTCCCAGCTGACAGTGGAAAGCAAATGCACTGTTTGCAAAAATATCTGAAAGGTCTTGATGGGAAGAGGGAATTGTGTTAAATTTATATGCCAGTAAATTAAATCAGAACTCCCTATGACTATTCTTTGCTGTTATACTCCTATACTATTTAATTAGGTTTATAGAGAAACCCAGTGTTAACTGTCAAGCCATCCATTGTATAAGCTTTTTCTAACTCTTCTGCCTTTGATGGATGGTCTTCCTACTTCTGCAATCTTTTTCTGAAGCTTCATGCCCTAGTTCTGGAAGATGAAGCAGTGCTACCATGTATCATCTTTGTATTTTACATGGCCATGGTGATGCCACTGACATGAAACACCATCCTTCCCCACCCTGGTTGTTTTTTGTTGTTGTTGTTGTTGTGGTGGTTTGGTTTGGTTTGGTTTTTTGTTACTTACTTGCCCATCGCAGAAATCCAGTGCAGTTTAGGTGTTGGGTGAATGGTGGAGTTGCTGGTGTCCCACAGGATTGCACAAACCTGAACGAAGAAACATTGGCTATTTATTCTCCCTCTGTCTTAAATCCCAAATTGTCCCAGCACAAAACCTCTCGGCCATTATTAAATAAAATAAAAATTATAAAAATAAATTTATAAGGCATCAGCAGTAAACTTTATTAATGTTTTGGGGAAAAAAAAGAGTAAGATTAAAGCAGCCATTCCTTTTGGCAGAAGGAACGAGCAGGGTGGAAACTAGACATCATGTTGCTGATTCAGAGTTTGATCCCAGATGTGGGAGGATAAATCTTTCTGGAGTTCCTCATAACTCACTGAAATGAGGTAGGCTGGTCCTGCTTGGGAGCAGCAAATGGATTAGATCAGCATGGGAGAACAGATACATAAGGAGAAGGACCTGAATGACTGTGGTTTCAAAGAAGCCAGAGAAAAGAGATGATTGCAGAGAAAGTAATACATCAAAAAGTGGGAAATTTAACTGGTTTCTGAAGTGTCTGTTTGAACACTACTCTGTCAATTGTTACGAAGAAGGTTTTGAAACACAACTTACGATAGTGTATTGGAACATGCATTGGATATGTGTTGGTGTTACTAGTACCGATATTCAGTATATTATGAGCTCTGATGCAGTTTGTAATGTAAGAACTTCATCAAATCACTTAATTATGTTTTGCTTTGCCTTACATAAAAGCTCTTTATCTACCTCTTTAATATTTGTTAGTCCCTGAGCCTTTTCAAAACATTTTTAAATTCTTCGAAATTGCTAGAAAAACTTAGAGCAACAGTACTAGAAAAGTATTTTGGTTAATATCTGTATATGTCATAGATCTTTAGAAATATTCTGATTATTTTCTTACTTTTTTCTCTTTGCAGGTACATTTCATTAGCTCATGAATGGAACCTTAAGAGACATTATACAAAATATATGTGAAAATGGAAACTTCATCTTTGCTATCCTCCTTACATGATGAATGCAGATCAGACAGCTATATTGAACCTCATTACAAGGAATGGTACAGAATAGCTATCGATGCTTTGATTGAAGGAGGTTTAGAAGCCTACAAAGAATTTCTTTCCAAAGAGAGATGCTCAGAGTTCCTAGCGGATGAAGAAATTAATTATATTTTGAACAATGTTCACAAACTTCCACAAAACACAGTTTATTCCTCTAACCATGCCATTGATGACACCTCCTCCTCAGGAACCTACTGGCCCATTGAATCAGATGTGGAAGCTCCAAATCTTGACTTAGGTTGGCCCTATCTGATGCCTGGAATTTCTGGTGGCACAAATATTGATCTGCTTTTTCATCCACCACGAGCACAGCCTTACACTATAAAGGAAACTATTCGAAAGATGATACGAGACGCAAGAAAGGTAAAGATGAAAAGTATTATTTGAAAAAAAGTGGCAATAATAATCTTGTTACTATTTTATTGCAATTTTTTTTCCCCTGGCATGAGAAAATTATTTGACTTCTTACAATTCAAACAGAAGGCTTTTCAAAGACTGAGACAATGCACCAATGTTATTAACCTTAATTCAAAGGGATCAGGGGTTAATTGGAGATATTAGTGAATATTGCCATTATAATGAATAATTACCATTTTGCTGTAATGCTGACCAGTGCATGAGAAATTTGTAGATAATCAGTGCACTTTTCCTTTTACCTCAGTTGAGTATACCTCAAGAGATATAATTCTATATGACTTCAGGATACATTCTAAAGTTTCTCTCTTGCATCAGTGGGAATTGGTTTGGAATGACAGACAGTTATTGTGGGAAAACAACACGGTGATGTACCTTTGAGTCTTGTACCTTGAGAGTCTCAGGTTTTGTGATTTTTGCATATCCTTGCAGAACTTAAAGAGAGCTCAGAGGAAAAAAAAAGAACAAAACTAGTCTTAGGCAACAAGGAAATAGTTTTCCTTGAGTACCTTACCTTCATTTCTGACTAATGCCTAGAAATGCAGACACTTCTCCAAATGTACTTGTCTCCACTTAGGGGCACTTGTATCTTGAGTTTCCTATGGCACACCCAGCTTACAACTCAGTGATAGGGTGCTGTATTTACTAACCACCTTTTGCTGTCAGCATGTCAGTTTGAAACCTCTAAGTTTTAAACTTTTAAACTTAAATCAGTGTCAGGAAAAAAAACCACCAAAAAAGTGTGTTAGCATGAAAATCTGTTTGACACTGGGTCATATTACCTCTAACAGATATGACAAGGTTTTCAGAAGTATTCCTAGTAAGTACGTCACACTCTCATTTCTTCCCCATGAAGCAAAATTGTATTCTGCGTGACTGAGAGTTTTAAATCTGTAGGACAGGCTCTAGCTTGCATGCATCTGTAAACACTTCAGTGGCTGCAATATGCGTGTAAATGTGTGCAGTCGAAACGGACTGAAAAGGGCGGGGAAGGGAAGGACAGCGTCTTTTTGCAATGTCTCTCCTATATTTAGATAAAGCGTATAATTTGTTGCAGTAACAGAGTTATCACTAGGCCTTTTCACCTCCAGTTTATACTTTAGAATGACTGTGTGCTCAATGAGGAGTTAATTACTTCTCTCCCTCTTTGTCTATTTTAGAGTGGTATTTGGTATTTTCACTTTTAGTATGTAGTGAGACTGGACCATACCTTGCCCAAAATACTCTTTTCAATGGCAGCTCCTGACCTACCAGTGGATCCACTGTAAGGGGAAACCACAAAACACAGTTAGTTCAGTTTTGCAACAAGGTCTTGAAATGCCATGAAGAAAGGCCATTTCCCATTAGTTGCTGTGCTTTTTGTTCCTATGTGCATGCAGTCCTGTCCCTCTGAAACGTCTCTTTGGAAGGAAAGGTGGTCCTGACCACCTTTTAAGGAGTATGCCTCCTTTGAATGCAGCTATATAAAAAAAATTAGATGTGATCCTTGACTTCGCAAAAAGGTTGAACATACAGCGTACTGGCTTCCTGATGTGCTTGTGGCACTTCATCTTTGCAAAGAATGTGTTTTGTGCATGTCACTGTCAAATCTGACAGCTGAAAGGTTTGTTTAGTTGGTTGGTACAACCTCAGCGTCAACAACTGTAACACATGATACAGTGATATGGGTTGGTTGCTTCAGGGAGCAGCAATTACATCCAAAAGACATGGTGGTGTTCAGCCTTTTCTGTGTATAGATGCATAGAAAAATTTAAGGGATTTCTAAGTAAGGTAAAATAAGGTATTTAAAACATGCTTACAATAGGCAAACACTTTGTGAACAGGCTAGCATACTTCTCCTAAGCCACTTACAGTTATATTAAACAGGGTTCTTTGTTATTTAGTAGTGGAGATGCATAGTCCTGTGAGAATATTCAAAGGAAATAGGAAAATGTTACACATGAAAAACAGAAACCTGTAAAGAATAAATCAGCAAATCATGTTCAGCTAACACAGCTCTAAGCAAAATCTATGGGAATTTCAACAAGCTTATGTGTGAAAGTAAACAGGCTGCTGGAGGTGGCCATATTCATACCATCTAAACTTTAAGCATAAAAACTGAGTGCCTGAGTTCAAGCACTGATTTCCCTGGGCTACCTGAACACTCAGTACAGTAGAAAACCAGCTCCTGCAAGGGCAAGGCAGAGAATATTTCTGCAGTGATTAATCCAAAGAAGGAAGTCATTCAATACGTATTTATATGTACAAACTCTGCCAAAAATTCATGAAGGAGACTGAGCCAATTAAAACCTAGATTCTTTTGAATATTGGGAGATATACAAAGATGACACTATTGGTAGACTTACCCTTGACCTCTTTCATGCTTGATGCATCACAGTGTCACTCCTTAAAATGATTATTACCTATGTTAATTTTGACCTTAAGAAGACATGCTGTAAACAACATTAAACAACTTGCTTGCTGACAGTGATTTTTTCTCGACTAAAGAGGAAAATCATTTGTAAGTCCATGCTATAGTAGATTAAAACCAACAACTATGAAAAAGTGATGTAAGAAAATCTTGTCACATGTTCCTTAAATGCATAATCGTCATAGAAATTATGCACATCAACTTCTTTGTAATGTACAGGTGATACAATAATGGAATTTTTCTTACAGAAAAGGGTCAGTACTGATAAATCCTAGAAAACTGTGCTAACCATTTTAAGGAGGTGGGTGAATGCTTGTGATACATGTTTCTGAACTCATGTTAGAGCTGGGAAACTGTATTGTATGTAGCATGTCATTACATTGCCATCTATACGACAGTACTGTGGGATAGATGTGATGTTAGCAGAGTGCCTTAGGTCAAACCAAGATGTCAACAAAATGGGTTTACAATTGGTGTAACTAGACCTCATCTGCAAATGATACAGCTTGCCAACCACCCACCTCTGTCAACATAACCTGTGTTCATACAAGAAGGCTGTTTGGCGTGACTGTGTCAACTGGGGAAACACAAGCCTTTTTCACATGTTGATACCACCATGTGAGGAAAAAGGACTTCAAGGTCTGTCTGACTTTAATGATGGACAAACTTTTGTAAACAAGCCAGTAGCCTTGTTTCTCTTATGTTTTGGAGTCTTCTACCTTTAATCATTGTCAGGTTTCCGGCTTCTCTGAAGCTTGAGGTGCTCCTACAGCCTGACTCATCACAACTGGGCTGTCTGAACAGCAACTGATAGTGTTTAGCAGTTTTTACGGAGAGGATTATTCATCTGGGAAATGATATCAAGATGATTACTCATCTGTGTCAGGTTAATGTGAAACTTCCTTCTCTTAGTATAAAGTAACACAGAGACTTCAGTAATGAAGTGTCCTCTCCCTGTATGGCTTTTCATAAGAGTTGCCTCAAAACCATCAGTTACGAGGCTTGTACATATGTGCAAGAAACATCTTGTACTGTCTTCTCAGGTGTGATTGACAGAGTGAGGCTACAGGGAAAGGACAAGACAAAGCACCATAGAGTCCCTTTGGCAGTGTGTTTTTCTCTTACTTCATTAACTGGATTTCTCTGTTGACCCCAGAGACGTTCCTACGCAGTTTTAGAGAGAATGCATAGCTGAGTCTTTCAGACTGATATCAAAATAAGGGTCTGCACTTCCTGAAGAAAATTAAAACCTGTTTTTTAAAGAACCATGTTGCTTAGATAAACCAACGATTGCTGGTTTGCAGCACAAGCCAGAAAACACTGAAAGACCTTCTGACATACTTTTGGGATTTATGATGGACTGTATGAAGTTGCATGCTATTCAGTAATATGCAATACTTTTCACTGATTTTATTTTACTCAATAGAGTAGGTGTCTTAAGCCTGGATTCATAAAGTCAGTGATAGTTTTAAGACTTTTTTAAAAATGTAATTGCTTAGAAGCTTAAATAAAAATTTAGATGGTTATTTTGTTATAATTTTGGAAAATAAAAAGGTAGTTATTTTTGCTGAATCATTCATGACTGGGGTTTTAATGTGAGAAAAGGTTGCAAAACTTGGACCCTTGGGAAAAAATTAAGTTACACACCGTAAACGAGTGCAACTTGTTATTAATCTTGCTGGACACACCATAGGTGGGCACTTAGTAAGTCAGAAAGAACTTCCTTTGAATTCTTGTGAGAGGGAGTTTTGTACAAAAGGCAATGCTTGTGTTGTTTTCTGAAGCAGTGGACCTAGTCAAGTAAACAAAAACAGTTGACTCAACAAATACTTAAGAAGGAAAATATTTATTTTTTTTTAGTTTAGGGTTTTCGTTTCTTTTTTTCATTTAGTTTTGTGTTGTTTCTGGCAAGACTTAGAGGTTGTCTATTACAGAAAAAATAGTCACTCTTCACTATTATTCAGTATTAATTCATTATAAACAATAATTCACTGTTATTCACTGTTAATCTCATTTGGTCATGTGTATAATATAGTAATAGTCCAGTACTGGCTGCAGTCTAGCATGAAAGAAAATCAAATTCTTTACATGCTTATATGAAAACTGATGTTTCTGTACAGAAGGAAATTTGTAGAATATGTGTCTGTAGAGCAATCTTTTATTAATCTCTTAACTATACTCTTTGCCAACTATTTTAAATATAATTTGAACACAGAGAACAATGATAATGAATCGTGCTTGTGGCAGTGCTTGTCTTAGTTCATTAATGGCATCAGTCCAAGAAGAGAGAGAGGGGCTGCACTTTTTTTGTTCATAAAAGCCAGAGCAATCTGCCAAATTCAGGGAGAGAGAATAGGTAAATGCAATAATTGTCCCACTCAGATGTTTGCTATATTATCTATAAAGTGTTTAATAATCAGTGGGTATAATTCTTTAAACTGAGAGTAACACAGAAATACTTGGTTTCCAGCCAAAGACGTATATTTTCCTTGCAAAAATATTCTGCTCTACAAGGATTTCAGCAGGTGCGTTTCGGTTCAGCTGCTCTGCTGAAGGGTGAATTCATCATTCACTTCCACTCAACTTCTGTTAAGTGACTTCCTGATAGTTGAAAATCAACATGGCAGTCATGTGTGTGGTTGCCAGGTGAAACACATTTTAGTTCTTGATAGATCTATTTGATAAAGTGAGGTCACGTCCAAGCTCTTCTAATCGTAGAGTACATGCCATGTGTTGGAAGAGGACACATGCCTTGCTATTATTGTGTGAGCCAGTATCAAATTTTTGTCATCATAAAGTAATGCTGCACTCAGCAAGTAATTAGTTCAGGTATTTCATTTGCTTGGATTTGTCTTTGGAACCTTCACACTATTTTACTTGCTTCTCCCCTTCTCTCCCTGCTGTCGTTCTCCCTCTGTGTAAGGGTAGTCCCACAGCAGTCACAACAGTGCACACACAATGCAGGCAGAGAGGACTGCCTTCAGTGGGACACATCTGCAAGCACTTTTATAATCTGGAAAGCGTGGGACTTCTAGAAATGTAATTCGTATACGCAGTTGCTCTAAACATGAAGTCCACAATTTTTTCTGGTAGCCCTCCTGTTCCATGGGAAGGATCCAATACTGAAAAGTAGGCAGAGACTAGGGCTGGCCTGGGGAGAGGGAATCTTTGTTAACATAATTTTTAGTCAGTTTCTGGGTTTTTTTTACTCCCAGGTTTCTATCTTTTTGAGACTTTTGACATCTTCAATACTCTTATATTAAAAGTTGTCATTAAATAATTTATAGGTCACAATTGTGCTATTGTCACAATTATGCTATTGTGTTACCAAAATATCACACCTCTGTCATAAATTTAAAAATGGAATAGGGAAAATTGAAGGCCAGATATTGGAGTCACATGTATTTCTTTATTAATGTCTGTCTCATCCACATGTATGTATGAAGTAAGCATACATATATGCTTTGTAGCAATTCTTTTGCATTAAAACATTTTCTCTCATTGACATAAATCTTCATCAGTCAAAACAAAAGTGCTGTTAAGCAGTCATCTATGCTTTTTGCACATTCAATAGATTAAAGTTTTCTTTATCATATTGAACAATAACTTTGTATTACAATATGCTGAAGCAATTACAGATCAAAATATGCTATACATACAAACCCATCGATTCAAAATAATTTTGCCTTGGCAAAATGCTTCTTTCAGTGCCCAGACTAGTATATTTGTACTTTGTCCCTCTCCTTTTCTTGTGTGTCAAAAAAAGTGTGATAATGTTTAAGTGCTATTTTTGTTTGTCTGAATTCCTGTCTTGAAGAGATCTCTGTTTTTCTATTTTATTTTTTTTCAGCCAGGAAACAATCTTGCCTAAAGAACTGTAGGCTTAATCACTAAACATTCATATTGCCAAAAGCCTTTTTTCATCTCTTGCAGTTTTTGCACAGCTTTTGATCTGATGATAGCTTTCCAACATAGCCAGTTGATGCTCTGAGAGATGGGGGACACATTGTGGGTGATTTTAACCTTTATATTTGTTTGTTAGATATCAGAAGTTGAAAACTAAAATATTTTACTATCTGTGGTAGAATTTTCAGAGCATAGCTTGGTATGCAGATACCTGCAATGCTTCAGCAGTGTTTGTGTAACACAGTATGACAGAAACTACATGGAAAGTGGAGAAGTGATGACATGGAGCAAAACAAAAAAAGTTCAGAATTTCCCATTCTTCTGTTTGGAAGGAGTGGGATTGAATGCCAGTGAGTTACATCTATTAAGTTTCCTCATGTATCAGATCTGAGTACAAGTATCTACTTGACTTGTGCTTATTTCAGAACAATTTGCTTAATGCTGTGTTATTTTCCCTGAGGAATACTGCAAGTATTCCAATACAGATGATAGAGGGGTCAAAGTGCACTTTATTATTTACCTCTCTAAAAGACATAGACATAGTCTTGCCATAGACAGCAGTGCAATCATGCCTTTGCTTTTAGCCTGTTGATAAAGTACGTCTATAACCATTTTCTAATGAAGATACAATAAAATTACAGTGGAAGTTAAAGTCCACATTTTAAAAAAGGCTGTCAGCATACCTGAGACCTTAGAGGGCCTTTGCTCTTTAAAAACCTACTGTAAGTTACCTTTGGAAGGAAGGAAGCAGTGGCTGTCACAACAGTAACAGGGTGTAACTGGTGCTGAGCTTGTTACTTTACAGTAGAATCTGCAGACATCCATAAAATGACTCACCTCAGTAGAGCTGTTCAAAATAAATAATTGTAAGATCTGGCCATGGCTTGCCTGATCAACAGTTAGTAATTTTTCTGTACACAGTCCATTGATCAGGAAGCCAGTTGAATTTAAAGTAGTGTTATTTGCATTATGAAGAAATGGAGGCAACCAAACTAGCCATTTCTGCTTTCCTTGCTTGTGTTTGTCATCTTTTCCTGTATCTTGGGTGTTGGTTTTCTGAAGTTATAAACATCATCATGTTTTGCTGCATGTCAGTAAATCATGTGGATTACTGGCATCTTAGTCTTCCTGAGTGGCACCAGCCAGTACTGACACACCACTACTACAATATAAACAGAAGATTCAGAATTTATATACTCTCCTCTTTCCTTAGCCAGCAAAGAGCATGACCAAAGTGTGTGCAGTTTCACAGATGAGAATACTGAGTCACACTGAGTATTAAATGAATAGAAATCACAAGTAGAAAAAACCAACCAACCAAACCCCACCCCCCCAGTTATAAACCAAAAGCCTATGAATATTATACATTAGGAAACAGTACTCAGAGCAAGTAGGGGTCAGTTTTTACTTTCTTGCCTTTGTGGTTTTGATTGATAATCACAGTTTTGCATTTAGTTATGAAAACTAATTTCTGAGCAACATCAGTACTTTTAAAAAAAAGTCGCAAAACATATCTTTATAGAGCTTACTTTTCAAAAATACTTGTAAAAGCATAAAGTCTTATCTTAAGATAAGGAGGGTGTATCTTTAAGACAGACACAGGGTGTTCTCATACCTTATCTAGGAACAGATTATCTTAACCAATTCTGTCTCTTGCTCTGGAATGTTTGTGCTGACTGCCCAGAAGATGTAAGATGTGAGGGAACCAGAACAGATTCCTCAAAAACAGGATCCATCCTGACTCCTGCTCTCCCCAGGAAGGCAACGGGCATACAGTGCCTTCAGAGAACTTTTGTAGTGCTTCTTTTATCCAGGGCTTTTTGCTAACTGCAGCACTAGATCCCCTCAGGTCTTTTCACTTCTGCCAGTGATCCTGCTGTCAGAGATGAAACTGGATGATAGGATAATATGAGAAGTTATGCACTGTATCTCTTACAGATGAAAAGAAAACTTTGATATCTGCTTCATCCACTAGCAATCATGCTTGAAGAGTAGCACAAGATTGTGTATTCAGGTAGCCAAATAGGTGTGCCTTCAGTTCAGATGGCAGATACAACAGCCTTATTTTCATGCTGTTTCCTGGATCTGCAGGTATTTTGCCAAGCAGGGTGCACTTCAGCTCAATAAACTCCCTTTTTATGACTTAAGTACTTGGTAGAGCACTGGACATCACCTTTGAATTCAGGTGAATCTGAGTGGCATCAGCTCACAGAAGGTATTGTAGTTAGTTTCTCTGCTAGGCTTTTGATGCTCGATAAGCCAGAAATAATAATGAGGATGAGACGAAATAACCAGCACAGAAGAAAAGTATAATTCTCAGTGGGACCTTTCTCAGGAGATATCCACTAAGGGACTAAGCTCTTTAAGCTGTTCAGAATTCCCTGATACTGAGCTGTGCCTTCTAATCAGAGACATCAGAGGCAGCACACAGAAGTGACAGTGTCAAGCCAGCAAATCTGATTTGTCTCAAATGCCAGGGAGATACCGCTTGTCAATGCAACAAGCTCTCCATCCAGCATGACAAAGCACATTAATATGCTGTCTTCTGTTCTGATAATTTCTTGGCACTGACTAATGGTGGATTAGCAGCAGCACACAATAATTGCCTGAAAAGTCACTGTCAAGGGTGTGGGTTTCTTTTAAATAATAGGCAGGTGTATGTGGCAGTGAGGTATATGTCGATAGAGATCAATAACCTGTCTTTGCTGAGGATGGGCCTAAAAATATAACCATCTACAGATGCACTTCTTAAAATAGTATGTACTCTTACAAGTCTACAGAAAGTTGCTTTAAAATGTTAACAAAAACTTATTTTGCACAAAGGATATGCTTTGGAAATGAGAAAACTAAGCATAGAGATGAAACTTGGAATTATGACTGGTTCTTCTATTTATTTGCTATCTCCCTATTTCATGTTTTAGCATTACATGAGGACCAGTAATATTATATTTCATAATAGATTTTATGATGCTGTTCTGGTAATGAATTCTAAACTTATTGAATGTCAGTAAGCCACTTGCACCAGAATGTAATTAGTCAGATGATTTGATTTCTTATGCGTAATTTTAGTGATGAAAGTGCAGTCCAGATCTGAAGTGCTGTGATACAAGATTGCAATCTCCCGTTACATGATTTCTGTCGTAAGTAAAGGCTCAGTACTTTGATTTGAAGTTAGAGGAGCTAAATGGTATCTTTGCAATGAGTTCTTGAGATCTGAGGAAGCTCTTTTATGTAAATGTCAGAGCCTTGCAAAGCTGAGGCTCCAAGTGCTTTTTGGAGGAATAAAAGGGAAGGAAAAGATGTGCTGTTGTTGGGTGTTGGCAAAGAGTCATGTCAGAGGAGCAGGAATCTCTGCTAGTCCTTTCAGTTGATTCATATTAGAAACCAGGGTGGCAAATAAACCCTGTTTAGACTTTCTGAGGGACCATAACGCTCTGGAGCCTGCACCCAGGGTGAAAATGCTTGCAGTTTGAGATTACCAGAGTCTTACAGCATCCTGAGAAAGGGGACAGCTTAAGACATATACAGATGGACCAACATTCAAATCAGCCGAACCGTATTCTGTGGTGGTGTGCATCGATCAGAAGTAACTTCATGAGAATCTGAATCAAAGGGATAGAAGTAAGGCACGAAAGTTGTACATACGGAAGTGACGGTACTTACAGTGGATGGGAAACTTGTACATTTTTGATTGTAGTTCCTTTTTCCTTCCCCTCCCTCTTTGCCCCCCCACTCCAGCTCTGTTTCCTCTGCCCTTTCGCCTTTCATTGTGCATCTCAGACAGAGGTGAGTGCTGCCTGCTCCAGACACTTCTGGCATCTTTTTGGAATGGGGTTCTAGGTGTGACATCTGGGAATGTGATCTCCCTCTTAGGTCGATAAAGAAATGCGGCTGTTGGAGGATGCCAGTCAGCATACCTGAAGCCAGAGTTGCGGTACTGTGTTTGTGTCTTTTTCCCCATTCTCTGTCATTCCCAGTAAGAATTTGTAAAACATCATCATGATGTTTGAAACACAGCAATGCTTTTGAATTGCTAGTCAAATCACTTAATTTTATTGCTAGGTTTCTGATTTTTGTTATAAATAGTACATTTAACAGATTAAATATTAGGGGAGGTATCTTTTCTGAATAGGACTCTCTTATTGACATTTTTTGCAATAATTATGGAGTTTAGAGATCAAGCATCTATGTATCAGAAATTACATTAGGCTATTTAATTACAAGAATGACTTCTGTGCACAATTGATCATCTCATTTTGTTGAATAATAAATCTTGAAACTTGAAAAGAGTTTTGTTTGGCAATATTTAGTAAAGGGCAGAGAGACAAAAATATAATACCCGCTCAAAGAAACCGCTTTTTTTCTTCTTCAAGCAAAATTAGATCCCTAATCCTGGGAGGATTTAAATACTTTGTGTACACAAGAGGTTCCATTAATTTAACATGCATATGTGTTTGCAGGATTGATGCCTAGGGATATGACCATGTATCATTAAGAACATGATTTTAAATGTTTAATGAATCTCTTTCTCTTAAATCGTGCCACAGTACACTTGTAGTACAAAACTAACTTCATCTTCAGTAGATTGCATCCACTGTGAGAAACTAGAAAAAGAATAATGTGTGTCCAAGCAGACTGCTGTAATTTTTTTTATTCTGAAAAAAACCGTGCTGAATAGCTGAATATCTGAAACCCAACTAAAGCACTGAAACCAGTGGAAAGTTTTCCCTTCCACAGATGCTATTTCATCCCTCAGTCCTCCTTTACTGATCCCTGCACTCAGATGCAGGTCCTGCAGAAGCCTAACACAAAGGAATGGATGCACATATGAATGTTATAGAAGGTAGGCTGGTCCCTTTGAAAGAAATACAAGAGTGAGACTAATTTATCATGTTGATACATAAAGAGCAAGAACAGATTTTTGTCAATATTGAATATCTATCAAAGAACATTTTTTTTCAGTAACTTCCTATAACTGGCCTCAGTCAAAATGACCGAGTCCTCTGCTAGCAGTTTACACCAGTTTATACTGGGAATAAGGGCTTTGTTATATTCTGCTACATTACACATGCTTACTGAGTTTATATACACTGCAAGGAAAATTCCATGGAGCAGTTTCTCAGTGTGTACTGTGAAGACTTCTGAAATGATTGCAAAATATATATTGAAAGCACACGTGCACTTTTTCATGCATGCTGGCATGCAACTAAGAAAAATCAAATTAAAACCAGTAAGTAGTGAAGACCTGGAATTATTGTGATAGAACTGTCCAAAACAGTTTGTGCATTTTGTTTTTTAAATACTCCATCTTAAATTAAAACAATCACCTCGAGAAATAGTTTCACGGACAGTTATGACATTATGTTGATGCAAAGTGGTGTGTACACAGATAGATATACCTATTTTGATTTTTCTTAGTGGTGTTTCAAAAATTTCTAGCGATCAAAATTTCATAATCTGCTAATTCTGCAGAGAGACATTGCTCATACTATCTGAGTAGGTTATTCATTACATTTAATAATACAAAGTAGTCCTTTGAGATTCAAAGTAAAAGAAAGCATTTCAGTTTAATGTGTTACTGTCTAGTTAATAACCCATCTGTCTATTTTTAAGGTAGTAGACTGCACATAAAAAGGTACAGAAAATTAGAAAGGGAGAAATACCTAATTTCTGAAGTGTGGAATAATAGTACGTTAATGCAGGCCTTGAAGTTACAAAGCTGGGTACCATATCTGAAAACAACATAAGAAGGTGATCGTTGACAGACTTTTTTCCATAGGATGTAATTAGTCTTAAAATACCACAAAAAGCTAGGTGTTTAAAGATTTTTGGGGGTTTCCAGCACAGTGCATTGACTGAAACATTCTAGTAGCACACCCATATAGGATTGTCTATTGTGGAAATATGATACTGAATGAGAAACAAAAGCTGTGGCATTTTAATTCCAAATACAGAAATCTTTCTGACTTGTTTAAAAGAAGTAACAATAACATTGTTGGCTGCATTTCAGTTCACCCTGATAGTCACACAAACTCTCTAGTTTTAAAAACTCAAATGGAACTTACTCAAAGCTGCTTGTTGTCATACAGCTTGTATGGGGATTTATAATATGTATAGTGCATGCAAAAAGAAACAGACATAGGTTTAACTATTAATTTTTCCTTACTGCATGGATCCAGATTTGGGCAGATTCTTTTGATCAGTCTTGGCTATATGTGTGTCAAAAATTTTAGGAAAAAAAATCCATGATATGGCACAAAACTACAAAAAGCTTCTTGTTGATGTATGTTGGAGGCATTGCTGTCCCAACAGTAGAGATGTTATTGATAATTACGGTAAACATTCTCCTGCTTGAGATTATGAAAGAAATCACCTTGACCAGATTTTAAGCTACTTCTCTAGTGAGGAGAAATTTGGAAATACAGAAAGCATTATAACATACAAATTAAAAATAATCCAGGTTTTGTGGTTTTTTTTCTTTTCTGAATTAGGGACTTCCACTAACTGAGTTGCAGTAAAAATTCACTTATGAATACGGTCTAGCAAATACAATGTCAGTAACAAACGTTGAGCTGTTCTGGTTTTGTTTTTAAATTGCATATCTGTGGCTCTGAATTGGATTTTAGCCTGAAACAGTAAAAATATAAAGTATCCCATTTGGTCAATTTTCTGGCTATAAAATATGTAGCCCAAATAGAGGAAATGTCTTTATCTAGTTAAAAAACAAACAAACAAAAAAGGTGACATGAAATAATTTTTAAATAGTCTGTTACAAAGTACTTATATAAATAAATAAGCACACACACATTGCAATTTTACTGAAAAGCTTGCTGTCAGCAGCTGCCACAGTAAATATTGCACCACACAGGCTGAAATGCAGAACATCCATGAATATGATGTCTGCCAAAAATCTTTCATGGTAATTATGAACATACTTAACTAAATTAATGCATTATGAAAATTGAGAATGGTATTTCACTTAGGACATTTTAATTAATTTCAAAGTCATGATTGGCTCTTGAAGGTCAGCAGGTTGTCCAGGAAGGATTATGATGTTAATAAACTGTACACTCTTTTTCCTTCCATTCTCAGATTTGCTCAAAACCACAAAACCAAGAAAATTTCAAATTAAATGTTTCATTTGTTTCAAGTTGTAAAACATTCTTCAGTGTTTCAGAGAATCATTCATCTGCAGGTTTTGCTTCCTTGTTTTTTTTAGGCATGCTTTTAGGTGCTTTGTGCCTGGGAATTTGAAGCGAATGACTTTGCATTGTATCCACTGAGAGTTCCTATGCTCCAGGCTCATTCCCCAAAATCCCAGTGGCAGGGCTTTATTTTTGTACTCATTCATAGAGACATGATCTCCCCCCAAGCCTAGCAGTTATTCTGATATTTTAATGAATGCATTTCTTTTGTATAAATCAGTCTTCTTCTTGATTATATGCTGCTGCTTATACTGTGTTCATGTGCCCTCTTCATGAGCCCTGTCATTGTCATCCTTTTCAGATATGATTTTCTAATTGTTCTTACTGGAAGTTGTTTTGAAAAAGAGCCACGTAAAAATGAGCCGGTAATCAATGTTTGTATCCTTTAAAAACTCACTTGTTAGGGGTCTCCCTATTGCAGCTATTTCCTGACTGCAGAATCAACAGAGGTTGATAAAACTGAGAGATCCACAGGTTTTGATGTCAGAAGGGACCATTATGATAATGACATCTGACTCCCTTCAGAGCACAAGCCTGACAGTGTTGCATCTTCAAAGAGCTGATACTAAGAATAAATTTGACCTTAAAACACTTGAGTGCTAGTCTTACAGTCAACACTTTGGGGTAACTAATTAATAATTGCTCAGGAGATCAGATTTATCTTTGAGAATCACTTTTCTCTAAATGATGGAATTTATTTGAGGAAACCCATCTTGCAAGCCCAGACCAAGTCTACTTGAGCTTCCTGCTTGTGTATCTCATCACTCAACATGACAGTCAGACAAAAGAGAAGGTGCAGAGAATTTTAAATGCAGGACTGGAGGGTGAGGCGAGGCTTGGGCTGCTTTGTAGCCACAGGGATTGCTTTCATAGGGACTTTGGGATGCTCAGCCTCTCTATAAATACAGGCCATTAGCCTCTGAGGGTCCATTCACGTAGCAGGGTTCAGTGCAGTGAGGAGATTCACAAGGAGCAGGGTGTCTTCACCTCCTCAGAGAATCACCTTAGTGTGACTGTTTTCAGTGACGAAGCTAATTAGTAATGGGCTGACTCAGATGTCCCTGCACAGGACAGCAGTGTGACATACACATACACACCCTATATGTTTTCAGTTTCCCAGATAAAAATAGATGCAATATGTTACTCCTGCATTTATGAAATGGTATGCACTTTACAGATGAAAAGCTTTCTCTGTGCACTTAAGTGTTATTGTAAGTAATTTAAGAGGAATTTTAAAAGCTGCTTATTATTTCTGGTAATTTTTCCAGAGTCTTTTATGACAGAGAAGTAGCAGAAGCAAACTTCAGTAAGTTTCTTGGTTTTTAGTTACACTATGGATGATTTGGGAGCCCATAAATAACATTAGTCTATTAAAAATGTATTTCTATGCTAATATCTTTTAGAACTAGCTAAAATGGGAGTGATTCACAGGCTTTTCTAGTTCCATGCATTTGTATCCATTCAAAGATGGATATCTTTTATATCCTTTAAAAAATATAGGTGGTTTTGTATGTTTTTATTTTTCCTGAATATAAAAGTTTTGTGATTGAATACATTGGTCTAGTTAGGACTTGGAAGACAAATTCCTTGTAGAACACAGACTCCTTTTCTATAAACATGAACATCAGCTTGGAGTGATTTGTGAAAACATACATAGTGTGGGGTACTCATATACTAGGGGTAGTAAACACAGTTCAAGAGCTTAAGCTGGAATCTACCTTCTCAGGTGCTTCCAATGGTTTAAAACGTTATATTTTCCATCAACCTTTTGTGTATTTATTTTGTCCATGAGATTGTTTCCTTTAGAAGATTCAAGCAGAAATATTTCAACAATATTCAAATACAAAACAGAGTTCGCTTCCCTGTTATCTGCCCATCTTCTGATGTTACCTTTTTCTCACAGTGTTCCTCTATGCAGCTGTGAGAAACAAGTAAATACCCTTTTTTGTTGTTCCTTGAGGTAGTGTTTCTGATATAGGTTGCATCTCAGCAAATGCTCAGTCACCCACATAAATGTCATGAAATTCTTACCTGTTTCATATCTGACTCTTGTTTTGCCGCAAAAACTTTTCCTGTGTCAATTAAAATGATATATACTCAATTTTTTATGATTGAAAAGAGACTGGAGTATCTTTTAATTACCAACTACTAGTCATAGTTGAGCAAAAATTATTAACTCTCTGAAAAATTCCTTCCTGACAGCTGTACCTCATATCTCTAGTGAGTGCACACTGCATTGACATCTGAAAGCAGATTCAGAAGAACAGGAAAAGATATACACCTTTTTAAGTGAGCAAGAAAAAAGGATAAAAGCTGGCCTGTTACTACATCTGAAACGACTGTTCTTTTTTCCCCACTCATTTATCAATACAGTGCTGTTTCGAAACTTTTTATCTAGAGAAAAGGGACAAATATAAAAATACATTTTTTTCAGTGTGCGTGCACATGCTTGCAACCATCTACATGCACGTGTACACCCTGTGCTACAGAAAGCATGAATTCTAGGCAGGCACACATGCACACAGTGCATAGCTCTGGTACGGAGAGCCTTATTGGCGTGGAGTGGGCGGGTTACTCAAGGAAAGATCTTTCCTGAGATCAGAGAGGTACTTCATAAGAACAAAGGTTTATTTGAAATGCACTAGTTTGCATCAAAAAGCAACACTTTCCAAAGTGTCCTTGGAATAAAATGTTCACCTCTCCTCCACAGAGGTGTATTGCAGATTCTCATTTCAATCCTTATTTCATGCGACTCAAGTTATCCAGTATATTGAGGTATTAGCATGCTTTGCACATTTTTGAAGCACCGATTTTCCAACAGAGCATGGCTTAATGTAAATCCATGGGTAGTTTGTCAGTTGTGTTTCTGCTTTTTAAACCTTTATAACTTTTTAGAAGGTTCTGCATTTGCTGGCAAAACAAGTGAGTTTTTCTCTCTACCCCTCCAGTTTGCTAGCATATATACCCTTAAATTACACAGCTGTTCAACACATGAATATTCTGTGGCTGCAGCGGACTCACTGGCACAAATAGGCAGCAAATCTCTCAAAGGAAACCACTGAAGGGCTGCAGTAGGTGTCCCTGACACTGATTTTCTTCTTCCTACATTCTTAAATCCATGTATCTGCTGTGATGTTTTGGAAGAAACCCCCTTGTCCAAGCAGGAACTTTGCATTTCTTGCAGATGTTCAGCATGCTTCCTGATCCGATCTCTGATTATCATTACCCAAATGGAGGTTAGGTGTGTACTGGCATGCAATGCACATCAGGAGGAATATTTGTAGAAAGGGGAATGCTCTCATATGTGAAGCTGTACAGTGGAAGACTAGTGATGTTTCTCTTCTGCCCATTAATAAAATCCTACTAACTTGTCGTGTTGGTCACTAACTCAGTTGAGTACAAAGGGTTCAGTTACTTCAACACTGATAAGTCATTTATTTGAATAACTGTTCATTTTATTAATTCATGAATGAGTGCTTCATTAGGAGTCCTATCCTTGTGAGAACAAGAAGAATGAGAGGAGCAGACCACGCATAGGATGACAATGCCCATCTGTGGCTGAGGCAGGTGGAGTCTGGATTGCAGAAGCCTTGCAGCCTGGCCATGTGTCTGCTCCTCCCCAGATGTGTCCTGGAATTGGCCTAGGACTCTGATTTAAGAAAATACACCAAATAAGCACCTAACCATTAAAAATAAACTTTTACATGTAAATGGAAAGACTAGTAGATATCAAAGATGGAGAATTATAACTATCTGATCAGACTATTGCAAAGATCAAATAATCTTTCCTGTGATTTTGCATAATTGCAGTATCAAATAGCAAATGATGAATTAATATTTCTGTGGCCTTGTGGAGGAGTTCTATGCCAATCAGTGAAAGCTGATGCTAACTGCATTTACAAAAAAAATAAAGCGTCACCAAGAGAATTCTTAAGCCATATGACTCGTCTGACAAAGATGATTGTTCAAAAGTCAGCTCACATAGAGATAAAAGATCAATTGAGCAAAAACCTGACAGAAAGAAATAAGATAGAAATGTTTCTTTGTTTTGGACATTTTTTTTCTGTGAATTCCCTTTCTTATCCATTGACTTGAAACTCCCTAGGATGCCTCACTATTTGTGGGAGATACACCCTTCAACAAACACTGTGAGGTTTCTCTTAAAAAGCTTTCAGAGGGTTTAAAAATTGTAATAATTCTTATGAATACAATATTTTTAAAGCATAGCACTGGTACTGAAATAATGACTCGTTCAACTAGTAATGATTTTACTTGTAATTCCCATATTGTTTTATTTTTTAGTGCTGTATTTGATTCAGGAATTAAATTTTGTTTAGTACCTTGTTTAGTTCCAATCATTCCACTGAGGCTACAAGAATTGTAGCATTATTTATCTGCTTCATTTCTGTTTGCTTCACAGGAGATTTGAGCAGGGTTTTTATAATTGCTTCCCTATTATTTCAGACATCTTGCTCCATATGTTAATGTGCATAAAAATTTGAATTTGTTTTCTTCCTGAAAAGCTGCACATAATTACTTATTAAATAGATTAATCTTTTCTTATCTTTATGACATGCTGCTGATGGTTTCAGACGAGTCTGCAATTATTTTTTCCTTTTTCATTTAATCTATAATAAATAATCTAGTATGCCAGGGTAATGGATTTCACCTGAGGACCTCAACATGATTTGCAGACAGCAATTAATTAATTAGTTTCAAAACCTGTCTTTAAAATAGGTGAAATTGAAATGCAGCTTGCCAGCACACAGTCATTAGCAGTATGTTGCACAAGTAGCTGTGGCCACTCTATGAGCAGGTGGTGTAATCTGCTTCTCCCAGGAATCAGGGTAGGTTCCTGCTCAATTGGCAGCATGTTAACAAAAGAAATAAATAGTTTAAATCATCTGGTTGGTTTGTTTACCTGGCATTCAGATGTAATTATGTGCCATATGGACACATGCAGGCATATATTATGTAGGTAATATATGTTTCAGAATACTGATCTGACATCATTCCTGTTGCTTTTTTTAGCAACATAAATGTTACTACAGGTGTTTGTCCAGACATGGTATTTTTACTTACAAATGATAAACTGGAAAAATTCTAAAGGTTATGTATAAGGTGAGCAGAGAATCTGGCAGACTAAACCCTGCAGAAGCTTCTCATTATTCATCCTCTTCTGTTTATACTGGAGGATTGCTCACTTTCCTTCATTCTGACCCATCGCTGACCTGTGACCAGTAATTTTAGACAGCCTGGATTCTGTATTTTTCTGGTTTACCTTAACCATATTACTGCTTGAGTTGACCTCCTTAAATCGATTTGGGTGCATCTATAGGGTATGAAATTGGTGGCAGTGAAGTAAGTAGCATCTGTAGCAGGAAGAAAAAGCTTTATTGTGGATATCTTAACAGTGTGATCATAAAATGTACAGTAAAAAATGGAATATTTTGAAGTTTGTATAAAATGAATAGGAGCCCGTTTTAAGCCCACATTCAGTATCCAATATCAGTGCTTTTTCCAATATCAAATTTAAATGAGTTTGAAGTTTCTCCTTTGAAAGAGGGAGGAAGGGACAGGAAGGAAGAAACTAAGAATTAAGTGAGTGAAGGGGGAGAGGGAAAGAAGGGAGGAGAGTAGAGGGAAGTAAGGGGAAAGTAGGGAGAAAAGGAAGGGAAGAAGCTAACAGAAATAGGCCCTAATAATCTGTAAATTATCGTGGGTTTGCTTGAACTTTTGTGACAGCATTTTGAAAATCTTTAATATTGAGCCCTACCAGATCCTAGAAATGCATGCAATCAATGTTTTCACCAGATAACTGCTTTAAACATCTGGCCATTAACCAGTCCTTAAGTGTGCATCCTTTTGTGTCTATTACTGACTCTTAATCATGTGTATGAAGCTGAATACAAAAGCTATAATTTTGAAAAAGAATGAAATAAGCAACATTTTGAAAGGTGTTTTTTCCACGTGCCTTGCCCTGAATATGTGATTCGCCTTTATTTCTATATTCATTGACTCTTGTGTTGGTTTTCCTTTCAGAAGTCAGGTTGAGCAACTAACTTGGTCCTGATGTTTTTTGAATACTGGGCATAAGTGTTATTTCCCAGGTGCTCAAAAGTTTAATTAAAAATAACCAACAGCAAAATTATTTTGCTGTCTTAGGTGTAAGCTATACAGGTCTGCTAATTGCACTTGTAACAAATATTACTCTTTTATGGTAGACTGTAATGTTCCTTCTTAACCTAAAGACAAAGAAATTATGCCACTTCTTTCCAAAGACTACCTAGAGCCTCTATTGAGGATTGTTTCCTTCACTTTGGTATTACCTTCTCTATACCATGAACTAGCAGAGGTTTTTAACCAGAATTGGTTCTAGTCACAGTTGGGGTTCTGTGGATATCTAACAATGTCTTCTGCAAGGACTTCTAATTTTTTATTCCTTTTTTTTCTTCTAAATTATACACTTTCACTAGCAGGATTATGAAATTATCTTTTGGAAGAGGAAGTTTTGTGTGTCTATAGAGAACTAACCTCCAACAGTTAATGATATAATTAGGACTTGTTTCTCAGTATTAAGGTAATTAAATCAGGTATATAATTAGGTCATGCTCATTGGTCTGTTGTAGTCTTCCACTGACTTGAAATCTGGTCTTTTTTTTTTTCTCTTTTCTTTTTTAGTTGGGCTTTGCCTACCAAAGTAGATCTGTTTTCTCTGCTTCATGTTAGAGAATATTTGTCTTTGTGTTTACTTGATGCAAGGTCACCCTCGTGTAAGACTCATGGATGTAACAATGCATGGCTTCCGAGTCATCTGCAACTATATGTTTTTATTTTTCCACATACTAAAAATATTTGATAGGCCATCCTTGTGGACTGTGGTTAACGTACTGCATGTAGGCCTTCTAAAATCCATCTTTCTGAATCAGAAGCCAGTCTGAAACACATCAGGTTTGTGTGCTAACTTCGATCCACCAAAATTTTCATGTGCTTAGAAACATAAAAATAAATGTTTCTTGCTTTTGAGACCCTTATTTTCATCTGTCTCCATTCTTTTCCAGCATCTACTATGGAAGCGCTGTCTCCAGCCCTGTCTTAAGTACTTGCCTTTCTTTTGCTGGCTCTCCTGTGCTCAATGTATCTGTAGTACATACTTACTCTTGTAACTGAGAGCAAGGGATTTCAGGCAATATTATACAACTGAGCAATGTAGTTACGTTTTATTGGTATTTTTGTTATCTGAAAAATTTTGTATACATAGGTATAGATATATTTTTTGATACATATTCATTAGTAGAAGCATTGAAACCTCTGCAGGATATGTTAAATATGTAGCTTATTTATAAAACACAAATATTAGATATTCAGCTCTTCCCATTTCATTTAGTTTTAGAAACATGTTTATTATTAAGATCTCAAAGATGACAAACAGTGTGCGGTTCTTTCATAAGCAAACATAAAAGCAAAATTATCCTTCCCAGTCTAGAAAAGTCAGTCTGAATCATCTCTTCTTCCTGTAAATCTGCCTTTGACTAAGAGAATCTTTCATTGTTTCCAAGTGTCTAATTAGCAAATGCCAGCAAAGTTGTACTTTAAGAAAGGTTGCTTTTTTGTATAAAGTCTGCAGCCTGTAAATGTTCACTAATATTGTGGTTTTCTGTACACTGTCTAGTGTTTTTCAATATGTAAACTCTCAGGAAACAGGATTCAGTGTTGAAAATGTGTTTATACAGGATTCTTGAGGAAACCAAGTGGAACAGTGTGAAGTCAGACTGACTCAGACCTTCAGTCCATTCCCCATCTGAGAAATGGGGAAATATATTCTTAAAGGTGGCAAAACCCCAAAATATTCTCAGGAATTGTTACCTAGATTAGCTGAAATCTCAGGCATTTACTTTGACTCTTTGATAAGCATCAAATTATTTTAAGATTTCTTGAAGGAAATCACAGAAAGAGCCTGCACGGGATATAAAAAAGTAAAATTTATTAAGACTTTAGTTCTAATTACTACTGGCACTTTTAAATAAAATAATTACGTCTTATCATATTGCTGCACACAGTTTGTTTTTGGGTAGTCACTAAATACTGCACAAATGAATAAATGAGTGCTTCTACTTACAAACTAATTTAAAATAAAAAGCATAACACTACAATATTAATTCAAGTAGCCTAAACATTCCCTTAGTATTTAGGGAGCCCGTGAGAACCCACATATTAAAGCTCTTAATACTCTTTTTTAAAAAAAAAATATTTCTGCAGCAACAAGTCTTTGAAATTCAACACGGAGAAAGCTGGAGGCTAGAGAAGTACCTTTTATTTTCGTCATGAATTTCCATTGTGGTGTAGCTTAGTATTAGGCTGTCAGAAATCCTGGCATTTCCTTTCTGTTTGCTTTCTTCAGGAACAGCTTGGCAGCTTCTCAGAATAAAAACTGAATATGAACAGTCTGAAGAGCTAAATACAAATATTAAAATCTTGCTACCCAACCAGCTGCAGCCCACATGGCACTGGGAATATAGCAATGATATCAATGGCAAGAGACAAAAGGGCAGAGTAAAGTCTTTAATGTGTTCCCTCCATCATGCCAAGGATTTTCTGTGCTGCCTTAGGTACTTCTCTGTAGGACTTCCACCCACTTCTGTTCTCAGTGACAGAACACAGCTTACTTGTTTAATACCAAAAGCAGTTTAGTTATTGAGGGAGCATTGCTAGCAGGAAGGAAAGTATTAAAATTGGGCATTGTGAATGTTTGTTTTAATCATTCATGATAGTTCTTTGCAGATTTAGGTTAATATTTTCTTGTCTACAGTGTGCCAGTTGCTGGGCTGCAGCTGTTTCTTTGCAGATCCTTTTTATCATGAATCAGAGTCACAGAATCAGTCAGGTTGGAAAAAACCTCTGAGATCATCAAGTCCCACCCTTGATCCAACACTACTGTGATTACTAGACCATGGCACTGAGTGCCACCTCCAGTCTCATCTTAAAAACCTCCAGGGACAGTGAATCCACCACCTCTCTGAGCAAGCCATTTCAATGCCTGATTACTCTCTCTGTAAAGAATTTCTTCCTAGGATAAGGTTTATAAATACTTCTTGGAAAGTCCCCATGAAGAATTCCCAGAATATCCCCTTCCATGTTCATTTTGCCATGACTTGCTGAAACTCAATTCTGCATGTGTGGAAATAAAGCTTCAGAGGAATTATCGCCTCTGCCGCTGGCTGGAGGGCGGTGGTGTCTGCTCTAATTTGGTCAGCTCTAGCCGAGTTCTTACTAATCCTTCAGCCTGAATAACAACTACCATACCCATAGATACAGATCACACTTATAGAATTAATGTAGTTCGCTCCCATATGTCTTGCAAGATAAAAGTCCCAGTTGCATCCATTCGAAGATTCGAAGAGGTAACACAGGAGGCATCATTATAAGATGGTACATGTATGACTATTCACTTTTCAGAGGAAACAGTCTTACCTGCATTTCAAAGAACTTTACTCTCGTGTTGGTTTTAGCTTCACTTTTTGAAGACGTAATCCTAATTTTCTGATCTGCTTTTTTAGACATGGCAAGCTGTAAAAAATTGCCAAATGGAGCAAAAGGCAGAATTCTTCTGTAGTTGTTAGAAGATTGTTCATAGTAAAAAACTGATCTTCCCAGTGTATTTCAAAGTAAAATTGCATCCTTCTTCAGAGCTCCTGTTTTTGCTGTCATATTTTTTGCTGCCAGAATCAGAACATTTACCCCCATTACTGATAGCTAGAAAATTCCCCTACCACACCTCTTTTGTATGTGTTTCTTGGACAGAACAGATGAGGCTTTGCCATGTGGACTACACAGTTAAATGCAGTTAAACTATTTATGTAGTGCCTTATGTGTTTGTCTGCATTTGTAACTTTCTAAGAATAGTCTTCATTGCTTTTCCTTACGGTATTGCAGGAGATTTCTAGAATTTTAGTTTACCGTGTGTTTTCTGGACAGTGAACTCTTTCGTATGAATTTTTGTTGGTTTTGAACATGTCTGACATTCTGTTGCAGGGAGAAGCTGTTGAGATTATTGAAGTCTGTTAGTGTACATGCTGAAGTTAATTTTTATTCCATTTGAAATTAGTTTTCACTTTAAAATTCTTAGGTTGTGTGTAGTATGTGACATAAAATGAACCTTGGTGGTCAGAACAGAAGGTGTACTCAGTCTGAGTGACTGTTTTTCTATCTTCTGAATTAATGGTGGAAATGTTTTGGAGCACAAGGAGGAAAAGAGGATAGTGAGGGTTAGGAGAGCTCATTCTGAGGTAGTGTAGCTGCCTGTAATAGCGCCAGACTTCACCCTGTAGTTAATAAATTGCTTTTAAAGAATGCAATAATGGAAGAACATCTCAAAGTACACGCATGGTTATTCTCTATTGCTCTGTGACTGTAGAGCCAAATTAAATTCAGTAAGATTGCAGGCAGTCAGTTATGATAGCACAAGTAGTGACAATACAATAAATAGTGACATTAATTTTATGAGGTTGCATAGCTATAAATCATCTCAGTATTTGTTCCATGATACTTTATGGAAATTGTAGGAGAATGGATCATACTCAGATGTTTGATTACTATTTATATTATTGTATTAGGCTGTATTTACAATGAAGGACTCCCCTCATTACAGTGCTCTTTGGCACTTTATTGCAAGACTTCTCATCTGTTTCATTTGCTATGGGAGACCTCAGCAATTCATCCAGCACAAAGGGAACCTGAGATATTCAAGTGCAATTCACAATGGTTTTAAAATGTTTTGCAAAGAAGAATGCATTGTGCAAAGCATTTCAGTGCTGTCTTCAATTTTGAAAATTAATACAAAATTGAAGCACTCTGGTGTGAGCAGCATGCCAGAAACTAAGGATAACAGATGATTTATTAGGATGCTGCTAATACGAATTTCAGCAAGCATAAACTGGATCTAGACCCTCAACCATAAAAACCAGCATAACATGATTAAAACAACACATAATAATTTGTGGTGCGTATTATATACCTTATTAGTAAGAAGGTTGTCTGCACTGGTCACAAAATTTGTCTCTCTTTTATGGTGCCTGAAACCCACCTAGCCAATTTGCTGCCTGCCTCCTGTTTCTAATAGGAAGGTACGCAGTACCTTGTCTTCCTTCTGCACTGTTGCAAGCACCAGCAATTTCCTGGTGTCTGAAAAAGGCCAGATTTGGACAGCACTGAGTCTGTGTCACAAGGAGATTCTCCCCAAAACAGAGACCTGCGAAAAGGGATTTGCCTGGAGTACTAGAGAAAAGGTCAATGAAAATAAAATTAAATTTCTGTCTGAGATGTGCTTCTTTGGCCTTGGGGAGAGAAAGAGTGATGACATTCAAAAGCACTGCACAGCAATATGGATTTTTGTCATATCATGCCTTAAGTAAGCCTCATGTAAGTTAAAAGAAATCAATACTCTTGCAGTGTAGGGTAGGTCTTTAGCTTTATTCCTTACTAGATTATTGATATTGGTGTCTCTAGTAAAGCCTGACCTAAGGAAGCAGTTGCATTAGAGAATTCCTGTATTTTTACTGTTTATAGCAAAGGAATTGTTAAATGACACATGCTGCAGTGTATACCTTAAAGAATTGTAATTAGTGCTTGTGAAAGGAGTGGTAATACTGAGATGAAACTGTCAGTAGTTCACAAAGCAGACTTAATGAGCACTAGCAGTAAAGGCCTTTCATTACATCTATGCCTGAATTTCAGTACACACTCCTTAAAAGGTTGATTTTGCTGTTCTAAACCAATGAAGATTAAAATCCATTGACTTTTTTCTTATGAAAAATGGCAGAAGTAAAGCAGAAAGACCCCTTTTTTTTCTCTGTGTTCTTTATGTATCATTTCTGTTTGTTTTCTTTAAGCCTCACAGCAAAGTTTATAATTATACCAAACATGGCAAAATTTGCTTGCATTGTGACAATTATGGGAGTGAAGATCTCTGAATCATTGACTTGCAGACTTGATCAGTTGGAAGGGACCTCAGGAGGTATCCAGTCTAACCTTCTGTTTATAGCATGGCTAGTGGTAGTATCTGGCTGGGTTGACCAGGGCTTTATCCAGTTGAGTCTTGAAAACCTCCAAGGATGGAAACTGGTTAAACACTCTGTGCAACCTGCTCTACTGCTGGGCTGTCTTTGTGGGAATAAGGGGTTTTCTCTATATCCAGTCAGAACTGTTTTTGTCCTGCCACCACTTGAAGAACCTGACTTTGTCTCCTCGAGAACTTCCCTAAAGTAAAAGCAGTGGCAACTACTGTAAGATTCCATGAAGCCCCCCTTGCTCCAGATTGAACAAACCTAGCTCCTTCGTTTCCTCTTCATAGGGCAAGTGCTCCAGCCCTGAACATTTTGGTGGCCCTCCACTGGACATGCTCAGGAGATGTTTAGTTATAGGTGTAACTGTTAGGATTGGCAGTTTCCTTCTAGATAAGCTTTTGAATAGAATGAATTTTTGAAAGTGAGAACCATTTAGGTAAATATAATGCACATGAATGGGGCCAAACTTGACCCCGTAACGTGATAGATGTAACAGAACTGAGCATCGGCCTCCATTTACAGTGTCATAATATCCAGTGTATTGCCATATTACCATGTACTTAATATCCTGTTTTGCAAGAATAAGCATAATTTTGCAGGATATTTGAGCTATAACTGTTTGTTTTAACCTCAAAACAAGTGTGTATGGGTCTTTTGTGAACCTTGTCAATAGTATTTTGTGTAGGAGCAAGTCATTTCCCAATCTTGAAGATAATTAGAAACTTTTAAAGAATGACAAGAACTTTGTATTAAAATGATCCGGTATGTTAGAGATGTGTTTTAAAATGATACTGTCTTCACTAATGTGAAAATGAAATAAATCAGATTATCATTAGAATATTTGCATAAAAATAGTACTATTCAACAAAATTATACTTTCCTGCCTACACTTAAATGTTTTTAAAATGCTAAAGTAGTGTGTGAAGCTTTCCTTTTCTGTTGCAAACTCTAATCTTACTGTCAAGATAGTCTCAAATACTAAGAATAATAGCATATGGCTCTACTGCTGCCTTCATTTAAGTTGAACAAATCATCAGCTTTATTAGAAGTAATTTTGAGCTTATTGACTTCATATTTTTTTCTTCTGTAAAGATGTCATTGAAACCAAATTTTAATCTTAAAAAACATTCATCACATTAAAAAGAAAAGATTTGGTAGATGAGATGAAAATATTAGTAGTGACAATCAAAGATTATTTAAATTTCATTTTAATGGTAAAAAATGCACATAAAAACCTGCTTTTTTGTACTGTCTTCACTCTTAGTTGATCACTGAAATATGCTCTTCTAATACTGGAGATAAGTGGTGATAATTCCCTCTTGCTGTGCATAGTTTCAGTGTTATGTGATATTATGCACAGCAAGTGTGCTCTCCACCAACTGTTTTCTCCTCCCTGAAAGTGTAAAATGCTTAATTATTGCCAAATGAGGGTCATTTTTGATCGGGGTGATAATCAATTTGTTAGGGTTTGGAAAGTTTTCCCAGAATTTTGGTGCTTTCATCAGAAGACAGCTGTACCCATCCAGTGTTACCGGAATGGTTGGATGCCCATTCTATTTGCTACAAAAGCATTTTTGAAAAGGCCTCTGCATTTTTGAAAATAAATATACTTTGGATAGAAAATAGCAGTTTAAAAGGAAGCCTACTGTATGATACTGGAGCATTCTGCATTGGGGAGATATTCTTGACATAGGATAGTCTTGATATGCCCAAGAGAAACAGAATTTATGGAATAGGCAATTTTCTGACCTATTTTCTGCAATTTGAATTTTATTAGTTTTATTTCCTTGCTGGAATTCACTGTCAGGTGGCTTCTTCTTAGAACTACCAGGGTGGAAATCAGCTTTAAAATTGCAAAAACACAAAAATTGTAAAAGCACGGTAACAAAATCTTTTCTTCCGAAATCATGCGGCAAGTAAATTATCCTGCAGCTATTGTTACAGCTTTAGTTAAAGGTAGGTTCACATACTTGAATACCTCTTTTGAAGTAACTTCCTAATTTTGGTCTCCTTAATTAATCAAAACTTGGAACTCTGAATACCATACCGGCTTTTTCTCTTCCCAAGTGTAACACTCCCTTAGCTGCAAAGCAGGGAAGTGTATGGGGAAAAGTACACCTCCCCCCAGTTAAAAAAAAAAAAAACCCAAACAGTTTAATACATTTAAAGGTCAGAATATTCTATGCCATTTATGGAATTCCCTCTTTCTGAATCAAAATCTATAGTTTATGGTCAAACAGCTAGTTTGATTTATAGAAATCAGTATACAAAATCTAATCTCCGTAAATTACATTTTACATGTGATATGTATCATATGTATATCATATGCATGTTCAAATTTGGCACTCTTCTTGAGAAATTGACCCTAATTATGTTTGTGTTGAATAGATTAATTGTGTATTACTAAGAGTAAATGAGCAGGCTAATGAGGACATTCAACAGCGGTCATCTCTGGTTTGCAGGGAAGGCCCAAATGGATGCCCAGTTGGTAGTCTGATCACAACAGTTTTGCATGTGTGTACCTAAATTCTGGTAAAGACCTTTCAGCCAGCACAAACTTCAGAATTCAAAATATAATCTCTATTCCAACTCTGGAAGTGAAACCTACATTTTCTTGTAAAACTACTTGATGCTTTTCAGAATAACTCCAAATTTAATAAGCTAAACGGTTTAGTTCCCCTAGTGAAGATAAGAAGGGTTTCCCTGTTCATTCCCAAGTTACAAAATACTGACACAGTCATGCACACACATCCCTCCCAACTTACTGACCTGCCTGCTTATGTATTATTTCCTTTCTCTTTACAAAGATAGATATGGCCATTCTAGTCCATGTTGGGTTTTGGTTTTTATTACTAATTCTTGTGGGGTTTTTTCCTGCATATTTCCAGTTTGTCAGTCTTTGTAACCACAGATGGTGCAAACAGATATCTGCCATAGGAAAGTGTTAGAATTACTTTTGAAGGCTGTACTGTGGATTTTGAATATATCATATATTCATATCAGTGTACACTAATGAATCCATTCTGTTTTACATTTAAATTGATCCAGAGTGTAATGAGCACCCATTTCTTGAAGATCTGAAGAAAAGGAAAGGTTAGGAAGAAATTAGGGAGTTCAGAGGGAGGGTGACACAGGTAATGAAACAGACTATTTGAGAAAATACTTTCTTTTTTTGTTCGTTTTACCTACCACACTGATCTGTCTTGGCAGTTTTCTTCTCAGACACAAGTGAAACAAGACAGATGAATAAATATGATTGCTATGTTCAGTAAACACTGTGCATCTCAGAAACAAGACCAAGTAGAAGGTACAGTCTGAAAGTGATGGGGTTCTTAGAATCAAGATAAACTTTTGTGCTTTTCAGTCTTTAAATAAAAAAATATATTCTATACTGTTTAAAAAACATTTACGTTTTATTTTCAAAAAGTCGATAAATGAGGTAGAATGTGGGCATATTACCTAAGATTTTTGAAAGAATTGAATTCCTTCATGCTATTCATTTCCTCTCTGACTGGTGGATTTGTAAACAGTCTGTTTATTGCCAGATAATATGATAAGGCCAAGTTCTTTCCTTTTTACTGCTTCAGGAGCTGTCTTTTTACCTTTTCTAATGACATTGTTATTTTATGTAAGTCAGTTCTCCTTAATATTTCTAGTGTTTTAAATGCATGTTTGGCATAAGTGAAACTTCTAGGCAGACAGGATTCAAAAAGGTAATTCATACAACTGACCAGAGACATGACTCTTACCTGAGTGTGTGAAATGGCATTTACTAAATTTTAAGAGTGAGGTAAATGTTTCAGTTCCAGAGTAAAATGAGTGATTGCAGCCTAACAGTTGAGGGACACCATTAAAGTTGAGGTACAGGTGGTTTAAAGATTAATGAAAATGGTAAAACTTGCTTTGATACCTGTAAAAGGCTTTATTTCATTTGAATTTGCACCTGAGACATCTCAATGCAACTTTTCATGAAGACTTCAGTGGAGTTAAACTTGTAAGCTGCTCGTTCGTTCTTTGTTATTTCCTTTAACATTTCAACACTACTTCTTTCCAAATTCCTAGTGATATGTCAACAGTGCAACATCTCCATATATATCTCCAAAATACCATTAGAAGGACATGGCTTTTCCCAATCAGACATACTTACTTTATCCCTATGGATTGAAGGGCATCTGTAAGTGGTATTCAGCACTCTGATCTTCTTGAACCAAGCTCTTACCAGAGGTTTTCTTCCAGTAAGAGTGCAGAATCAGTTCCAGTCCTGAAGTCCTCAACTCCTCCAGCTCTCCAGTGTGTTCTTATTGGCTACTTCAGGTTCTTGAGCCATTAGTTTTAGAGAAAATTATGAAAGATTAAGAAGTTTCTCATACAAAAACTTTATCTGACTTTTTTTTTTTTAATGCACACTGCAGTTATATTTTCATGGCTTAGGTTTTTCCTACTCTATTTGTGTTGCAGTTTTTTTCCTTCCTTATTCTTTCACTGGATTTCCTTTTCCTCATCTAAGCAACCACTACACACCCATGTCATGGTTTAACTCCAGCCAGCAGCTAAGTTCCCCATACCCATATCCTCACTGACCCCCTCAGTTGGATGGAGGAGAGAATTGGAAAGAACCAAAACCTTGGGTGTTGAGATAAGAACAGTTTAATAATATTGAAGCAAAGTAAAGTATTATAATAATAATAATATAAGGATACTATTGATAATGATAGCAGTAATTGCACTTAAAAGGAGAGAGAGAAATAAAACCCAAGAAAACAAGTGATGCACATTACAATTGCTCACCACTCGCTGACTAGTGCCCAGCCAGTTCCTGAGACATGACACTGTGTCGTATGGAATATCCCTGCAGCCAGTGTGGGTCAGTTGTCTTGGCTGTGTGCCCTCCTGGCTTCTTGTGCACCTGCAAAGCATGGGAAACTGAGAAGTCCTTCACTGGGGTAAACAGTACTTAGCAACAACCAAAGTATCCGTTTGTTAGTAACAATATTCTCATACTAAATCCAAGACACAGCACTATGCCAGCTGCTAGGAACAAAACTAACTCAATACCGGCCAAACCCAAGACAATCCACAGCATAATGTTTTGCCAAACTTTGATAGTTGTAGGAAATATCACACAAGGAATCACTTGACTTCTCAAAAAGAAGATCCAATTATTTTGAAAAGCCTTCCACATTAAGTGGTGCCACATGGAAAATAGAATTTTTTTATGTGTAAAAAATATTAGTGTGTTAGCTTCTCAGGGCAAGCTTCCATGAAGAGTTCTATATGTGTGTTTATACAATACAATAATTTGTGTATTTTCTGTTTTGTTCAGGTCATTGCCATTGTTATGGATATGTTTACAGATGTGGATATTTTTAGAGAGATTGTGGAGGCATCTGCTAGAGGGATCGCAGTGTATCTCCTGCTTGACGAGTCAAACTTCAGTCACTTTCTGAAGATGACAGAGAAACAAGGCTGTCAAGTTCAGAGGCTCAGGGTAAGGCTTCCTGTCTTCCTGTGCATGAATATTCATTGTATTTCTCCACAGCCAACAGAAAAGTGACTATTTTGAAAAAGTGGTTATCAAATACAGAATTTTCAAATCAACAATCAGTTATAAATAGGTAAGCTCTCAGAAGAACTTTCTCTACAGATTTTTTTCTTTAAAAAGCATCTTTTTCAAGTGTCAATGCAAGAGTATTTGATAGAAAGACATAATTTTCATATATGATTTATAAAATAGTTTTCCATTATTGTGTATTTAGAAATACTTCGTGTGTGAAAAATTAAGCCTTTTTTCTTTCTCTTAAAGTTGCCTGCAAATAGTCATGAAACTTATACAAATTAATAAATTATGTATTTCATTTTATGATCTTTTCTTTTTAAGGTTATGCATTAAAATTCTTTAAGATGCCCAAGATTCTATTTTATTAGCCTTTTCCTGAAAATCCATATTATCATGTCCATGCATCATGTCTTAAAGAGTATTACTTTTAGACATGAAATACGTAATTTTCTCCACTAAGAGATAATAAGATGACTAACGTTTACATTTTTTCACAAGACGTCCTGCACTGCCCTGATGTTTAACAGGGTTGAGAATATAAACCATGAGCTGCACTGAACTGACGTAAATGCTTCATAAATACTCATGGATTTCATCTACTGCTGATAGTACTGAAGAAGTTCCAAGTATGCTGTCAGAGTTTCTTTGCAAAGCTCTGAGCACTGCCTTGGCTGAACTTCTGTATAGTTCCATTTGCATTTCCTTGCTTCTGTAACCAGTCAAGCCATGTTCATGCCAGGAGAAAATATTATAAAAGGTCTTCTTGGCAGCACCTATTTTAAAAACCCAGTCCAAAAATCAGACAGAGTTGTGGTGTATTTGTGAGGATAAAGGGGACCTTTTAGTATACATTTAGAGCAAACCTGTATTTTATACCAACTTTTACTCTGAAGTGTTGACTTAAGTCTTTAAAAGTATTCCCACTCCCCTTTCCATCTTATTTCTTGTGTGTAAGTGTGTGGGGTTGCTCTCTGGTGGCCTAATATACAGAGCTGTGGGAACTTCTGGAAAAAAACGCCAAAACCACATTGTCCTTCTGTAAACACTGGTGGTGATTGCCTTCATGAAGTCAGTATTTGGCAATATTTGCACACTTTGGAACTTGAGATACCACCATTTGCTGATTGCTTGGGTTAATTATGCTATAGACGTTGCCAAAAATGGTCTGTGTCAATATATGGAATTAGTTTTGCCCTTCTAAAACAAAAGAATTACAACCATGCATTTCAAGTGGTATCTCAAAAATGCCATAGTATGTGTTTTCAAATTAATTCCATGCAATGTGTATCTACAGCTGTTTCAAAAGCTTAACTTCTTTTGAGTAGATTTGAGGTTGTCTTTTTAATACAGTTTTATAGACTTATAGGTATTTATACTGTGGTTGAAAAAAAATAATATACATACATTACAGTGTCTTTTTTATAGATTGGTGTGGATTGGAGAGGTTTGGACTTGACCTCTTTGGTGACACTGTGTTTTATATGTTTCTGTTTTTCAGCAGTGGGAGAAATAAAATGCACCTTCACTCTGTGAAGTTTAGTTAGAATACTTTGAGTTTTATCAGAGAATGAAAAATACATGCCGGAGAACTAAGCAGTTATCTTGTTGTGTGCTGGCTTTCCAGTTTAGCTTGTAATAAAGCTGTTCAAATTGATGGTCTTCTCATGCAAGTGCTACTCCCAGTGGCTGTTGCTCTGACAATGTCAGCTTACTACTCCTGCAGTAACTCCTACAGCTTTCTAGAGGATAAAGTGCAGTTGACTATAAAGAACAGTCAGTACTTCGGAGATGTTTTCTCCCTTTCTCTTTTTCCAGTCAGCTTAAGTTCAGAAAAAAATATCAACTTCTTTGTACTCTTGGCTTTCAGTCTTCCCCTTCTGTTCAGTGAAGGCACAAAGAGGACAAAGTTGTATGGATCTCTTTGTTTTCCTGAAGATGTAGAACCAGCAGCACTGGTCTTGTTATTCTCTAGCATGATTTGGCTCAGTCTTGTCAGTGTGGCTGGTGCTTCTTAGACCATACACTTGTGATGAGTTTCTGTAAGGCTTTTATGACTCTACACTTCTTTCTCTTTTTCTCTCCCTTTCAATTAGTAAAAAATGAGATGCAGTGAGGAGCAAAACTGTATTTTTTAATTCAGATTTACAATTAAGTAGTTTCTTTCTGGGAAAAAAAGAGATTATTTTATTCATAAATCTTCATTAAATGTCTCTGCAGCTAGTTTTTCTCACCTGTAGTCTGACTTCACATCAGGGCATGTTTCCCTCTTTACTGAAAGATATAATTGAAGAAATGGATAGACTATATAGTCTGTCATTATTTTGTGAACTCCATATAGGAGAATATGAAATTAGAAATTTACTAGGAGCTTTTTTAGTTTTTCCTACAGCATGGGTTCTTGTGGGTTGTTTACTTAACGTTCACCTTAACATCACTAGTGGAACTCAGATAAATAATTTTTTTCCTACACTTTCCCATTTATCTTTCCCTGCTTTCATTGGTTTCCTGAGTGTACTATATTTGTCCTTAGTAATTAATGCTTTTATTTGTTTTTCTTTACCTAAGCTTCTTTTGATTAACCTTGTCATTGCTCTTTGTTCAGTCAGCAGTTACTTTGCATCGAAGATGAAGAGTTATAACAGATTCAAACTTTCTTTCAGGTGATTTTTGAGAAACTAATAACTAAATTTTTGAGAGGTTTTTTTCCTCCTACCACAGGTGCTGCAGCAAACTGTGAAACAGATTTGCACTTCAGAATGCAGCAGCAAGACAACAATCCCCAGAGCCACTAGAATGCTCAATGTGTTTTGGTTTAGAAATGGGTGATTTAGGCAGTGTTGTTGCCTAGAAGTTAGCCTAGCTTCTGACAAAGATCTGACACAGTTCTTTGTGTTTTATTTGATGCGAGGTCAGACATGTGGCGGAGGTTCTATGCTCTGCAGAAACCTGTTTTTATTTCTCTGTCGATAATGAAGAATCATTTTACTACAGGAGAATATAGAAAGCAATTTTACAGGAACTGTGGGTCTCCTGATACTCCTCTCAGTATTTTTAATGAATTGCAGGAAAGAGAAATTGAACCACTAATGAATTGATTTTACTTTCCTTTTGTGGAGTCTGCTTGCAGATATGTATGTTTAAGTGCATAGCTGGAGCTGCTCTTCAGACCTGCTTGCAGCCTGTTTTTTCTCACCAGTGTTATCAAAATCATCAAAAGTTTTCCAGTACTTCCACATCTAAGTCAAATTTGGTTACTGAATAGTCATGCACAGCATGATGTTGTATCTGTGAGCACATGTCTGTAGTAAGGGCTAGACTCCAGTGAAGTTTGGAGTGGTCATTGAATCAGATTCAAACTCAGAATAGAAGCAAACTTGAAAACTACTTAGCATTTGTACAGCACCTGTATGATCAATAGCTCCTTTTCAAACTGGCAATGTGAAAAGTGGAGTCCCCCAGGAATCAATACTGGGCTCAATGCTGTTTAATATCCTCATAAGTGATCTGAAAGATGGGATTAAATATACTTTGACAAAGTCTACTGGTGATACCAAACTGAGTGGGTAAGGGGACACTTCAGAAGGGAGAGCCACCCTGCAGGAGGACCTGGATTAGCTGTAAGGGTGGGCTAACAGAACCTCATGAAGTTTGACAAGGATGAGGGTAGGGTCTTGCACCTGGGAAAACATAGTCCAGGAATGCTGCATAGGCTGGGATAGACCCAGCTGGGGAGTGGGGCTGTGGAAAGGGGCCTGAAGTTCCATGGACAAATAGCTCAGTGTGAGCGAGCAGTGTGCTCTTCCAGCAAAAAAGCCAGCAGGATGGTGGGCTGCATCAGCAAAGGCACCACAAGCAGAGATATAGAAGTCAATATCCCACTCTACCCAACACTTGTCAGGCCACACTTGGAATACTGTGTTCAGTTTTGGTCCTCACTACTTGAAAAAGATGTGGACAGGCTGGAGGTCATCCAGAGAAGGGCCACAAAGATGATCCGAAGACTGGGAAGCTGCCATATGAGGAAAGGCTGAGAGAATTTAGTTTTTATCATCATGCTCCAGTATTGAAAGGGTGGCTACAAAGAGGATGGAGACTCCTTTTTTACAAGGAATCACAGGGTCACATGGAAAAGACGAGAGGTATTGGGAACAAATTACTCCTGGAGAGATTCCAGTTGGGCACTAGAGAAAATTTTGTCACAATGAGAACAATCAGTCATTACACTAATCTCCCCAGGATAGTGGTGAATTTCCTAACACTCAACAATTTTAAGATTCAGCTGGACAGGTGCGGAGCTGTCTTGTCCAAACTTCTGCCAAGAAAGATTGGATCAGATGATCCTTGAAGTCCCTTCCAATCCGTTATTCTGCAATTCAGTGACCTATTCTATCTTACTGGAGAAAAGAAGCTCGGGATAATAAATAATATTAGTAATGAATTAATATGAAAAGTGTGACTTTTTTCTTTAAAACTGTTAGCTAAATATTAGGTAGACTTCCATTTTCTTTGTGCATATTCTTGACAGCAAGTACAGGGTGAATAACTGAACACTGGTAAAAACAGTGGCTACAACTAAAAAGTGCTGAAGTGAAATGTTCGAGACTGCTATATTCACTGGAATTTTTTTTATTTATCATATTGGAGAGTTTTTACTGATCAAAATATATGTATAATGGCGGTATGTGGCTCTGTATGGAATGATAGTGTACAACTGAACATAAAAGGAGGCTAGAGCTTGCTTCACATTCATCCTTTGGGTGTCATTTAAATGGATAGACCTGATGGCTCTCCCAAAACTGCAGCTAACGGATTTTTTAAACATTCCTGAGTGTCTACAACCTCCTTTTGGACGAGAGATCCTCTCTTTGGTTTTAAAAACCTCCGCTCATAAATTAATTACTGCTTTACCGCAGTGATGCAGTGATGACTGACACACTACAGTAGGCAGGAGAGTGCCATAGCCTGAAGATGAAACCAGATAGGAAGGGGATGCCCAGTGTGGCCAGCAGGACCAGGGAAGTAATTCTTCTTCTGTACTTGGCACTGGTGAGGCTGTACCTTCAGTACTTCGTCCAGTCTGGGCCCCTCAATTTAGGCAGGATATTGAGAGGCTGAAGGGGGTCCAGAGAAGGGCAGCGAGGCTGGTGAAAGGACTGGAGCACAAGTCCTCTGAGGAGTACCTGAGGGAGCTGGGGTTGTTCAGCCTGGAGAAAAGGATGCTCAGGGCTGACCTTGTTGCTCTGTACAACTACCTGAAAGGAAGTTGTAGCGAGGTGGGGGTTGGTCTCCCAGACAGCAAGCAGTAGGACAAGAGGGCACAGTCTTAAGCTGCACCAGAGGAGGTTTGAGTTAGATATTAGAAAGAAATCCTTTACAGAAAGAGTGATTGGGCATTGGAGTGGGCTGCCCAGGGAGGTCATTGAGTCACTGTCCCTAGAGGCATTTAAGAAGAGACTGTATGTGGCATTTAGTGCCATAGTCTAGTAGGCAGAGTGGTGTTAGGTCAAAGATTGGACTTGATGATTTCGGAGATCTTTTCCAACCTAGTTGATTCTATGATTCTGTTCCATGATTTCATTCCAAATGGAGTTTGTAATTCAGGATGTATATATTTTCTGCTTCTGATCCTAAGTGGAATGCATTTTTACAATATATTCTCAGTTATGGTCCAGCACTTAATTAGACAGCTTGAAGCTGAAGAATACAAGATGAACCGTAGAGGAAAAGGAAGTGTTATGTGAGAAAGGTGAGCATGATCTCTGACACTTGTCATGTTCCCACTGGGAAGAAAAGAAAGGGACCCAGGGAGGTAAAGAGTGAAGGATCGAGGAATCAGGATAGAAAAGTTGCAGGATGAAAAATACTGAAGAGAAGGAAAGCAAAAAGGAGAACAGAGGAAGCAGTGACTACAATTTAGAAAGAAAACAGCAATTTAATGTAAATTTTACTAATTTTTATGATATGCCTACTTGAAACTATATTTCAATTTATGAGCACCTAAGGCAAAGCTTTTCTTTTTTGTATATAATATGGTAATTTTCAAGCCATTAGCCTTGGTTGTGCCCTCCAGCATTCCAGATTCCCAAGTGATATCCTGTCCAATACCTATCAGACCTTATCTCAGTAAGATTTGATGTGTTCAACTGGCATGTCTTTAGGCCAATGTTACTTGTTACTGTTATTCTAAAATGTATAAGCTGACTCTCAAGTTACCTTTTTCAAATTATATCATAAATATGATTAAATATGATTAAATATATATCTGACAGACACATACAATTATGGGGCATACAGAATTGGGTAAACGAGACATCAAAGTAAATGCAAATTTCATTACTAATAATGAAATTATTTTTTAGTAAGAGTTTACTATTATCGTTATCTTTAGAATGGGTAGAATCCAGTATTTTCTTTTCTTCTTTTTGAGGAATTGCTTTTTCCACAGTATTTATCTTTCAAATCAAAGACTTCTTTTAATTAGTTAAAGCTTGAATAGTTGCTGGAGAAAAAAAGCAATTTTCTTCAGTGGGCTCATCTTGTTCAAAGTTCAGCAAAATCACTTTGGAAAAGCAGGAAATTTGACTTTCATTGATAAGAAAACTTCTAATTGGAATGAAGGGAAGTTGAAAGACAGTGCTAGATTGTCAAAAGCGATTAGTATGTAGAGTTGCAAAATTATGTTAACCTCCCATTCAGTAATGCAAATTAGGTTGCTAACAATTCTTTTGTAGCTGTTTCTAAAAATATTTCCACTTTTAAAATTTTTACATTTTAAAATTTTGCAGCACTTCTAGATAATATTTCTTTCATTTATCTAATTAAGAGATAAATGTTATGTTTTAGCACATTTGCAAGACAGTTCACAAACAACATTAATTCTTAAATGCTCTCTTTGTACATATTAACTGAGTTGCAGTTGTGTTCAAACACAGCTTGACAGAAATGCTAAGTGAAAGCTCACCAAATGGTCAATGAAATTTAAAGAACTTGGATAGCTTGAGTTAAACCATAAGATACCAGAACTGAAATATATACAGATTTAGAAAGTATGTGTTATCTGGAAATGTGCTTTCATTTCATGGATGTTTTCTCCTAACTTTTTGAATTTTCTGTTTGGAAAGATAAAGTTAATTGGATTGTTCCAATTAACAATTAATTAACAGTTAATTGTAGACATTATTCTTAAGACTCCTACAACCTCTGTCAACTAGAACTTCGTATGTTTTAGGTAAATGTAGAAGTGCCCCTGTAGACAATGAAAGCTTAGGTAACTGGAGTCTATAAAGCAGACCTACTGCTCTTGTAAGTCTCAACATCTCTACAGCTTCTTGAGGATGGGAAATGGAAAAGTTCGTGCTGGTCTCTTCCTGCTGATATACAGTGACAAGACACATGGGAATGGTTCAAAGCTGCACTATAGGTTTAAACTGTGCATCAGTAAGCATTTCTTTAAGGAGAGAGTTGTCAAACACGGAAGCAGGCTTCCTAGAGAGGTGGTTGAAGCCCCAAGCCTGTCAGTGTTTAAGAGACATTTGGACAATGCCCTTAATAATTTGCTTTAACTTTTGGTTAGCCCTGAATTTGTCAGACAGCTGGACTAGATGATCATTGTAGGTCCTTTCCATCTGAAATAGTCCTATCCTGTCCTGTCCATTTTATCCTCCTGATTTTGCTGAATTTACCAGATACGCAGTCTTTTCCATTTGCTTCATTAACTGCCCTAATCCACCTATATCTGACCTTTACAAAGCATGTCTGCTATAATTTGCAACCTATCCTTGTAGCAGTCCTGTGAAGCAAGACATTCGTCCGTATTCACAGTCTTACATTCCACCATTTCCATATATACAAACTATGTAATAATCGTATAGGTTCTGTTTTCTTACTGCCAGTGCTAAACTACAGGTTTCACTCCCACTGGAGTACTTGCAAATTACCACAAATTAGCATTGCTAGAAAAAAATATTGCAAGGCTAGAAACTACAGTAAATATAATCTGCAGCTCTATTCCAAGCTATTTTTATGTCTGGGGAATCATTTAGTGTCTCACAGCCAAATGATGTAAGTGCTGTAGGTTGGTTTGCATTGAATATAAATTTTATGTTTTCTATAAGTAAGCACCTTTGTGTAACAATTTTCACTAATGCTTTTTTTTTTTTACATCCCCATAAGAACTTCTTGAAAATTATTATTAGGACTGTCCATAAGGTGCAGTAACACTTCTTTCAATTTTTTTATTTCTATGGGCTAAAAGAAACAAGTGACAAGAGAGAGAGAAAAAGAAGACATGGATTTAGTTGAATCAGTTTCATCAGTAGTTTGGGATAAAAATTTACCTAATTTTTCAGGTCCAAAGTGTAAAATATCCCAAGTGCCGTTTACTGAGTTCACATGAGTAAAACATAAAGCTTAATAGAATTCAAAATGAACTGCTTCATAGTGTTTGTGCTACCTGTGCATGTTGTGTCAGCATCTCTGAATTTAAAATTGTGTAAAATTTCCAAGTCGCTTGGAAAATCTTTCCTTTGGTAAAATGTCAAGGGATTCTGGCACCAGGTAGTATCGTTCTGTGGATCATCTCACAGTGGGTTATAGGTATTCATAGATACAGCAGCCTTGTTCAATTAAACTAAAGTAATCCTGGCACTTTAGGTGTTGTCTATGATTAACTGAGATACTTGGAAATCCTATAACTATGTGCATCAAATGATGGAAAGAATTGTGGGTTTTTTTCAGTACAAAACCTCTCTCCCTTGTTGAAGACTTTTTGTGCCGGAACCTCATTTCTGGAAGGGGTGTCTATGGAAAAGAGGAATTTACTTTTCTGTGGCCTAAGGTCTCATCAGTCTTGAAGACAATGCAGTAACTTGCCATTTTGAGTCTCTAGGTGGCAAGTTTGATCTGAGCTTACTTCCCTGCAGAGTTTATGAATATGCAATAATGTAGCTTTTCTCCTACCCTTCCTCAGAATTTTAACCCCCTTGATGCTAATATGGACTATAGTAGACCAAGTAAAGTATTTTGATTGTCTTTTTCAGAACATGAGGGTGCGGACAGTGAAAGGACAAGATTACTATTCTAAAACAGGAGCAAAATTCCATGGGAAAATGGAACAAAAATTTATTCTTGTTGACTGTAAGAAGGTCATATATGGTTCTTACAGGTAAGATCAATCGCTGACGTGTCTATAGCAAACCTGTCATCTTGGTACTGCTGCTATAGCAAATTTGGGGTTTTTTCTATTTGTGAAAATTCTTCCAGGGCAGCACATGGGTAAACTTTACTATCTTTTCTGTAATTTAACAGGTTATCAAAGACACTTATTGCAAACTAGCCTAACAGATCTTCTGTTCATTTTTCATAAATAAGACATAAAGTATGTAGGTTTTGCTACATCTGAAGGGTTGCTAAAAGGTGAGGAAGATCCTGATTTGTCTTATATTGCCCGAACTGTCCTTGTTTAACATTCACTTCAGAAAAGGTTGCCAAAAATTTATTTCATAAGCTGTCTTGGATATTTGCTCCATGTAATAATCTTCTAAAGCTAACATTATAGTCTGACTCTTTGGCATTCAATAATGGTCCAGTTCAGAATTGCCCCAGTCTCTCTTTCTGTTTGACTGAGTGGGTTTTTTTCTGCTTTCCATTTGATTTCCAGTGTATGTGTGCAAAGCATAGGCTGGAAGAATTTAGAGCTTTGCAGAGCTGGAAAAAACCTAAGTTAAAGCAGGACAGTTTTAAGTCACATATTATTAAATATTTTCCTTCTTTTCATGCTACACTTTTCTCCTTTGGCCTACCAGAGCCACAGCTACTGCCTTTCCTAGATTTCTACCACTGTATGCTTTTGAAAATCTGACTTTTTATTTGCTCCAAGACTCGGACAGCCCCAAATTCAGACTGATATGTATAAATGGTAGTGAGGTAAGTGACAAGTTCATAAATTAATCAGTGTAAGGGAGTACAGGGAGAGTCTGCATGCTTTGACATCTGTACACAGTGCCAGGGTCTGTGAGAGCATGATAGTTTTTGTGATTTCATTTCGAAAAAAAGCACTGCTTTAAGGCCTTGCACCACAGGGGCTGGAATCATCTGTTTTTGTAGAAATTAAGCTTGCTTTGTAAGGGAATCTAGTGACTTGTAACAGGAAAGATGAGTCTTTCTGAACTCTGTCACTCTGAAGTCAATTTAAAGTTTTTGTTTTTTTTCAAATATTACGTGTTATTCTTAATTGTAAAAATCAATAGAAAAAAACATATGCAGCATGATTTGATTTAATCTAACACACTATTACTTCCTAAAAAATACAAAAGTAGTAAAAAAAATTAAAATCAACCAGTTATTTTTGTCTCTACAACAAACCTCTTTTCTAACATCCAGAAATCAAACTCAGCTGGAGACTTTCCACTGCTTTCAGTGGGAGCAGGAATGAGTCTATAACACAGTAGCATTTTCTGACTGAAGAGTGAACACAGTAGGTACAGATAATCCTGCCTTAGTCTTTGTAGAAGTGATTTTGTTCCATTAGATATTTGTACTTCACTGTTCTACATTTGTGAATACTTTTTTAAAATACTTTTTATAAGGGCTGTTATAAGGGTAGTTATAGACTTGTTCCTGCTCCCACTGAAAGCAGTGGAAAGTCTCCAGCTGAGTTTGATTGGTATTAGATTAGACTTTCTGAGCCTAAATTACATTAATAATTCCCAAACTTTATTTATTTATTTTAGAAGTATTTTTACAAACCCCTGGTTTGTACATAAGCTTTCTTATCAAGAAGGACTAGTGTAATACTTCAGCTCAAAAGAACTGTATCTAATGGTCATTTTTTCTTCTTTCAGCTTTATGTGGTCATTTGAAAAAACCAATCTCAGTATGGTTCAAGTTATCACAGGGCAGCTCGTGGAATCCTTTGATGAAGAGTTCAGGACACTGTATGCCCGTTCTTCTGTCCCTAGCTCATTTGCTCCAGAACTAGTGCGGGTAAACAGTCGCAGGACACTCTGGGATAATGATACATACCAAAACTCAGTGGCTTCTTTGGCTTCAGTTTCTAGCCAAATAAACCTTTTTGGTAGGCAAGACAAGGTTCACAAGGTAGACCCTGTTTGCTGGAAAACTCGTGGAAGATATGCAGTAAATGAAATAGATAAATATGGCTTGAGAAATCAAGCCTATAGTAAGCAACCATTTCATCCAGGGTTTAATGTGCAAAATCAAATCCATCAGTATCAACCTAGTGAAAAAAATGAGCACTGGAAGAGACATAGTTATGCTGGGGAGAAGCCAGAAAGGACACCTTACCTATTGCTCAACAGAGCTATTAACAGAGCCAACAATCCATCAAATACTTGGAAAATGCCATCTGAGAGCCTTAGTATTGTTTCTTCGTTACGAGGAGGATATGCAAATAACTACAACATACCCCAGCAAAGTTTTGCTGATCAGTTTTCACGACCAAAGATAAATCTTGCAGAAAGAAATTCAATTGTACGGAGGTCATTTAATGGGACAGATAATCATATCCGCCATCTGCAGCAAAGGATGCCGACTCTTGAACACACAACAAAATCATTCCTGCGTAACTGGAGAATAAAGTCCTATTTGAATGATCAGTCAGATTATCCCGTAGAATCTAATGGGTCAGCCTTGGGTGACAGATACGATAGCTATGACACAGCTGAAAATATTAAAGCTCATGCACTGTATCCTCATTCTCGCTTGCGATCATCATTGGTGTTTCAGCCAACCTTACCTGAACAGCAGGAAGTAAGCAGCTGTGCAAGTTCTTCAAATTCAACTATAATTGGGTCAGAGGGAAGTGCAACACCTAAAGGGACATCTAATCATGCTCCTAGTGTGGAAAATGGAACGGATAATATTTTAGAAGACCTTAGCACAAACTTCCCTCTTAAATCAGATGCACCAAAAAACCACAGAATTCATATTGCAGATAACACAAAACCTACTGTAAATTCAAATGTAACTGGTGACTCATCACTTTATTTGTACACAACACTGTGTACAGACAAACATTCAGAAAATCTGAAGAGCCTTCAAAATGAAAATATGCTCAAAAGGAGAAGTTTTCCCATGTTTAATTCAAAGTCCATATTGGACCCTGCTGCCAACAAACATGCATCCAATTATGTTTACAGCACATTGACTAGGCACAGAATTAAGCAGCCAGTTAGTCCAAAACTCCCAGAAGACATGCTGAAGAGCGCTAAAAGTTTGCACAGTGTGACCAATCACTTGCCACAGGAGGAAAAGGACCTGAAAGGAGAGCTAAAGAGCCCAACTGCTAGCAAGGCAATCTCTATGGCAGCTCTCACTGAAGCTAGCAAGGAGGAATCTAGTAAGGATTGCACATCAAAGAAAGAAAGTAAGAGTTCCCCAAGTTTTCTAAAGAAAGGATCCCAAAAATTGCGGTCCCTTCTTAATCTCACACCAGACAAGAAGGAAAACTTGTCAAAAAACAAAGGTCCTGCCTTTTACAGAATGTGTAGTAGTTCTGACACGTTGGTTTCCGAAGATGAGAATCAAAACCCAAAGATTTCTGAAAATAAGGCAGATTGTTCCCCAAGGAGAAAAAGAAACACATCATCAAATTCTCAAGGTAGTTTGAACAGAAGTAAAGAAGATGTCACTGGGAGCCCAACAAAGTCTCCAAAGTCTCCGAAGTCACCAAAATCTCAAAAACCTCCATCTGATGAAAGCAATAAAAAGTGTCCTCTCTTGTGCCCCGTAGAAAGCAAGTTCATTGAAACTGCAGGAGATGCATCTACCCCAAGATTTAACACAGAACAGATTCAGTATCAAGATGTGAAGGAAATCTCCACAAATACTACTTCTGAAAGTGCTCCTGTTTCTGCTTTTCAAAGAGCAAGTTCAGTGGCACCACAGCAGGCAAGCTCAAAACACCAAGACGAACTGAGATCTCGTTTGAGTGAAAGACGTGTTTATAGTCGCTTTGAGCCATTCTGCAAGATAGAAAATGCTAGCCAACATGCAGGAAATGCAGCCAACAGCAGTTCGCATCTATCAGATATCAAAAGCAAGACCTTAGGGAATAATTATGGCAGGAGTAATCACATGGTCAGCTACAACTCAACTGCGTACCATCCACTGCAGCCTAATGAAAATAAACTGAGAGGATTTATGCAAAAGTTTGGGAACTTCCTACACAAAAGCAAGTGAAAATTTGTTGATTATATTGAAATGCAGCAAGACTAGCAAACTGGACATAATCTTAACTGGACAAAGACTAATGGCCAACTTTTGTAGAGATTACTTAGGTTTCTTCTGGGTCTAGGACATTGGAATGTATGTACATATTTTTAGAAATAATTATCCTAGAATTGTTGTACTTTAATCCTTACAGAAAATCTGTGGCCAGAAGGTGTCTCAAGGAAGTTGTTTATAGTGTTTATACTGTAAGATTAATTTTATACATTCTCCTTGTGAAGCAGATATGTTCTAGCATATTGTAAGATTAAGCATGGGGCAAAAAAGATTGAGTGTTTTTAAACTTCAGATAATATTGTTTCCAAAGATTTGCCCTTTAAAAATAGGATAGCACTAGGAATAGCAAATTGTATTTTTTCAGCATTTATGTATACTTTGAAATGATAAACACAAATGTTAATGCATTGCATGTTACTTATCTTTAATTTTTGAAAACCTCTTTTAGGTTTCATCTTGTTAATAATTTACCCCATAGCATTTATTGAACTGTTTGGGCAGCAGATGGATCTATCTTTCTTTATTGAATTTTCCATGTAATAAGATATTTTTCTGAAGTATTTGGCATACAAATCTGAAAGTGACCTTAATCTGAGCTTTCACAGACTTGTTTACATGGTTAAACTAGTGTGAATGTAGAATGAACATTAAAAAAAGCTATTTATAAAAAAGGTGCCTTGAACATAAATTGCAACTAGTTTAAATTTCAATGGGTTAATTGCATTTTTATAACATGCCAGTATTCTGTAATGTATTCTTAAAAAAGAAAGCTTTTTAGTTACATTTTTTAATTTGGTGTTAAAAAACATTGTCTGTAGACTTCCATTTCTCAGGTAAGTTTTTGAGTTTCACATGCAACCGTGTTTTAAATGTTGCCAGATATATTTGCAACTACAGCTTTAATACCTTATTTTTTAGATAAGATAAAATTCTTAGACTAGGTGTACAAGGGAGATTGCAAGCTTAACACTGCAGTGCAACTTTATGTCAGGATGAATATTACAGGCCATGAGCAATTAGGCAGCTAAAACTGAGATTCGTAAAAGTTGCCACATCAAACAGTAAGGCACCTCTCCTGAGCCAAAGAAAGTATCAGTGAAGGGTGATTGTAGAAAATGTTTAACTTCATTGAAGGTATTTAGACACCTAACTGCAGTCTAAGGGACACATTTTGTTTATCTGAGCCTCTGTATCATAAGAAAATTTCTTAATAAGAGGTGACTACAGGTTAGTGCTTACAAAAAATGCAGGCATGGGGATGTGTTTGGGCAGCAATATGGCATCTACTTCTTATCTGCAGTGTGCATCCAGAACAGCCAATTGCTTTATGCCCTCCTGGATTTGGAGTTTGTGTCTTAGAAGGACTCCATAACCATTTAGCTGCCAGATATTTATGACAGTTTTCTTCCAAATTCAGAATTTTGGGAAATTTCACTGCTGAGAGCTTAGAGTTCTCATACAGGGTCTTTGTGTTTCAGGAGCATGTTTCAGGAGACATCTTCACTCCTAGATCTGAAAGGTCCCACAGATCTGTGTTCACAGTTCTGTGGAAGAGGTCTTGCCTTCATTCTTTAGAAAGAAATACCAAAAAGGCATTTCATGCACCAGTTAGATGCTGTAGCCCTGGGAAGAAACTTTATATGAAAATCTACTTCTCACTGAGAAACTGCTCTGGTTCCTATGAAATCACTATAGTTACTGTCAGTGATTTCAGTGAAGCAGGGTCAGCTTTTTATTCAAAGTGGGTTTTGGGCAACTTTATTAGGCTGATGCATCGTAACAGTAACTGTTTCAGCGTGGGGATGGTATTTAAGACTGACAAAATCCTACATTTCGATCCTCTGCTTGGAAGTTTAGGTCACCCTTTTACCTGTGATCACAGTAAAGATTTTATGAATTTCTTGATGAATACTGGTGACTTTGTTAACTCCTTGATGAAATCCCATAGTTAGTGTTTTTTGTACTTACATGTGCTGTGCCAACAGAGGTAACATTTTCAGCCCCAAGACAATGAATGTTTTAGTACTCCAGGCATGTTTCCAACATAGGCACAATGTGCTTCCACAGCTACACAGCCCACAGCAATGCCCTACTGTACTTTTCAAAACTCTTAATATTTTTTTTACCTGGCAAGACAGTTATCCAGGATAGTACCTGAACTGACTATGCAGGTGATGCTAAAAATGGGGGGGGTAGGTTTTAGGAGGACCTTTAGTTTTACCTCATACTCTTACAATCTCTGACATACAATTGTAGGTAGAACTATATTTGGGGAGGAAATGAGAGAGGGAGAGCGTGGGTCCTGGGGCACGTTTCAAAGCAACAGTGCTTTTCATTTGGTAGGAGACTTTGGGAAATCTATACTGATGCAATTTGGAAATATTTTAATGTGTTTTTCAAAGTATATTGCTAATTAGAGAATTCTGAGAAGGCAGATAATTCACCACTTCGTCTGTGTTTGTAGATATATACTGCTATTGTGTACCTGCACAGAAGATTAGGACCCTTCAGTGAAGAGCCTTCTCATAGGCTTGATAATGCAAAAAAAAAAAATCTCAGTAGAACTAGCTTTTTTTTTTGTTTTTCATTTTCAGATCTCTTTTCAGAGATCCCACGTAAGAATAAGCCTTGATCCAGGGTTAATTGAAAGGAATTCCACTGACCTCAGGAGAAGTAGGATCAGACACTGAATGTACTGACACTGTACAATCACTATTTTAGAAACGTTACAAGACCCAGTGCTGCTTGGCGAGCACAAGGCTCTGTCTGACACCATGGGAAGAGCAGCCTTATGCCCTGCTTGCAGCTACAGCTTTGAAGGTTGGGAAGCACACTGGGAAGTGCTGCAAGGACCAAGTGTTCATTTGTTCCCTCCAGAATATGTGTGAAAGGTGGGAAAGTGCCCACCCCATACTGTCTGATTTGCCTCATGTCTCCATGGGAACCCAGTTGTCCCCAAATTAAAAAAAAAAAAAAACATAGGAGGAAAAGTGATCCTGTTGACTTGCATCAACAAAGAAAAAGGATGTGCAGATTTCTGGGGAGAAAAAGTAGAGTTTATATTTTTTAACTTCTTTTTCCCAAAGCTTGTCTTGATGCTTCTGCTTTTCCAAAGAGATGCATTTCATTCAATATGCCCTAAGTGTGCTTTGCACTTTGCAGGTTTTACACCCTGCACACACCCAATGCACTCCCAGTTTTGTAAGGCTGTGAGGTAATAGCTGTTGCCGTGCATGACGGTCATTTGGCCTCATGGCTTGGGAGTTGTGAAACCTGTAAAAAATGTCATTTCCACATAAAATGAAACTTCATTAGTACTGTAATAGGTCTGTAAGAGCGGCTGTGAGAAAGCTGGTCGGAGTTATGCAATGCTGAGCTGGCCCCCCAGAGCACCCTTGGTAGTAGAGGGCAGTGCAGCTGGGAGATACAGACTCTTCATACAGTGCCCCTTCAGTTTGCATCATCAATAAACCACCCCTACATACAGTCATAATACCCAATGAATAAATTGCTTCATTTCTTCAGCCTTGTAATAAACAGCTTTTATTGCCTCTCAGATTGCAAAATTATTGGTTATTCTCTTATTAATTACCTTTCACTGCACTCTTTATTCACGCTAACAAACATTAACTAGATGTGAAGAAAGATGATACATTAAGGAAAAGTAAGTTTCTAGCTGTCTCATAAATGAGGGTGGCAGTATTTGTTACAAACCTTGAGAGAAACAAAAAGCTTTCAGGCTATAGGTGTTTGTGCATAGGTGAAAAATTATTATTCAGAGAAAACAACTAATCATTTTTCATCTTTCTGAAATGTATTAGCAAATGTGGTTTATAAGACATCATAAGAAAAATAATACTGAAATCTGTTTCAAGACTGTAAAAATAAAATTTAAATTGGCTCTACTAAGCTGTATGATAAATACTTTTTTTTTTCATTTGTAGGTAAGCTGTACAGCCAACATGTAGCTTTGCAACTTTGTGACTGTGCAGAGAGATCAGTAAGGTTACTGTGGTACTCATTGTAATTTATTCCCTGTACCAATGTTGCAGAGCATGGTTCAGTATTTGGGGTGTTTTTTTAGTTTGTCTTCTTTGAAGTCAGGAGAGTTAGAGCAACATAAAGGTGCAGTAATTTTATCTTCACTAGCATAAGTATACATTCCATTAGCACGCCAGTGACAAGAGAGGAGACTGCAATGCTCAAAAGACCATCTTGCCATTTCACTCATCTCAGAGAGGTGCTTACAGACAAATGTCTGGGTATCTTTCTTTAGGGTCTGAAATTTTTCACAATTTTCTACTCTTAAGAGTTACATTTAGGTCTACATTTTTTGCATTTAAACATGATGCCAAAGATGCCATGGTCTGAGAATGCTTTTCTGTGTTGAGGAATAGGGTGGAAGAAAACATTTGGTCTTAGAGAGCTCAGAACAGAGCTGCTTTGCTGTTTAGAAAAGCTATTAGTTCTGATTTTTGTTTTAGTGATGTTGACTAGTGAAGTCATAAAACTTGTGCTCCAGACCCTTTGCCAGCTCCTTTGTCCTTCTCTGGACATGATCCAGCACCTCAGTATGTTTCTTCTAGTGAGAGGCCCAAAACTGAACACAGTGTTTGAAGTGTGGCCTCACCAGTGCTGAGTACAGCGGGATGATTACTGCCCTGGTCCTGCTGGCCACAATATTATTGTCCAGATCCCTCTGCAGAGCCTTCCTACACTCCAGCAGATTACCACTCCCAACCAACTTGGTGTCATCTGCAAACTGACTGAGGGTGCACTTGATCCCCTCATCCAGATCATCAATAAAGATACCAAACAGCGCTGGCCCCAAAACTTAACCTTGGGGAACACCATTGTGACTGACTACCAATAGAAATTCCATTCACCACCAGACCATCCAGACAGTTTTTTATCCAGCAAACAGTGCAGCCATCCAAGCCACAGATAGCCAGCTTCTCCAGAATAGTGCCATGAGAAATGGTGTCAAAGGCTTTACTAAAGTTCAGGCAGACAACATACATAACCTTTCTCTCACTTGCTGAGCAGGCCACCTTGTCATAGAAGGAAACCTGGTTAGTCAAGCAGGGCCCACCTTTCCTAAAGCCATGCTAGGTGGACCTGATCCCCTGTGTCTCCTATTCATGTTGCGTGATAGCACTCAAGATGATCTGTTCCATAACCTTCCTCAGCACGGAGGTCAGACTGACCATTGTGTAGTTTCCTGGATTCTCCTTCTAATCCTTCTTATAGATGGAAATCATATTTGCCAACTTACAGTCACCTGGGACCTCCCCAGTTAGCTGGGATTGCTCACACATGATAGAAAAGGGCTTGGAGAGCACTCCTACCAGCTCTCTCAGTGCCCTTGGGCAGATACCATCGAGCCCCATGGGCTTATATGTTTCTAAAGGGTGTAGCAGGTAACTCACTACTTCCCCTTGGATTATGAAGGCTTCATTCTGCTTCTCATCCCTCTTTCAGATCAGGGGGCTAAATACCTGGCGAAAACTGGTCTTACTAGTAAAGACTGACGCAAAGACATTGTGCCTCCTTCTTTTCCTCATCCTTTGTCACTTTGTTTCCCCCAACATCCAAGAAAGGATAGAAATTCTCAGAATGCTTATGTATTTATAGAAAGCTTTTTTTATTGTCTTTTATGGCCATGGCTAGGTTAAGTTTCAGATGGGCTTTTACCCTTCTAATTTTTTCCCTGCATAGCCTCACAATATCCTTGTACTCCTACTGAGTTACCTGCCCCTTCTTTCAAATGATACTTTTTTTTCATATATATCTTTGCGGATTTTTTCAAAATATCTTTGTGTGTCTCTGGAGGAGAATCTGATCTACTAAAAATTACTTGTCATCCCCTCAGAAGAAGCTTCAATGAAGGCTATACATCTTTCTTCCACTGTATGTGTTAGATTATCTAAAAATTAAATGGGTAAGTGCAAAAGATAGTTGAAGGGAAAAATAATACTCTCTGATGAAAGGGCCATGATACATGCTTGTTTTGATAATGTTGCTCCCCTATGTAAACATAGCTGGGAAAAATATTGCTTCTTTTCTCTCCAAAATTTACAGTTGAAGTAGAAATATTTGAAAGACTAAGTACCAGTGGCAATGTTTTACTGTGTTTGAGAAATGACTGCAACTAATTAATTAGCATTCAAACACAGGACTCTTACATGCCTGTTGTACATTGTCTGTTCTTGCCACATTTAGCAATCACCATACTCAAAATTGAGACTGATTGTCTACAGCTTTCCAAGCTCTTGAATATTACTCTGAAGAACTGTTCCAATGAGACATTAAAAACATGCTCAGCTTTTTAAACTAGGCAGCCCCAGGATAAAGCATACCAGGCATATGTGTTTCGTTAGATTTTGGTGTAAAAAAATCTCAGTGTAATCCTAGCTGATGTATTTTGGAAAAATTGTCTTATATAGTTTTGTTGTTTTGTTTGGGTCATGTCTGGTTTTGATCCATTGTGACACCACATTTAGACATCATATCTGATAATATTTCTTTCAAATGTCGCATATGCTGGTGTCAAAATATCATTATTCTGAATTCGGAGTTTAGACAATCTTTAGAGCAGGGTTTGTGGATCCCTGATGATCCATAAAATTTCAAAAGAGACATGAATGTGAGTTCAAGTTTCTAAAAACAGCCAGACAAGACTAAGGCATTTGCAAATATTTCCACACACAGCAAAGGAAACAAGTAAAATCAGAAAATGAAGTTACAAGCGAATATTTATAATGTACATTTTACCAGTTGAAAGTGAAAGCTGGTGTGCCAACACTGCAGGAAAAAATAGTAATCAGGTGCTCCTTAATTAAAAAAAAAGCTGAGAGACACTGATCTAGGTGATACAAAACAAGCACGAGGGATGCTCCAAACAAACAAGACCGAGAATGAATATTCCTGGGTGATCTTGGGGGATGGGGAGTATGGGAAGAGAATTCCATCAAGTTGGTGTCAATACTGACAGATGTAAAAGACTGCTGGTTTCATTTAAAACTACTTGATATGTTAATCCCTTTTTCCTAAAATGGAACTCCTGGATTACATAGCAGCTATGTTATGGATATACTGTGTATGTACAGATAAAAACCAAAAATTGTCTTGAAATAATTTATTGTGTTTATTTTTTACCAAATAAAATGTTTCTTTTAAAGCTCAGCTCATTTCTGTGTTTGTTTTTTCACTGGCTCATACTGTTACTACATTTCTCATTTCAAAATATAGAATATCATTTAAAAAATGCTGCCATCAAATGTTGAGTGAAATGCTGTAAACTGTCATATCAAAGCTGCTTTGTGGCAGCACCACTGTTTGCAGAACTGCTGCACTTTCTGTGGGACCAAGAGTCCACACAAACAGCAGAGAAAGGAGTTAAGCCAACACCACTAATTTGAAATTTCTGGAATAAAATATTGTTAGAATATAATGAAGGTAAGTTGGATCACAAATGAAACAGAGTAGGGTGCACAGCATTAGTGTACCATGTTTACTTTTAGAGCTTTGTTTCACTTCCTTTCTCTGATATTTTGAATTTGTTTGCCTTCCTATTAATTCTGCCTTGCTGGTGGTGTCAGTTTCAATAGTCTTTGAAAAACCAGTAGAAAACAGTAGCTTTTCTGAGCACGGTCTATATTTAGACTTAATGAAGGAAGGAAATGAAGAGGAAGAGAGGAAGTTTGCACTTTTAAGTGCAAAAGGTAGAGGTTATAAAGCATTGAGGTGGTTACTCATCTACCACCTCAATGGTGGTTGTGTTGGTGTGACGTGGTGTCTCCAGGCACCCTTGCACATACCTGTACGCGTAATATTGAGGCTCTTACTTGTACAGGAACTTCTGCTTACATAGTAATTTAAGTAAAACTCATCTTGGTTAATTGAGCTCAAGTCTTTTTCTCAGTTCCCACACACAAAAGTCATTATAATAATTACTACCTTGTCTCCTTTCCTTCATATTTTCCTCACTTAGGACAAACCTAAACTTGTCCTGCCAGCAGCTATGTGTGCAGCATTTCATCATTGCTAAGTAAATGTTTTAAAAAAAACAAAACAAAAACAAAACCCCTTTTTGTTTTTGGGACATAGCAGTTGGATTGAGAAGGGAGCTCTGCCTATAGCCTAAAGAGAACAAGACTGATGAATGTAAGAGTAGGGGATTTCTGGCAGGAAAGTACTTGCATGAGCTTCATTAGTGAAATTTAAAATGTGCCACTTTTTGACAAAACTTTATTGAAAACTTTAATAGGGTTATGGCAGAATCACTCAATTATCCAAGAGTTCCTCATAGCTGAATTAGAGCTGTCATCCCCCTTTGGCAGATGGGAAGCCCTTGCACATGGGTAGTAGTTGTGGGTACAGACATGGGTGTCTCATTTTACCTCCGTTCAGTTCCACTGCCTTGAGTTTACCAATAATGTGATTTGGAGAGCCCATTTCCAGGTATGCAAATTGGGTCTTGTTCAGTACAAGCACATCCCAAACTAAAATCTTGCCAAAGTCTGCATCTATAGGTTGGACTCCATGATCTCAGAGGTCTTTTCCAACCTAACTTATTCTATGATACACCATGAAGTGATTGTAAAATTGCAGATCTTTGTATATACTAAGTGGCTTTTCCCTATGTATCTCAAAAATTACAAACTTCCACACTGTATTTGTGACATCCAGCTATTTTTTATCTTGAAGTAGTGGCTAGTGGTACTTGGGTCATTATATTGTGATAAATGTCAGTAAGCAGTCAACACTTAAGCAACAAAATGATTAGCCATTACTCTGTGTGTGCAATGGCCAGTTTCAAACCTGCTCTTCATAATTGTTCTGTTCAACTTGTTCATCAAAATAAAAGTATCTCAGTGCTTTCTAAAGTGGGACAGGCAGCTGGCTCTTAAATCTGTCTAAGTCCACTTATGCCTACATCAAAGTGATGCAGAGGACTCAACCTGTAAGTGGATAAATCAATGAGGCAGCCAGACCTTGGAGTCAGAATACTCTCAGAAACTCCTCACAATTGTTTTCCTAATTAAAAGCATTACAGCAATCAATACAGGCCATAGGGAAGCAGGTGGTTGCTATATACTTAGTCTCACATTGATAAGCCTGTCAGAAAAGTGCTGTAAAGGTGATGTGCATACCTCATGATTCATATCTTCTGTTCCTTCTTCCCTGCTCAGGGAAAAGGTTTGAGAAAAAACACACAAGAACTGGAGGAAAAGAGATCTGGAAAGGTCAAAAGCCTGTTTGACAGCAGATTTTGTTGTCATGCCTCACATAAAAAGGCCTTAGGAGGACATCTGGCACTGGTTACTGGACAAATAAGTAAATAAAAATAAGACAAACCAAAGACAAATAAGACAAACCTGCTAGGATGTAGGTTTGACACCCATCTCAGGCTCAGATAGTCCCTGCACTGAAAATTCTTAGTGGTGGGAGGAAAATTCTAGAGGAATGTCACTGTACACAACCTGTTTTCAGCTAAGTAACTCACAGTGGAATCTCTTTGCTGTTGTCCAAGGGATCGTGCCATTGTCCTTTGATGCTACAAATGATTGGACAGAGACAGGATCACAAATCATGGTTCTAGAATAGTGTCTTCACTTGCTGAGAAGACATCAGCTGCAAAAGGAGGTGCGTCTCACTCTGCAGATTTCAAGAATGGATGTTCCACCAATCAGCTTTTATTGAACTTAATTCACTTATGGCTTTTTTTGTACACAATTTTGCCTGAAGCATTTTTGCCCTTTTTTATTCTCAACCACATCACCTATGTGACCATAGAGAAAAAAATCAATGAAAATGAGAGTAAACCAGAAAGCACCTTTTGTGTCTCATACTTGCCCAAACTTTTTTTCCAACAGGACTTCTGCAACCTCCTACCCTTCTGTGAAAAGCATAATCTGTACTGGAATATATTTTTCCTGAGGAGTATTACTTGTTACAGAGCTAATATTTTGAGGGTTATATATATGTATGTATATACATATATATGTATATACACACACACACACACACACATGCATACATGCCCATATGCACTTATTTTCCAGCTTGATCAGCTCTAAGGAGAACGAGTATGTCAACAATGATCTATAATTCAAAAGAGATTACTTTCTCAGTAGGTAAAAATTTACAGTCTATAATCTTTAGGTTAATAGGCTATATTTTATTCAGTCAACAAGCCAGTAATTTGTTTGGATTATTTTTCAGGTCAGTTATTTATAACAATATCTCTCATGATGTTGAGAGATTAATAATAAATGAAGCTGATAGCTGACAGTTTGAATTCTTGAATTTACTTCAGCTGCATTTCCCTGAGGAAGTACTATTGTTTTTTTCTTTTTTTTGTAATAAAAAAATCTTAATTCTTTTTAATTTTAATTTTTCATTTCCCAACATCAAAAATGTTTTATTAATTAAAAGATCCTCTTCCTTTGAATTTTAAATAAATCCCTCCATTACCATGACTGCCTAGGGTTTCAAGATTATAGAAACACAAGAGATATGACTTTGCAAATTTTATGTACCTCAAGTTTCAAGAAGTATACCATAAAGCATATTTTAGCATATTCCTTCCCAAGTAATGGAATACTTTTTTCCTCTTACTGAGAAAAAAGAGTCATTATGCCCTTGAACTCTTTGGAAATATTTTTCATCTGAGAGGAAATGTGGGTCAAAAGCATTCATATCATAATACTTATGTGCACATCTATAAATCTCTTAATTAAATGGGAAAAAGGATCATAGATGAGAAAGTGATATTAGTCACTCCATTTGCTTGAGGCAGCCAAAATGTACATTGGTATATTTTAATTCGCTGCCAGCAGCAGGCCAAACTGTCAGTGCTTTAAAGTGATAAACAAAACAAGGTGACAACTAAAAACCTTGTAAAGCCCAGGCTAGCATTTCACACAGAGCAACATGCTTACCTGTACTTTTAGTCTTTAAACATGAATCTCAGAAAATTGCAAAAGCTACACCCCTCTGTTGTTTACGTGAGTAGAGAGCCAAGTTTCTGCATGCTGAGCAGCACTGAGGTGAGGCAGAGGCAATCCTGGCTCAGTGCACACTGCAGGGGGAATATCACCTGGAATTTTTAGTATTTCCCAGCAACCGCATCGGGCACCTGCCCAAACACTCTGTAAGTATACCCTGTCCTCCCTATAACTGTTTTTGTTTGTTTATTTTGAGCATGGAGCTCAAATCTAGAGGTAGAAGACCTCTATCCTGGTCTGGCTCACACACTGTCAAGTTAAATAGCTAGGAAATCCAGTCCCAAAACCTTTTCTCTTGTTTCTGATGAATGACCACACCAGGCTTCAGCAAGATTGCTGGTACTGACAGGGGAGGCTGTTTTTGAAACTGAAAGATGTTCCTGAATGTCACAGAAAGGGAAAATGAAAAAAAGTCTTGCCCATTATTATTTTTATGTCCCTTTTCATATGCGAACAAACTGATGTGTCAGGGAGAAACACTGACGAGGCCAGAGCAGGGAACAGTGGTGTGATTTGTCACTTCTTCATTGGAAAGCACACAAAGTGACACAAAAAAGTAAGATACAGGGGTCTGACCTCATCAGTACAGTGAGTTAATAGCTCTATTCCTGTAAACATTTCTAAGAAGTCTCAAGCAGGTCTGGTCTGTGATGTTCCTTGTCTGATGACAATTTCACACACACAATCATGATAAAAATCCTGGTCTTCACTTTTCCCTCATTTCCTGGAAGAAATTTCTTCTCTCTCTCCACCGCTACCCATGCATTTATGGATACAGTGTATCAAGAGCATCAATGCATAATAATACTCCAGAGAAATATGTAAGCTACAGACAATTTTGCAGGTATAACGAGGTTGCTAAAGTAACTGAAGTGCCACAGTTCACAGCCTGCTCTGATATCTCTGTTCTTTAGCATTGACAAAAGTATAAACACAACCACTGAAAAGATGACAAAACCAGCATTTAAACCATCCCCAGTTTCTGAGGTTCAGTATCATTGCATCAGTGTGATAGCAGTCCTTGTATGATAACTGGCTATATCTCATGATATTTTATACATATCATATTTATAATTTTAAACAAATTATCAATACTTAATACTGATTTGTTTGATCCATGAGATATTAAAATGCCTCAGAATAAAGAGCATATTAATAAACAGCCTTGGTTTTGCAGGAGAATTCTTACTGACCTTCAAGTTAGAATGGAGTGTTCTTCAAGGTTTGCTTTGGCAAGTAATCAATTATAAGCAACATGTAATTAATTTGCTTTCAGTATGGTCATGATGCAGGCATAAAAGGATGATCACTTGAAAAAACAGTACAGAAAACAGCAACTTGACAGTTTTCGAAACGTCTTTTTAGTTTTGGTTTTGGTTTGGTTTGTTTTTTTGGGGTTTTGGGCTTTTTTTAATGCACATGATCCATATTCCCTGTATAGATGAAAAACTGCAATCATAAAATAAAAGCAGTGTAAATGAATGGACTCTGCTTGCTGTAAAACACAGTCAGTAATGTATTCATTATTTCCAGCTAATACTAGAGCCCACGGCCACTACATCTAAATAACACTGAGGCAATTTCCATGCTGATTTACGCCTAAGAGAGGGCAGTCCTAGGTCCTGATTTTCAGGATGAGCAATATTTTTAAATTAAGTACTGGACTAGCACTTGGGAGATTAAGATTCAGCAGCTCTTCCACAGATTTCTTATGCAGCCAGCTAAGACTTGACTTCTAAACACACTGTGCAAACCCATTTTTGTATCTTTTGTTTGTCCTCTAAGTAAAATAAAGAAGCAGAGCTGGATACAAAGACCAAAAGGCTTCTTCCACTGACTTAATGCAACAGACACCTCTTTTAGTTCTTACCTGTTTTACTACCTGCTTGCTCATCTTCAATAGTGGTACTCTATGGGGATAATCCAGAGGACCTATTGGTTCTCCCTCAGCTTCATGCAAATTTCCTAATCAACCAGGAACACACACAGACCAGGCACAATGGACCAACCAGGTACCTTGAATGCAATAAATGGAGGAAGGCTTAATAGAAACTTTAAAGGCAGAGATATGAGAAAGGTAATGATTATCTCTCTACCAGCCAGATCAGGGCCTCTTAAGGGTGACTACAGGGGAGTTTAGGTGGTCAGAAAACATTAATACTGAGACTTGACAGGCTGGCTTTCGAGGCTTAAAAATTTGGATCAATAAATAAAACGGGTATTATACTGGGGGTACTTTAGCTGATCTGGTTTCTGCTCCATTTTTTCTCTTCCTAGTACATAGTCCACAATGTGAAAAGGAAAAAAAAAAAACCAAATATCTTCCATTTAGCTGTCTGCATCATACCAGGGATGAGGTGCAGTATTTCCCCTGTGCCCATGGTACAGCTGGCTCCTGCAGTCTCATTTCCTTTCTGTCTAGCCAGTAAGAGATCCTAAATTGCCCCTTAATGTGCCCATTTTTTTAATTTTCTGAGTTATACACATTATAACCTTCAGGACAGAATGATGACTAATTTCTCCTGCTTCATCATTTGGTGTAACTACTTCTATAACTTACAACTAGGTTTATTTGAATACGTTGACTCTAACTTTACAGGTCTGTGAAAAAGATGGGAACCACTGTGCTGTGTAAATTGGTCATTATAATTTACAGCACTTGCAGCCGTATAGTTCTGAATAAATATCTATGGCTTTTTGAAATTTTGACTAAGAAGGCTTGTACATAACGTGTTCTGCAATAATTTTATTTATTTCAGTGGTGGTCTTAAATTAGCATATTTGATGTTGCATTAAGAAATCTACCATGGGATTAAAAGGGTAATTCTTAGTTTGTTTCTTTTAAAAGTAACATTGCTTTTCATTTGTAGGATTAACTCCACCCTATTTTTTTTTGCCTGGCAATTTTCTGCCAAGGTAAGGAAAGGAGCTGACAAATGCTATGGATCTGCTTCTCCTCATGGCACTGAGGGCAAAGTCAGGATCCCACTGTAGGGAGGAGGCAGGATGTTAGTGATTGCTGTGGAACTGAGCAGGATGATGCCAGCTACTGGATAAACCACCTAGAAAGGAGGGTAGAAGATATACACATCTTCTGCAGTTGGGAAGAGTTTCACCATACTCCTTCATCAGCCACATGTTCTCTTACTGGCTGCAGATGAAGGTAGATTTCTCTGTGGAATGGTTCCCCAGTGAGCCACATTCAAGGTACACTTGTTAACAACCAGTGAAGAGGCTGAGACCTGAGAGGTGAGGAGGGTTGAGCTGCGCTTGGATACAGGTGTCTCACTAGCATGGGGACTAGAACTGGTAGCCCTGCCCAGGGACGCAAGCACCTCTGGCCTTCAGAAGACACAGCTTGTCTCCTCATTGACGTCTGCATGAGAGATGAAAAAATCAAATCCCCAAGCCTCTGCCAGTAGTCCCAATGTTTAAAGGAGGATTTTGTTTCTCGTTGTTGTTCCTCGTTTTCATTTTGTTGCTCCAGAGTGAGCTATTTCCCTGAATTTTTAGACTTGAAAAGATTTAGAAAAAATTTCAAAGCAGCTTGACCACTGAAGTCAGTCATTCTAGAAGTGGAAATTCCAACCCAACCAATTCAAAAAGAGAGCACTGGCTTACAAATAAGGCTGTATATACAAAAGAGTAAACATAAACAACAGCCAAACATTACTGACTGGAATGACTTTTGAAATGATCCCATCTCTTTTCTGTTGCCCTCTGATTTTTGGTACTTTTCCAACTGCTGATTGTTGCATGGCCCTCCAGCATCGTTGTGGCTCTGCTGAAGCTTTGGAACCTGCACTTCAGTACAGTGTGATGTGTCCTATTCTCACTTCTGCAACCCCCAACTTTGGGCATGTCTCTGGCATGTGACACAGGAGTCACAGAGGCATTATGCAGGGTGGGTAGAGAGAAACTTCAGTTTCCCCTTTCCTGCATGAAGCCTGAAGCTGTACCTGCTGCTGCACATGAAGCTGTTGCTATTCTTCTCACGTGGCAGCCTGTCTTCCTTGAGAGAGTATCCTCAAGGGATGCATGGTATTTATTTATTGTAACCTTTGGGTTTAATGTGCAAGCTGTATCATGCATTTTATAACTTCATTTGATCTTCTCCAGACTATGTATTTGTAAACCGTCTCTATAGGCACAAGTCTGCTCTGGGGTCTTATTTTGACAGATTCAATGTTTCCTTATTTAGTTTAAGCACTATTCAGCTTGTGACCTGTGAATTGCTGTTGCTCCACAGAACATCAGAGATGTTACACAGAGTTATTGCAGATCCACCCCTGCCACCAAAAAATCCCGCAAACAACCCTCCAATACAGTCATGTACAAAATGAAGCAAAATTAGTGAAACCAAATAATAAATGAGTACTTTAAGTTTACACTGTTGTTCCATGTTGGAAATAATAGCTTTGTGCTGGAACTGTATGAATTAGTCCTTTCTTTTTCCCTCCAAATAGTGGATGGCCCTTTAATTAAATAGCTTAGTTGACATGTCAGTTAAATGAAATTAATTCACATTTAGTTTTAGATGGTTTGAAAGGCTTTTTATGCCCTATTGATATTCCAGCCACAATAAAGTACCAATTTGGACAGTTAAAATTTCTGAGTAGGGCTTTTTTCAAAAGTGTGACTTGCCATTTCCAAATGTGCTAATAATAAGATTTTTCATGAGTTTGTGAGATAATGGATAAAACTTTCAGAAAATTCCTTTAATTAATCCCTAATGTTTCTGTAATTGCCAACTGTAATACTGCAGCTGCGTTAACCATTTTTTTTTTTTCTGAAATAGAAGGAAATGATTACTCCCTTTTCACTCCATGTTCAGAAAATACTGCGGAAAGATGTCTTAGAATAAGTTTTAGCAGATGTGAAGGATATATGTTGTGCACTTATCCCAAAGAATACTTTTGCTTTTTGCTAGTGTTTTATCAAAATGCCCTCACAGAAAACTTGCAGTTAGCCTAGATAGAGTTCCTGTAGATGAGCAACCTCTCCTAAACACGATGGTAGAGCCTTGGGATCCTTCCTTCACCCTGTGGCCTGAGAGCAGGGCAAGTCACTCTCACAAGGTGGAGACCATCAGCAGTTGAGAACATTTTTCTCTATGAAACAAACCAGCATGTTCCCTGAAAGAGGTTGATAGAACAGTCCTTGAGGGAGACTGCTGGGTTGGTTGGAGAGCAGGTCGGCTGGCCAGGCTCCCATGTGCAAACCCCAGCCTATTCCTCCCTGTGTCCCAGCCCTTCCCGTGGCACAGGGTGAGCCTCTCCCTTTGCTCCCTGCATCTGTTTTAATCACCTGATGTCTTTGAAGTCACTTCAAAGGTCTCCTGTTAAAAATTCATATCCAGTAGATGAGGCTCCTGTTGTTTTAGGCAGAAAAACTGCCTCAAGTGATGGTCCTGCTCACTTCTTGATGCTTCATTCAACAGCTGGCTACATTTCCATGCAGCTCTTTGACTCCTAACTGTGTGATTAACCCTTCAGAACCTCTTACAAACAGCATGCAGGAAAGAAGAGAAATAGTGAAGACAAAGTGTTTTGTTATACTTAAATGTACAGCTATTGTGCAAAGTTTGACAGGCATTGTTTGTGAATATTGCATATTCCTGATTATCACAGGATCTGGAGAAAACTGCTTCTTCTCCTACTAGTTTTACATCTAAACAAATCCACTAGCCTTCACAGTGATTTTCCTGCATTCCAGTGATGTGAGATTGGACAGGAATCTCATGTGTGTTTGTCCCTCACAGAAGATTTACTGTACCATTGCATAAGTCAGGATCACCTGCACTGATGTCATTAGTCACAGCCATAATCCATAAATACTCTTTTATTGCTGGTAATGTTGTTATTTTCTGTGAAGTTCTAATTATTTAATATCCACAATTAAAATCCTACTCAGTATTCTCAGGGTATGGCTGTTGAATTTGTGTTAGTGAGGTGGTTTTATAGGACTAAAGCTGAGATGCCTTAGAGCTATCAGCTGGTGAGTTTCACTAATACCTCAAAGGACTCATTAGGGCCTACAGACAAATTTTAGGCCTTAGATATCTGTTTTGTCTACAAACGGTGAATTCAGGATTTCCTGTGTTCACAGCAGTACCTGCTTCTCTTTCAATTAGATCACTTTCCAGTGTGGGTGTTTGTGGAGAGAGCAGAGACCAGAGTTCCAGTGATCTAGCTTTTAGTTTATATGTTCCTCTCTGAGTTACAGCTAACCTATATACCCTCTTGCTTTCTTCTCAGTTGTGAATATCTCAACCCTAGAGAAAATATGACTCATTGTGTGCTGGGAGTATTCATTTTATCACATCTCTGGGAAATTTTGTGTACTCTGTAATATCTTCATGTTTCTGAACACAGATGCAGTACATGCTTTGATCCTTTTTGTAAAGTGCTTCACTGATTTATATTGAATCACAGCATTTCTCTTAGGAAAACCTGGTTCAGATCTCAACTACAAATATCAGTAAAGTCTAATAAATAATTAGTCTACAAGATGAACTCTTAAGAGAATATGAACTATATCAAAGTGAAATTGATCAATGGTTTTCTAAAATTTCTTCTCTGAATCTACTCTGAAATGACCTAGTAGGTTTCTATATGCACAGCTCAAAATGGGACCAGGAGCTCTCCTTAGTGCAAAATGTTTAGCTCTAAGGAGGAGAAAATCTATGCCCATAGAAATAATGCCAACACAGTTGCAGAAAAGGTTAGATTGCAAAAAATTCACTAGAATGACATTTTTATTCAGCTACTATGAACTTTCTTAGGCTGTCCTCAGAGATGGCACACCCAATAGGGACTATGAAGCCTGTAAGTCAAGCCTCTTGATTAAGGGCATGGCTATCCATTTAAGCATACTCCCTGTTGACTCACCTGAAAGTGCATCTTATAAAAGGTCTGGAAAGGCTCATATTCACTGGAGCAAAGTGAACATGCAGAATTTCTCTGGGGTGATTGTCTTGCATGCTGCACATCTACCTAATAACAAAGGAGTGGAAGTAATTGAGGGATGAATGCATTCAAAAGCTGCATCTTTATGGAAATAGGTGAAAGATTAGGACAGAAAGAAGAGCAGGCCTTCAATTAAGTCATGAGGTACGAAATCTGACCTAAGTTATCTCTTTGCAATACTGCTCAGGCATGTTTATTACTGTAGATGAAAGAAGCGTAATTCATTGGCATACATGTATCTCTCCCTACCTGTGAGCCTGCTCTACTAAAGAAGGGAGTTTATTTTCTGACATCACAGGAAAACACATATTCCTTCATGAATATTAAAAGTTTTAGTCCTTACTACAGGTCTCCTTGAACTTAGCAGATGCTATTTTCTTGACCGTGTTCATCCTCAGTTCAGCCTCAGAAAGGAATGTGTAAACATCATCCTTAATTATAATTAAATTGTTCCCAAACTGTATTATTCTCAACTTAGAGAAAGTACTCTAAGTAGTAACTAAATGGGAGACAGGTTTGCCTTCTCTGGTAAGATAGCTCATTCCAGCTCTGCCAATAGAAAGAAAAGACAGAGCACATACAACAGCAAGACTTCTGAAACAACACAGAGGGAGACTGAATCATTCTTCGTTTTGTTTATCAACCCACCAGCCCATGAAACTCAAACCAAGGTGAGTCATGAGGATAACACAAAGGGATCACCCATACCATTTCTTATCTTACTGATAACAGAATCAAGGTGACTTTTAAAGTCAAATCTCTGAATGGTGAATACTGTCAGATAATGATGACTGTTTACTATTATCCAGAATCACAGAACATGCTGAATCGGAAAGGGCCCACAAGGATCATTGAGTCCAACTCCTGGCCCTGCAAAGGACCATCCCCAGGAGTTGGTCCAGGAGTTGTGTGCCTGAGAGCATTGTCCAAACGCTCCTTGAACTCTGCCACATTTAGTGCTGCCATCACTTTCCTGTGGAGTCTGTTTCAGTGCCCAATCACCCTCTGGATGAAGTACCTTTTCCTAATATCCAATCTAAACCTCCCCTGATACAGCTTCATGCCATCCTCATGGGTGTTTATATACAACTTTTTCATTAAGCCATTTGTCAGATAATTTTTTTAATGGGCAAGCTAACATGAATAAAAAAGTTTTAATATCATTTTTCTTCTTTTAAAAAATTTGCCTTGTCCAGATACAGAAGTTCAGGGGGTTAACAAGAGAGAAGTGGGAAGACTTGTGCACCATGTAACAACAGTCCTAAGTGTGTGAACATGCGTTTTCAGCTTTATGTATCTTCTTCCTCTTTATCCCTCTTAAAGCCTTTGAATGCAAATACTAACTCCGCTCTTGTGCTAGGCAACGTCATTATGCCTGTGAAGGGGTGATTTTAGGTAGATGCTGGCAGAAAAGCTGCTGACTTTGCCTGTGCTTGATCCATCTATTTACAAAGAAAAATACTAGATATGTGATGAAGTGCCAAAAGTTCTCCCCTTCTTAGTTTCCAGAGATCTCTGGAGTTGAGTCGATCTTCATACCTATGATTCTGTGTGCAAAAAGACTGTGAGATCAGGAGATATTAAATGGAATATGGTTTAATCCTGGCTTGTCTGTGTGTTTAGGCATATCCTTTATCTCTGTGTGTCTCTTTATGTTTATGGTCTAACTGACTCTGCAGATACTACCACAGTCAAAAGAGGTAACCGAAATCTTTTACAGGAGACTGAAGCCCTGAACTCCTTTGCTTGTTTTGTTGCACTGTGCTTGACTCAGGTAAGCTCCTTCTTTGCCCATTCTTGAATATTTCCTTTCTTCCAGAAAGATAGCTAGATGAATCAGAATGCCCTTTCAACAGAAAACAGCTAGAGTTTAATTTGATCACCACCTTAAACAATGTTCTTCCTGTTAGCACATAGTGTGCTAACAGATGCATTCAAATAGCATCAAATGCCATCAAACTTCAAGGAAGTTCTAGGTAAAATCAGGAGTTGCTTTTAATACTTATTTGTATTACATTTATTTTTATATATATATATTCACTAGTATGTGCAGAGTGGGTTGAAGGAAAGGAAACACTGATTCCTAACAGAAAAGTAGAAGATGCATTGAAATAACAATTGCTTTCTTACTGTAGTCTGGAAATCAGTTTTCAGCATCAAAACAATACAGAAGTATCTAACAGTTATCTGATTGTTTTGAAGGACACTTCATGTTTTCCTTACACCAACTTAATTGCCACAAAATATTTGTGAATTCTCTTTGACCTGGAATTGGAATTCATGTGGCAGTTTTCACAAAGAATGAAGAGTCTGAAGATCTGTATTTTGCCAAGTCAGATGCTCACTGATGCAGAAAAGACACATGTCCCAAAGTAGTGAGTGGCTCTTACTTAAATTACTTACTTGTTTTCTCTCACCACCAGTGCAGTAAAAAGAAAGGCCCTTTAAGCCAATACACATCAGTGAAATTTGTAAAAAAAAAAATTTAATTCCTCTGCTATACCAGAAGAAAACTGTAGTTCAGAATACAAAATAATCTCTCTTTAAAAGTACAAGGGTGCTCAATCTCTCTAATGTGTGTGACTGCTTCTTGTTATGTCTTATGGTATCTTACTTGACAATCAGCTTTTGGTTATGGCACATGCCATTTGGGTCTGCTGTTGGAATGTGCATATCGCGTTCTGTTTCCATGGTATAGCACTGCCCTGTCCTACAAATTGCCTAGCAAGGAAGGGCTTTTGATGTTGCTGTTGACTCCTGAAGGTTTTGCTCAAATATTTTCATGTTAGGTTAGTGTTTTGTGGCCTAGAGGCTGAAGAGAGCCTGCAAACCCTTTTCTATGATCCTAATCATTGTGATCACTGTAGCCTACTATTATATTTTCCATTAAATTTGTTCCAAAATCTAATGTCTACAGTGGGCAATAAGAATAAGGATAAGAATTTTTCTCAATAATGAATTGACAGAGGAGAATGTTGTGTTATCTTTCATGATAACAAAATATCATTTTCTTGTGAAAAATAAATGCATTTATTACTTCATGCGGATGCAATTTTTTGCAGTTTCTTACTTGGAACAGGTAATGAGAAAGTCTGTCCCAATAATTCTTAAAATAAAAATACAACTATTTTTAAAATGCAAAGTTTATCCCAAAACTGAGTTAAGTGCCTGCTTGTGCAAGCACAGTGGAGACTGGAAGAATGACAGATGCATGAAGGCAGTATGCACCAGCCTTAATGAAATGTATTTACTTGCTGGGGTACAGTGTGGAGCAAATGCAGCTATAGAAATTTTTGAGATGTAATTGGTACATCTGTGCTGCCCTAATTGCATATATTTATCTACCAAACACTTGAGGCTAATCTGGGGCTCTTTAGATATTATTTTATGAAGGCACTTATGAAAATGTTACCATTTGAGTTGGATCACTCTGCATTTATTGTGCCATTGGCTTATCTCAACTGTACCTCTGAAGTCCTTGTCTTCAATATCAAGGAAGAAGATGAGCTTTTGTCCACATACGGTTCTTTTTCCCTATCAGGGTCAGGTCTCAGATCATTTTATCCTATTTGGGCTTCCTTGTGGTTTCTTTCTGTCTGTATTTGGGCAGCATGTTCCTATTTTGTGTGCTGCATAGGGACTAATAACATCAGAGGAGTCAGTGCTTGTAAAACCAAATTAAGGTGTGGATGCAGGTAAGTTCGCATCATGCCTGCATACACATATTGGTGTCATAGTGGCACTTAGTGTTCCACCCTCCAGGATCCAGTCCTTCTACATCTTTCCCATCCTTTATTTGATTGCAGTCTGCATTGTTTTCTTACTTCCTGGGGTCAAGCCTAACTAGAAATTGTCACACTGTGGGAACTTGAAAGAAGCCGACAAGCTTCATATTCCTTTCAGAACAATAATCTACAGCTTGGATCACTGATGCTGATAGGGAGCCGGGGGGGTGTAAGCTGTTTTGTGATTCCAGTTTGGCACTAAATACATTTGAATATGCTGGCATGTACTCTGACCCATTAGTTCATACTCTTAACAACAGGATGCTACAATGTGTAAAATCTGCTGTCGCTATTTATCACAGTTCTTGCTGGCTTGATTTAGCTCTCAGAGGTTGGTAATTGTGACCTTGTAGATCCTGACCTTAAAACTGTAGCTTCCTTCTGTGAGTGGCCGAAGTATTCTTCACACGCCTTGCACTTCACCTTGTATGGGTGTTCATGACAAAATGCAAGGTGGTTGTCTATTTCCTTGCAGGCATTATTTTATCTCTAGGCATGAAATATGTGTCCATTAAATGTTGTCACCTCTTAAATCTGCTAGTATTACTGTCTGGATCCTCTTAAAGATACACTCTTCCACCCCCAGGGCACTACTTTGCTGGTAGAAGAAAACAACTTCATGTGTTTATTATGTCTTAGGTTCTGGCCAACTCTCGAGTTTGAACTATCTTACTGTGTGTAGCATCCCACCATTTTTATGTTGCCTGGAACTGCTTCACATAGGTGCAAATACAATGCAGTGTATAAATTAATGCCTTTCCCAGTGTCTCATAATGTATAGAATTTGGCCTCATATTCAGGTTCTTGTATTCAGCAAATATGTCTGTCACAGTTAGAGAATTTCTCTTTTATTAAAAATAAATAAATAAATAAATTGGAACAACCAAAAAAGTACTGAAAATATTTTTGTTCTGATCTAAAACATTTATTATTTTTTCCACTGGATACAATATGGGTTTTTTGCCTCCTACTCCTGGTTTTTTCCCCTTGTGACCTTATAAATTTTTTCTGGTTTATCAGCATAATTTTGACCATGGCTTTGATCTTTTGCTGACAATCCTCTTTAACATTTGGAAGCAAAGCTCACTTTCACTCAACAGGCTGTCCTAGAAGCTAGACTAGTATACCTCACAAAATATTCAAGCCTTTTATTATCAAGTTTTCATCCTTTATTTTCAATGTGGATACAAGATTGCCCAACTCTGCAGTGTATCTACTGTCTCTAGTGACTCTTGGATTTAGTTTTAAAAGATAAGGCAAAACAGCCACCCAATTACCTCTCTACAACCTCACCCATCAAACATTTTAAACACTATTACAGTGTTCTCAGCATCATTATTGAGGCTATATTATTTACTTTTCTAAAACTTAATTTTCTGATATCTATCTTTCATGGGCATATCTGTGTTCCAAAGTGATTTCTAGCTCATCAAGTCATGCAGCATTTTAATCTGCAAAACCAGTATTCCCAGTGGTCTCAGTCCTTACAAGCTATTTTTTCTGCTTCTCGTACCTGTCTGGCTTTCCCATGGATGACACTTCCTTTTTTGCAGGTCTAGCTAAATGGAATGATTTCTAACAGCTAGCTAGTAGCAAAAGAGGAATCCCTTTCACTATGAAAACAGGAGTTTTGTTTAAATGTGACTTTGCTACAGCTTCAGTTCAAGTACAGTCATGAAGAAAAGGCTCTGAATGCTTTCTTACTTTTACCTCCATGAGGATTTTTATGCTCCAGTTCACAGAGGCTGCAGTAGTCTCAAAGCCAGTTGGCTCTGTAACCTTGGGATACTATGGCTGGATAGTCCAATGATCCAGGACATCAGTTTTGTGCTTGTTTCCTTCTATCATCAACTGACATGCAAGCCTTGTTATGAAGTAGTTGTGGTTTAATTAACATTCATTTTCAGCTGTGCTCATCTATAGATTAGATTATGGGCTTGGTTTCTTAGCTAAGCCTTCATTCAACCTGCCGTGACACTCCTGAGAGCAAACTGGTTCCATGGCAGCTCTGTTAAAGCACAAAGTATCTCTTTATATAAATTGTTTGAACTCTGATGAATGCAATGCACCAATGCTATTTTAATCCTTTAGGCACGTTTTTTCTGAAAAAATAACCACCCTGAAATTAAATTTGAATTAAAATGACAAAGAAAACATTTTGCCATACATAAGCATAGATCTTTTGAGTGATGTAAGCATTAGGTACAACTTAGAAGAGTTTTTCACAGCTGTGCTACAAGGTCTGTGAGATGGTATGAACTGCGTTTTCTGTGTTTGAGACCCTGGCAGAGACAAGTAGTGATTTTGCCAGAGGAGAATGACAACATGTGGCCTGTGCAGGTATTCTTTAAATAATTACTGCTCCTTATTTTAGTCTGCTTTATACTCTGTCCCATGCCAAAACACTGAATACACAGTTTTATAGTACATGGGATATTTTAATTTTTGATGAGTAACTTTTCTGAGGACTCCACAATATATAAACTAGGGAGTTATGGAATGTGGCTGTTAACCAGTATCATGTATTTGCAATACTTAGGCAGGCCTAGAGGAGTAAATACGCTGAAAGGGTGAAAGGGAGCCTGAATTTCACACCCTGTTTTGTGGCATAGTATCATTCAGCTAGGAGGTCTGAGTTGAGGTATGACTCTTACAGGGAAATTCTATGGCTTGTGGCCTCACTTTCCAGATACCACCCTGGTCTGGTTTTCAAGCAGATATATTAACTCAACAATCTTACTGTGTAGAGGATATTGCTCCAAATAAGCAGGATCAAGGGCCATATTCTAGTGATAATTAGTGCTCAAAAAATATTAAGATAACCTATTTTTCAATGGTTTCCAGATTGAGAAAAAGATACAGAATAAAAATATAATTTTTATAGATTATCACTGCTTAATTAAAAGAAGTGAGATAAGTTCATATCATAGGCATAGAGCCTTTGTGCAGGTCCACAGTAGAAAAGAGCTATACCAATAAGGAAGTCATTGTAGGATCAGTGTCATAAATTATTTTATGCAGCAAGGGAACAAACATGAATTAAATAATTAAAAACCATCTCAAGCGTCAAATTAAACAATTTAAAACCATCATAAGATATTGCAATAAATTAATGCCATTAAAATCATAAGCAATGTAGACAAGCCAGATGCCAGACATAAAGATCCAGTGGCACCTGTTCAGCTGCACTTCAGATCTTATTTGTTTCATGAGTCCAAAGGCATAGACAGAAGCCCAGTAAGCCAGAGGACAGGGTCTGAGCTTCTCTTCTGCAGTGACTCTGCTTTGCTGACTTGCTATAGCAGTTTCACTAACTACCTTATCTTCCAGATAGCCAGGATCTTTTTCCCAGATGCTACTGGACACTGAGCTGCAGCTGGTGCACTGGCCACCAGCCACCTCTTCACCCCCTTCCTCTTTTTAAACCTAAAACGTCTTCTTTATGTATGGTTGGTTTATTTTTTATTTTCTTTTTTTTAATGTTCTTAGAGTCTGATCACATCTATTGTTAAGTCTTATGTATTTCTGTACAGTGTGAAGAGGTTTTGGCTCTTCCCTTCCCACTTTCATCCTGTTGCTTTGATATGCTTGCTCCATTTCTTCATTTAATCTCTTCACCCCAAAATGCAGGGATGCAGAGTGGAGTGACTTGCTGATTGTCACCACAAATGAGGCTGTGAAGATTAAATGACAGTATACTGATGGGTACTGAATTGCACCGACAGACACAGACCTATGTATGTGCTTATCACTTGAGAGAAGTTTCACTAGAGCCCTGAAAGAGAAATATCCTTTTCCTAACATTGTATGACCTTCCCAGAACCAGAACATATGGATGTGAATGGCCCTGTTGCTTTTGTTCCTGTGGGGGGTTTGATAGATTTTGTTAGAATTGTGTTTGTTCATACGTAAATAAAGCTGCAAGGTTTGTTTTACTTTTGTGTCTGCACTCAGCTCGTGATGGTACTTCATTTTGTAGGTTCTATTTTCAAATTCCTCCCTTTCAACATGCTGGCATCCCTTCCTTTTTAAATACTGAAGAAGTCTCATCCAGACTGTACGTTCAGTCTCTGTCCTGGGGCCAGAAGTCCTTTATCTATCCTTCATGAGTACTAGGGGGAAAAAACCTGAACATTAATCTTCCAAGAAGCTGAACTGGGTACCTGGCAGTGCTTGCTGAAGCATGTGTCTAGTGATCATCACTATCTCCGACTGCAGAAAAGGAAAAAATGACTCTGTAAACTTTATCTGGATTTATACTCACAAAAGATTGTCCTTGCAAAATAGAGACAAAGCTTTTTCCTGTTGTTATTCTGCAAAATGTGTTCTTTATGAATGTATAAAATTGCAGGTAGTACTAATCATGAAATACAAGAGAAGGTAATTATGTTTGTCATATTACTTGTTTTCCTCCACCCCACAAGGCAAGACACAGGAGACAAGTACTTTAGCTCCATCTAGGAGGCAAAAAGACTATTACTGTATCTACCTAAAACCAGATCCCACAGGTTTTCTCATTTATAAAATGCATTTTAAAGGCTCCAATGAATTACTCTTGCTGTATCTCCCTGAGTCAGACTGCCATTTCTTTCATCACTTTTGTGGATGAAATTCTGCAGTGCAGAAAGCCTGATTTTGACCAGTGTAGCAACAGCCAAGGTTACATTTTTAATAGCTCAGTTCAGATAATGGAGATAACAGAAAAGAAAAAATTATTTAGAATAAAGGAATTCATGCCTGAAAAAGGTGAAATCAATTCTCATTACCTTATTGAAGGGGAAAGACCCTTTTTAATCAAAACAGGGAATAAAAAATAAGAAGGAAATTTGGCTCTGAATACCTCATTCAAAGTCACAGAAAGTCAAGTATAGAGGTGGAGTCACCTCCTGAAACACCTTCTCTCACTTCAACCAGCAGGTAATCCACTTCTTCACAGTTAATAGGAGTCTTTCAAAGAATCATAGAATCATAGCATGGTTTGGGTTGGAGGGGACCTTAAAGGTCACTTAGTTCAAACTAAGCAAATTCTCTTGCACAAAGAGATTATATTTTTCATTTCTATTAACTTTATTTTAGCAGTGTAGAGTCAGCACAAAGTTTTTACCTGCCTGATGTAGTAGTTACATTGGAACATAAATGTCTTCTGACCATCAACATCCTGTTTCATATTTCGTGTGACAGTTTATCAATCTAGTATATCACGAAATTAATCTCCCACTTTTATGGTAGTCTTCCTCTTTGCTTCTTCATACACACTTTCACACTTTCTAGCTACAAATACTGTCTGTTCCTCATAAAACTAACTGAGTGTTCATCTTTTATAATATTTCATACTTAGCAAAAACTTAATTTTGTAACTTTTTCTGAGCTTTAAAAAGACCACTGAGCATCTCCAGTTATTTTCACTTTAGCACTTTAGTGAACTAATCCAAATTGTATATACTTCTTCTGCAAGCCTAGGAGTATGTCTGCAGTTTTCTGATGTCTTCATTAAATGTAATACTTTACTTCTGACATTAAACTCTGGCAGAGGCCAAAATAGGAATGTTACCACCTGCTGCCTAGTGCCTTTTTTTATTACATTTTAGTTAAGACTGCCTAATTTATTATTATCCTTTATATCATGCCTTCTGTATAAACACACACAGTGCTAAAATGTAATTCCCAAATTAAACAGGGATTTAAGGACTTGTCTAATTTTAAGAACTGTTACTGTCTCCTTGCTTTTCTTTTTTAAGCATCCCACTGCCCTGAAACCACAGTGCCTTGAAAACTCTGAAGAAACTTTGCTTTGTTAGATCATGCAACTGCAGTGGTCTTCCACTACACCTGAGTTCTCTCACTTGATAGCTTTACTCTGCTACTAATTACTTCACTGAATTTGAAGGAGTTGTTTATGACTAGCAAAGGTGGCAGGGTGACTGGAATTGGTCTTGCAAGTTCTGATCTCTTCTCTGTCTCATGACCATTCCAGGCTTCAGCCCATTACTTCATTTTGGAAATTACTTCTTTTCACAGCTATGCAAGAAAGTTAAATGTCTTATATTAATAAAACAGAAATTTGTATGTAAATAATAAAAAACATCAATCTGGAATAATGACACTGATTTCTTTGAAGTTCTTTCAAATTTTACAGTGAAACAAGTAAGATAACTGTACCAGCATAAATTCCACTGGGGGAAGCAAAAGTGCATTGGATAATGGACCTTTCATATCATTCTTCTGTATAGACTTCACGAGATAAAAGGAAGTTGAACAATATGCATCTAGAGAAGAGTGATTGTAAATATAGTTTACTTTCTAGAGTCTGTGGTTGCTTTGAATGCAATATATGTAGGACATGGCTGATACAATCTATACACTACCTAAACAAAATGCATATGAATTCCTCAGGCCCGAGCATTGCTCTTTGCATCAGCCAAAATGAGTGAATTCCAAAACATTTCAGAAGATTCAAATTACTGCATTTATGTGGACAATGAAAATTTAAAGATTCTGCAGGGTTTACATCAAGCCTCTACTCTAAACTCCCTTCATGCAACTTAATCTATTTGTAGTCTACAGGTTAAACTCTTCATTATAAAATATACAAAGGCATTTTATTATCATCGGTTTTAACAGTGCTACAAGTTTGCAGAATGGAAGTAACCGGGTGAAATCCATTTTTAAGTCTTGTTTTCAATCACAGAACTACAGACAACACCATATAACCACAAAATTAAATTTCTTCTCACCATAAACATTAAAATTTATATTGATGTTGGAACAATAAGATTGTTTAACAACAATTTATAACAAAAGTACTACTGTGGTACTCTTTTTATTACAAGATATACAATTACAAAAGGAGTAGAAGAGTTTTAACTATCTCTGTTGGTTTACATGTCAAGTATTTGATTTATTCACAAAATATAGTAAACAGGGGCCTTGCTTTAAAGCTCTCAGGCCACCAGTACCTAGCGAATAAAAAGGACTTGTTATCAAAAATGTGACTATGTAGCTTTGTTGTCTTTCCTCATTTGATTTTTTGTCCAAGACTGGTTTAAGTATCATAAGTTTTTGTTGGCTTTTGACTTCCATGCTACAGAGGTTGACACTTTCACAAGTCTCATTATGCAATTTTAATACAGTATCCTTAAAAATACTGGTACACCATAGACTAAGATTCTCTTACATTTTGAGTAAATAGTAACTTTTTTATTTCTCAAAATTGCCATTTTACTTGTTTGTTCCGAAGATTAAATCTATCTATATAAATACAGCTTTCATACTTTTCTGTGAGGAAGAGAGTTAAGAATTACTTGAGGCCAAATGAAATATTCTAGCAAGATTCAACCTATAGTTAAATATGTGAAGACACATTTAAATAGTAAGAGCTAGATACATTTTAATTTCTATTTAGTGGGGTGGGTTTTTTTCCCTAGTCAGTAAATCTTTCAGTCTTTCAGACTTCCACTTCCAAAGAATTATCATTTGACTTGTAATGTTTGCTGCAAAAACTCATGATGTAGCCAACAAGGATGCCAAACTGATAAACAGAGGTATTAAGAATTAACAAATCATAATAAACTCAAGGGCAAAGGACATATTCTGAGCAATCACTTTTCCAATGATGTCATAACATTTAAATTCATGCAGAACTATCTCATATGTAACTATTTATATGCTCAAAATGATCCAGTTTACTGGAATAGAATTACCAAGTATAAAGATTTTCTCAGTGGGGTACTGTACTTTTAAAACCATAGTTATATCTGTTACATTAATGCAAAATCATATTATTTTGGAACATTCACATAAATACATATTTTTCCACCTGGGATTTTTTGTATTTATTGCATTTGATTGAGTTTACAAGATATTTTTCAATAATTTTTTGATACAGTGTGTGCTAAGGTTTAGTTGTCACCGTGGTATGACTCTGAAATATTTATTGAAAATAATCAGGAAAATATTTGAAGACTTAATTCAAAGATATTTGAGGCTGCTATGCAGATGTTTAAATAGCTAAACTTTTTCAAAATGCTATGTTTTCCACTCAGTTCCATGCAGCCATGATTTCCATGATCTCTTTGTTTTCATTCTCGTACCAGATCCCAAGATATTTTCCACAGGAAAAGCCAGCTGAAATTCATTTCAGTGTTCATCAGTATTCATGCAAACATTGAAGTGAGGTGCTTTCAGGAGAACATATCTGGTCAGAGTGCTCATTTTCTTTAGCTTATTCTTACGGGAGAAATGATAGACCATATTCTGTCTCCTCTCTGACAGCTACAGTGGAAAATTAGAATCAGAAGGTTATTTGCTCTTCATCTTCTGCTACTTAATTGATCAGCTATCTGACCATTAAAGAAGGAATCTGAAGTCTGTTAGAATTTTTTAACATGAAGGAAATAGAGACAGAGAAAACAGAAAGGATGACTACACCAGCCCATCTGACTCTGCATCACATCACTGCCAAGGGCCATTGGGAGATGCCCAGATTACCAGGACATCAGAATGCTCTTTGAACATTCAGCACCCTGAAGGTAAAGAATTTCTTGATGATGAGGCGGATATGTATTTAATGAACCTTCACTTAATCCTTTTTCCTTGGAAAATCTAACAGCTTTATTTTGAGTCATATGAAATTAAGCATTTACATCTTTTCATCTCTTTCACAGGGACTTTCACTGCTTTCATCTGCACTGCTAAGAACTATCTGCTTCTTGGGAGGGGCCAGCCACCCTCTAGTTTTATTTGATGGCCCTTATTCTTTTGTTGGAAGACATTGTGAGCAATTTTTTTTTTCTTGTTTGTATTTTAATCTCTCATATGAGTCAGGTTGTTCAACCTAATCCCCCTTCCTCCCAGTCACTTCTGTTGGGTCCTCAGGCCTGGTCTGGATGCTCTAAAAAGCAGACTGAAGGTGACAAAAGTAAATAAAACATCTATATGGAGACACTCACTTCTGGAGTTGTAGGATTATGCAGAGCTTTATAATGCCAGAGGAGTTAAAGTGACAGGAAGCAAACTGCAACACCTCTCTGCTCCAGCTGGTACTTGAGAATGGATGATGAGAAAACAGACACTGCACCTTTTGGAGTAGCAGTTTCCTATTCCACACTCATTCTGTGTTGTGGGCTGATTGTATTTACCAGCTGCTCTTTTCATGTGGTAACAATAAAATTAATTTATAAAGATGCTGTTTAGTATATTATCATCATCCCTAGCTCTTATTCCCCTTTTCTCTTTTCCTTCTTCCTCATTTACTTTAGCTATGAAGTCAAGAACTAATATCCAAAATCAATGCTAGCTTGTATCCCAATCAGTTGTGTGTTTTCTAAGCTCCAAAGACTGACAGTTTTAAAGAAACTTTAGTGTGCAGAATCTGAATCAGTATTGCCTGCAGCAAAGTACTGTATCACTTCATATGAAAATTAACCTAAAATCCACTGATCCCAAATGGCAAACAGCAACAATATTCTTCCTAGTGGGAATTCTAGTGTGAATGCTAATTACTACTCTAAGAACTGATAGCTGCTGGTTCCACTTGGAACTGAATATTTGTACCTTCTTTTGCAACTGGTAAGATCAGATTTAATGAATTGAGAGTCTTTCTAGTGATTTTAAGGACCTAAAAAGATATGTATTTCTTATGAATGTTGACAATTTTCATGCTCTATGCAAAAGTTTCCCCAGCTTTTCAAATAAAAAAATTCTTTATTTTTTAAGGTGTTGTAGCAGAGGAGAAAGGAATATGACCTGAAGGTTTTTATGTTTTCCATGGTCCTGTGACACTCAGCAATTAGAAAAGGATAGGGGATAGTGACCTTTCTTCTGTCTGCACAACTGAAGTGAGAATGAAGTTTCCATAGTTCATAGACAGAATGTAATTTCCTCTCATAAAAGAAATGTTGTATAACAGACCTAGCTAAGTCAGAACCAGGAAACCCAGAGGTTGGACAAGTTTCTTAATTTGTAATTAAACATTCCATTGCACAATGGTGTAAAGTGCCAAAACCAATTTTTTTCTCAAACTGACTAAATAACTTCTAAAGTTCCTGGTTATTTGGTAAATGAACCCAACTTCACAATTCATTATCTGGATAAACTACTTGCTTTGATGCATCTGAGTGTAATTTCTTGGTACTGGGGACTTTTTTTTTCCATATATAATTCTCTGACCTTATAAATAAGCAAATTTAAACATGACAGGTATATGGTGAGACAGAAGCTACCTTTTCCTCCATCAGAAAGCTTTTTGATAGTGGTTAAGTGTCACTGTCCTTGCTGAAAACACATCTCAAACATCTTTAAAGAAACCTAATGTCAACAGAAAAGATCTAATGCACCTGCAGATGACTAAAGATTCCTGTTATGGAGGACATCACTGTAAGCCCACATATATTCCCCAATTATGGTATAGTGACTTCTTTGCTAAATTGATTGCTTTAGTTGTCTCTAGAGAGCCCAAGACTCAGTTTGTGTTAAATATTGTTGGCAAGAGCTTTTGGCTTTAGTGTCCTCTTTCACTCTTCTAACTCCCCATTACTTTTCTGTATCTGCAACCTAATTTCTTGAGAGCAGCTGAAGGGACACTGTGCAGTCATAATATCACAGTGATATTATTAATGGTGCTTATTGCAAAACTGCTCATTATTTGCCAATTTCTATGGATGCCTCAGTAAATCCTTTTTTTCTCCTATTCAACCTTTTCAGAACTGCATGCAATGCCTACATGTTCCTGAAAATTAAGCTCTAAGTAGAATTCTCAACGGTGCACACAAAGTATGTGAGGTTTGGGTTTTTTTGAGTTCTGTTTCATTTAGAAAAGAATTCCCAAAAAAGGTCTTACAGTTTCTATCCATGGAGCTTTTCAAGATCTGACTGAAATAAGGCTGTGAGCAACCTGTTCAGACCTCAGTCAACCCTGCAGAAGATAGGACTACACACTCCTGAGATCGCTCCAGCCTGAGTTGGAGTACTTTGTTCTACTACATCAATTGTATTTAATCAAAAAGGTTCTGAAGCCTCTAACACCAAAAATAAAACATGGGATATATCCCAACTAAAACTACTTATTTGTACAATTGCATCTCACTTAGTCTTAATCTTTCTACTGAAATAATATAATTCTATAATTCATCTACCCACGTCAGCTAATAGCTAATAGTCTGATGTACACAACATGCTTCTTATCATGTACAGAGTTTCTGTAACAGCTTTAGAATGTAGAATTTTGTTCAAGGCTCCCATTTAGGTATCTAAGTACATGATATGTGTCGAAGTTTTCATTGCAGCCAAAGGAGTGAGTTAGTTGAATAAGCACTATGATCAAGACTCAGTTGCCTCTATGTAATCCCGTAGTGCCAGTTAAGACACACCAGAAAGTGCAAGATACCTACTGAGAGACACAGGATATACAAGAATTGCATTGCTCTTGAAAGGTAACCAGAAACCAGATATTGTACCATACACCAACTGAAATGATGCTTGGCATCAATATCTAGGCAGCTGAACATCATTGTGGGTCTCTGCTGAAGGATTAGCTGTGTTCTCTACAGTTATACTTCCATTGACCCTTATGTGGAACGAGACACTTGATGTGCCTATAGACACCTATTAATTTAGATATTTTCATCTTAGATTGAATCCCTGCATAGATAACCATCTCAAGATGATTTTCATATTTATCAGAGTTGATGAAGTACGTCTGTGTCTGGGATGAGCATGTGAAGTATTCATAAGCTGATTAGTCTTTGGGGATGGTAGAGAGAAATAACTACATCGACATGTTAATATGTTCTGCTTTTATTTTGTGATTTCTGAGCCACTGAAAATTAGTTTCTTGTAATGAGTTTGAAAGAATTAAAAGCAAATTTAAAAGTTGGGGAGCTGGGGGATTTTAAGAAAATCTGTTTGGTGTAGGGGGTCTGTACAAATGAAAAATAGCCTTGACGCACTATAGATTTTAATTTGACTTCTTTGGTGATTTCTTTCATTTTATCAGATTGTCAAATAGTAAGTGGAAATGATGTAGTCATCACTTCTTTTGTAAACTTCTGGGGCAGGCTGGTGAAATATTTGTCTGAGTTTGTTGCGAGCATCCAAACACCCTGAAGTATTCGACGCTTATATTCCCGGGCAGGTGTGTTTTGCTCACATTTGCCAGACAACTGCAGTTTACCTCCTCACATGTATGGTCTGCAAAAGGCATCACTTCTTCACAACTGACCAGCTGGTGGCAAGAGCCCCACATCTCCTTGTCCAGAGTCTGCTTACCCTTTATTTTGGCTGAATTCTTTACCCCTTTTCTGCTCTTTTAGGCATGTGATTATTTGCACATCCCAGATTTCAGTGTCCCAAAAATTATTTTATTTATAAAGTAACTAAACAAATAATATTTCACTTCTTGATTTTCATATGGCTGCATGGACTCTATCCCTCTGAAATCTCTGCTTAGCCTCCTGCTTCTTTTTCTTGTTTCTGGGCTATCGAAAATTGATGTATTGGCATTCTCTTTTATCAATCAGGTTCTTAAGCTATTTTGCATTTAATTTATGATGTCATATTTGCATATAAACTCTTACGGAATGGAAGACTACGGCAAAAGGGACAGCTGGATAGCACTAACATTATGTTCACAGCATGTATTTCCCTTCTAATAAGGCTGCTGTCCAGAATAATATTTTAAGTTTGGGTCCTCTGCTTGAAACAACAGAATTCAAGTCCAAAGCCACACTGGATAATTTTACAGCACCGTAAATTAGTAGACCTGTGTAACAGTAAGCCTGTGAAGATGAAGGAACCAATCAAAGTGCCTTTCAAACCTGAGGCTTTTTTATTGTATTGTAGAATGGAGTTTGCTTTTTCCCCTGAATCACCTTTCTCCTTCCCCAGACCCCGTGGGAGAAAACCCCTTATCTTCCTAA
>JAWWMO010000121.1:91217757-91267277 GCA_035047845.1 Dendrocincla fuliginosa | reverse complement strand
TCATACACCCTTAAATGAGAAGATGGTCTCTCCTTCCATACACCCTTGGAGTTTATTCCATGGGTTGGCTGGACCACATGTCTATTCTTTGCAGGATTCAAAAAGGAAGAGTTCCGAGTATTGAGTCAGAGTTTAATTCTGCCACAAGGTATAATATTAATAGTGAAATATGTGTTTAATTTACTACTGTCAAGTGGTTTTCATGTTTACAGACATGAAAGAAAGCCCTTAAATTGAATAGCCTATGATATTTTGATACAAAGTAATCAGAAGAAAAGTTCACTCAAGTGGGATTAATCTTTCTAGAGGCATCCTATCCTCAGTGAATGAAGAAGTGCTTTCAGAAGGCTATTCAGGCTTACTCTTAACTCCCCTGCAGGAAATTCTTTCTCTTTCTGGAGAAGGAGCCTTGTAAGTATAACTTTGCAAGAGACATTGTCAATGCTACCAGGCCAGTGTCAGACAACTTTGGAGGGGTAGGAGGGAGGGGAGAAAAAAACCCACAAATAACTCACAAAATCCCCACGTTTATTCTTCCTCCATTCTCTTCATTTGTATTACATCCCACATTTGTCATGCCATACCCTGACTGAAGAGCTGTGCAACTGGATATGAAGGGGAAAACAATGCACCACAAGAAAGGTGAGAAAGAAGAAAATTGTGGGAAGAGAAATGAAATAAAAGAGAAGTGATGCCCAGTATTCAAGATATCAGAACCCCTAGAACTAAACAGTACCAGGGACCTAATCTGGGTTCTGGAAGGGTTTGTTTACACTGATTGTAGAGTCTGCATCCTCACGTAATCCTAGCTACAGCCTTCATCAGTAGATGCCTCCATATCTGTCAGTCTCCAAGGCCTGGTTTCTCTCCTGAGGGAAGTAGGATTAGAGCACATTGGTGCATGCTTCACTTCTAATCAGCAGAGACACAATTTAAGAGTAATCTCAGGCTTCCCCCTTGCAAATACCTTGATTCAATCTCAGAAGGAATCTCTGTCTTCACTAGGTGGGAAATTAATGATGATTCTGCAGTATTTGCTCTCAGACGGTCCTGGAGTTGTTAGATAATTCACACCTCTGCTGATATTTCTTGGATTAAACCACAGGTTAAAGAGAACTAATGGTTGAGCTATAGAAGTTATGCTTGACTACATCTGTTGCTGTTAAGAAATATTGGTGAAAAAATCAATTGTACCTCTGCTATATTTGCAATAAAAGTTCTAATATCGAGAAAAGAAAATAGCTTGTTACAAATTAATGTTTTATTTTTTGTACTAGTCATTAATTCTTACAAGGAGTAACTGTTATACATTTAAATGACATGCTCTTTTTTCAGAATCAACATTTAAGTACCTGTGTCTACAGTCAAAATTAAAGTCCAAAACATTGCTTTGTATACCCAAACCTAACAATGAGTGAACTTACTAGGAGACTCTGTCACTTTGGCTATATAAGTGTCTAGTTTTTTTGGTTTGGGGCATGCTGCTAGTTTTTTTTCAATCTTGGACACTCAGTGCCATCTTTCCATGAGGATTCATCCGGAAAACTGGTGAATGAAAGCTTGTATCTACTGAGGGATCCCATATGGCATGCAAATAAAGAATATTCCTTAACATATGTTCACACAATCTGGCTATTCCAATAATAAATTTCTTGATGTTTTTCTCTTTGAGGAATTTTTTTACTCAACAACAAATCAGAAACTTTTGCCCTCATTAGAATGAAACCTTGTAACTGAGCTTCTTTTTGCCATGATATAGTCTTAGAGAAGGATTTTTTTCTTCTACAGTAAGCTGGGCCACTGTGGCAAAATAATTCATATCTTAGTGTATCAGCGTGCAGATGAACAGAGAAGATGACCACAGGAGAAGGATGACGTAGCCTACTGCATGAGGTCATCTAACGTATGGAAACCATACCCTTTATCACCACCACCATCCATGCAGCTCTTCAACAATTCTTCAGATTCTAGACTGTGGTTCATCAGTAGATGAAGGATGAATCTACATTAGTGCTTTCACTCATATTGAGAAAACACTTTGCAAGACAATCTCTGAAGCTTCCTCATTGACTGTGCCTTGATTCACATCATGCATGCACAAACTGAATTTATTTTGAACGGAACTGAACTGAAAGGTGCAGTGCTCATAAGCTCCAAGTACTAGTGAGCATTCAGTCACAGGGACTAAACCATCCTATTCCTATAAAAATCCCTCTAAAACATTTATAGTGTGAATGTCAGATCCTCAGCACCAACTATTTTCCTGGTTGAATTTGGGTCTTACAGATTTGCCCGTTGCTATGTAGACAGATCAGAAATAATTACTGGCTCGATTGTCAAAATTCCAAGAGAGGTGGGCTTAATACCCTTTCATTTCCATGAGTTTCTTTCTGGGTAACATTAGGCATTGTCCTGATTATAGTGATTGGGACCAGGTTGTCACTATGTGGGTATGGCCAGGGCTTTGTACTTTACACCCTCTATGTCATTTCTCATGGGCTGCTAACAATTGATCATTTGCAGCAGCTGCCCAGGGCACACCTGGCCCCTCAGGCTACAAGCTGGGTGTTTAGGAACTCTGTGAGATAAGGAAGTTTTCCTGTCTTCACACCAATGACTCAGGTGTGATGACTCCCCTCCAGGGAGTCATTAGCACCTTCACAACCATCCTGAGGGGTCATGTCTGCTAATGGGCCATCACAGAGTATCCCATGACTCACAAAAAATCATATATTGTGAAACTCCTTGCCCTAAGGAAGGTACTGGGCACTCCCATCTGAGCCTAAGCATATATAATCTTGGGGTTTGGGGACTTCTTGTACCACTTGTGGGATCCAGAGGAGGACCAGGATCTTAACAGGACTACAACTGCCACTCTTGACCAGACTGTGACCATCATCCTCATCAACAGGTTTTCTCTTTCCTTTTACGTTGTACTCAGGGGGACTATCTGGTGCTCAGCTGGCGAGCTTCATTATGTTCGTGTCTCATCGTGCTGGGTTGTACATCTGGTTTTTGTGGGTCAGATGGATTTTTCCTCTGCATCATTGTACTTGTTGTGATTCATTATTAAATTGTAATTCTGACTTGCAATCCCTTTTTGAGTTGGGTTCATTTCTCCTGCTGGTTTACCTTTAAACCAGTACAGGAATCTTCTCAATTTGATTGCAGTTTTTTATCAGCTATCCAGAAGCGTAGAGAGAGTGGGCCTTTGAAATGTATGTTTCATGGGATAGCCTTAGCATATAAAAGCTGAAATCAATAAGGAGTCCAGGACATATAATGTGTCCAGGACTTTAATTCATAACTTCAATTCATTCTCCATTTTCTAAGTAGTTATAGATTTGTTCTAGAATAGTTCTAGAATTGTTTTCCTGGTTGATCTCTGTAGCACCAGACTCACTTAAATGTTATTCTAAATAACTTCTAAACACATTGCATACATACAGAACATTTCTGTAAATTGTAGCCTATAAGTTAAATGGTAATAGGTAAGACAAAAAATTAATTGAACTGTGATATTAACAACCCCACATAATATTAAATCTATTTTATTATTAATTTTCACATTTTGAAGAAAAGTTCATTCAAACACCAAAAGATTGGTGTTTTGATTTAATGTCAGTGTATTTTTATCAAAGCCATGATTCATCCAGCTGTTGTCTCACTGCTTTCTTGTTCAGAGACTTCTCCCCTGTATTTATCTTGATATTAAACCAAAAATAATAACCATAAGGCTCATTTCTTTAGTTTTTCCAATCCCATTCTGTTAATTCAGGATGACTTCAGTAAGTCTAATTCCTAACTGTTCATAATTTAGCATAGACTTCTACTTATATTGATTAAATATAGACAGCAAAAGCACAAAAATTTTCCATGTCAATTTCCATTCACTAGCAATGGGTCAATTTTGAGTTAAAACTGATGAGTTACCTTTTAAGCAATTGAATTATATTCTGGTTTTGTTACCTAAATTTTATCTGTAAAATGCACCGTTGAAATGAATAAGGAAATGTACCCTCAGCTGTATCTATCTATGCTTATGCCTATATCTTTGGCTATGGCTATGCCTGTATCTATATCTGTGAGTGTGTGTATGAATATATATAAAAAAAAATTTTGTCATGTGTCACCTACATATGGTGCTTGGTTTGCCACAAGAAAGCCTCATGGAACTATTCCTTTCCAAGGGCATTTGACTTTTTGACACCCTTTTCCAACTACTGCTTCTACCATAGTCCTCCTTTCATTTCCTATAGAAGTCTAATGAGAGCAAAGCACTTCCAACAGACACCTGTAACTCAGTTTCTGGGTTAAGCTTTTTGTGCTCTGTCTGCAGAGCCAACACAAATTAGGAGATGTGAGGCTTTTCAAAACTCAGTTTCTGTTCTTGAAAGACAAGTTGGGATGCAACTCTACCTTCTTTTGACACTTCTTTCAGAGCAGGAGTCTTTTGCCCACCCTTACCTGAGAAAAGGTGAAGCCTCCTTCTAACATCAGAGAAAAACTGTGCAGGTTTAATATGCTAAAGTGCATGTGCAATGCATAAGTATGCTAAATGTAATGTTTTAATTCAAGTAGAATGGAATTAATTTTGAAGCCTGTGTAGAGGAGGTAGCATGACACAGCTCATACCTTCTTGTCCACTCTTTCACCATTGACTTTGATGCACCATGTTTTGTCGTTAAACTTGGTTTAACTGCCATCAGACCCTGAATCTTCATTTTTCTAAACCACTTTTGCCTACTGCCAGTGCAGAAGTGAGGATAAGCCACTAATGACTCCCAGTCTAAGAGATATTGAAGTCTACAAAGGACATATCCTGGAACCTGCAAGGTTAGAAAGAGTTCCTATGGTGTCCTAAGTCCAATTGCCTTCCCATTTCCATTTTATAACACTTATAGTCCTAGTGAAACAACCAGTGCAAGGACACCTATTTTTTTCAGTTAATTTTAAAAGGCTGCAATCTTATCTGTGGATCAAGAACATGCGTTCCCAGGATATTTTTTAGTGGGGATGTAGGCAACACCATTAAAATTCTCCAGACTCATACAGACAAAGTGGTTTAAGTGTTGATGATTGCAACAAAATAGAGATGCTTTTTATTTCTTGTGAATGCAAAATTCTCGTAAGATTTGGAAATACAGTTCTAATTTTTAATTAATTTGGAGAAAATGTTTTGATAGAAAGTATTTAACCAGCCCTGTCTTGGAAAGACACAGTTTTTCCTCCAAGAATACTGAGTGTACTAACTGACTGATATTTTGGGATCAGTATTTTGAACAATAAAACGCAGCTACCATGTGCATTTTAAAACTTCCATGTGCCAATGACAAGCTTGAGGGGTAGGAGGTGGGAGATGGAAGACATTCTGAAAGTTAACAAGGAACCAAAAGCCTTCCCAAAGACTGCATCCACAAACACCCTGTCTGTACTGTAGAATATTAGCCAATGTTGCTGGTGTCCAGGGTCCAATGTCCTTGTAAATAAGGACATTAATAATATCTATCATTTAGTCTTCCACTCACCTTAAGGATGCAGCTTTGTTTCTGCACAGTATACATTTTCTTTGGTGTATTTTTGCATTAGTCTATCAAACTGTGCACTTACCTACCAAGAGAAATATGGTTAGCATGTCAAAGAGTAACAAGGGTCTTTATTATTCTACGCAAGCCTTGAATCAGTACCTAGAAATTGTAAATATGAACATATCCTTGTTGAAATATCAGATCAAAAGCTATTCTTAAAAAGAAAGTAACCTTGTCACAAGATGAAGGGAAGGAGAAGGGTAGATGGAAGAGTCATGTCCTTTCTCTGTAGTTTTGTCTGTTATGCTTCACTGGATTTTTGAACTTCACTTTGTGCAACGGAAATGTGCATCTTATGGATGGCTGGAAAAAAATTGGTGAAAATACTACATTGCACTTATTTTCTTTCCCTCATATTTGTGGTTATATCACTGAATGAGAGTGAATTGATTTTTGTTCAGTCAAATTTAATTAAGTCTCCCAGAATGGTGTTTATATGGACTGTGATCCCAAGTGTGATGTGGATTTAGAGTAGCAGTTTTTACGTGGGAGCACGAGCAAATGCTAAGTAAGTTTTGTTACAAGATGAGCTGCTTTATTTTTCGGGTTTTAATTATATACTCCTAATTCATAAAATTTTGTGTGCAAAGAGCATAAAATAGGACTGTATCCAGAGGTTTCCTGGTCCAATACCATCCATGATCTGTTACTCTCTCACACTGCTCCTGTCAAATTGCTCATCTATTTTATAAGCATTCTGAGATTGCATATCCTATTAAAGTATCTATTCCAGTGCTTCTCTAGCCTTACTGTATGAACTTTTTCCCTAGTATCTGAATCTTCCTTGCTATAGCTTAAAGCTATTGTTCCTTATTTTATTTTGAGGAAGAATGAGTAGAAAAATAGATGTTTCTCTTCTGCTGCAGCTTTTTGTGTACTTGAATGCTCTTATAGGTTTCTCTAATCTGCTTTTCTTCAGCCAAAATAACTTATTTAATCTTCCTTTTGGAGGGCACACAGGCTAGCCCTTTTAATTGTTTTGCAATTCTTTGGCTCTTCCCAAATCCATCATTTCTTAAACTATGATGCTCAAGAACTGAGTGTACCTCTCTAGCTGGCATTTTGCCAGTAATAAAGAGAACAGGTCAATGATTTTTCTTGTTGCTTTTGTTTGTAATACTAGACTAAAATTTTACCTTTTCTCACAGTAAAGGCAAACCATTTATTTATTTTTTGTTCATAAATTCCAAGCTCTATTTCCAAGATCTGAGACTAGTTAGTGTTCTGTTTATTATTTCTTTTCTAAGAAATAGAAAAAGATTCTTCACAGAATCACATCCTGAGTTTTTTGGGTTATTTCTTTATTTTGTTGAGATTATTTTGGATTTTGATCCTCACTGCCAAAACTGTAGACCTCCCTCTGTCTGAAAAAAATTCCATCAGTATTTCTTAAGTCCTAGGAGAGAGACATGATCAGTGGGCTAATAAGTTTGACAAACTAGGAAACCAGGCTTTTTGATGCTGCTGTCTTGTGGGGTTGAAGGGAGAAAGCAAGATTCTTCAGATGGAGGAAGCAAAGGAGAAGCCTCTCATTCCAGTTTAAATAACAATCCATATTCAATAAGGTTGGGTCTCCTCTTACCTCTTTTTCAAAGAATCTGGTTTTTTTGGGGTTTTGGTTGGTTGTTTTTTTTTTTTCCCTTTACTTTAAGGCACCTGGAATCAGGCTGAGACCTGATCTGTAAATTTCTGTTTCATTTAAACATGCACCTTAGAGCTCCAGGGAGGTAACTGATCCCAAGGGGAGAGAAGTTTCAGAAGTACATCCATACTGGTTTTGTCTGGCACGGTTAGTTTTCTTCACATCTAGCATGGGGCTAGGTTTTGGACTTGTGTTGAAAACAGTGTTGATAACACAGCAATGTTTTTGCTACTAATGAGCAGCACTGACACAATGCCAAGACCTTTTCTGCCCCTCACACCACTCCACCAGTGAGGAGGCTGGGGTTGCACAGGAGATTGGGAGGGGATGGAATCCTCTCTCAGATTTATTTCTTAGAAAGTAATCAGGGCTTCAGTGACAATGTGATGATAGACACTAAATTTAAATTGAGTCATCGCAAGATGATTCAACAGAAAATTAATAAAAAGAAAGATAAAGCTAAAATTTTCCTTTTTTTTTCAGTAAGGAACATGTAGTTTGAGTCTGTGTTATGAACCTTTACAAACTTTTAAAGTGCTTTAAGTCCCACCCTTTCTCTTTCTACCATCAGTCATAGGTTCCTGTCCCTTGCCTTTTCACCTCTTCATAGAAGTTGGAGATACCATTACTTGTGCCTTGAAGTTGGTAATTTACTTTGCTTTATACTGGATCTGTAAAATGACACTATTAGAAAAAAAATATTTTTCTTGCTGTTAGAAGACTCACCGAAGTCAACTGGGGTCATTGTTTAGAGGCTTAGCTATACCATGGCATAGGAATTTCTTTTAAGCTGAATATAAAACTTCATGAGGCTTGTAGCTAATATCAAGAAGAATAATATTGAGACTCCAGGCCTACACAAAAGAAAAGCTATTTCATATAGAATATAGGAAATATATTCTAAAAGAGCTGGGGAGCAAATAGGGTGCAGTGAAAACAGATGAGCTACATCTTTCAAACTGCAATGAAATACAAAATATTTGTCCAAAACTGTAAAAACCAAATCAAATAGAAAGAAGTAGAATTGGTCTTATACCAAGAATGAGGAAAATAATCTAGTATGATGCTCAAACAAAGGAGTATTGTCTTGGCTTTCAGCAATCCTGGGGTTTTTTTGGTATTGGTCTGTTACTGGGAATAAGGCTACAGAAATAGAAATACTGAATTTGAGGAACAAACACAAGAGTGCTGCATTCTGTAATCTCTCAACCCTGAAAAAAGTAGCAAGTGAAATTAGTACTTTCATAGTTATGACTTAGTAAATTACTCATTCTGGGATTTTTGATGCATAACCATAGTATAAGGCACATTCATGTAATGTCAAGTTTTTTGATCAAGTTTTAAAGGAAAGACGGGCTTCAGTGGATGCGGTTAGAGTTAAGCAAGTCCCCAAGCCACAAACCTGAGCACAAACCTTGTTTAATCAAGATCCTGACCAGAATACTATGTCATGAGCCCATCTTTAATTTAAATTGATCTCAAGAAGGCTTTAAGAGAGAAGGGGGCATGGAAGGCCAGTGTGGCTAATTAAGGAGTATGGAGCAATAAATCAATAAGTACAAAATGCTCTCAAACCCAAAACTGCTCAGGAGAGAAAGGAGGAAGTGTGACCACATAGAAGAAATAAGCAATCTTAGTAATAGCCAAGTAAAAAGGAGTCTTTTAAAAGGCATAGGCTAAACAACATGTCAAAGCTTTAAAACATTTTGGGTATGATTCGTGTCCTCTGGGGCAATGTTTTGGAGGCCTGTATTTGTCTGAAGTTACAAAAAGCTTCTGAAATATTGTGAGTTTTTGTTTATTCCTGATGGTTAGCTTTTCAATATTTTAAATTTTATGTCAGGTTTCTGGAGCTATTAAGCCTTTTTCTGAACACTTTTCAACTAGGTCAGTCAAGAGGCTAAAGATGAGATCAATAACTATCTCTCCATCCCACCATACTCCTAAGCATGTACCAGGGCCTGATTTTGATCCTGCAGGAAACAAACTAACTAAGAACGTGCCAAGTGAAGCTGGGAAACTCTGAACTGCAAGATTTCTAAGTGGTTTGTTTTGGTTGGTTTTTAGGTTTTTTTTAATATAAATGTCTACATTCTACATTAAAGTTACACAACCAGGATATAAAATGTAATTTGTATTCTTAAACATAGAGTTTGGGTTTAAAATAGCAAGCGTCAAATGCTCACTGTGTACAGGGTTACGTAGCACAAAACCCCAGGACTAGAAAATATATTGAGATAAGAAAATACTAAATAATCTAAATGTTTTCAGACATGGAATACATTTCTGTCTCATTGTTCAAAGTCTAAATTCTCCAGAAACTACTACAATCCCTCAGATCATTTATTTAATTCTAGATTGGCAACTCTTAGATGTCTGAAAAGGAAGCACCTACTCTATCAAGTTCTTTTTATCTAATGTTAGCTGACCATATTATGTGTTTCCAGGTATAATTCAAAGCAGTTCCCCGGCAATAATGATAGATTAAGGATGTGCTGAACTGTAATGATATAGGTCTAATATGGTGCCAGCACTGAATAGCCAAGGTACAATGGACCCCCAACTGCTCTTCCTCTCTGACTATGCTTTCTTATTAATGTAGGGAAAAAGCTTGCTATAAAGTAGTCTAGTTAATCAAAGTTAAGAGTTTTCTATGAAATCATCTGTTAGTCAAATTTCCACTTTTTATTTCATGCATATGCCAGTTATGACAGTCTTCCATTCCTTTATTTTCTAAAATAAGAGAGTCATTTTAAAACTAAATGCTAGTAAAACAAATGCCAGAAATGGCAGTTTTTTCATTTCTTCAGAAAAGAAGCATTATTTACAAGCATTGTGTTTTCATATATTACAGGTCGCTGCTTAAAGTATGGAGGATTTCTTTGCTGTTTCTCATTCCTATTTTTATGTTGTTAATTTCAATAATTTATTCCATTCAGGATGTGTGAGACAAGTAATAAAGAAATTAGTTAAAAATATCCAGATTGTACTTTTTCACATATTCTCAAAGTTTATCCAATGTCATTCTTTACTGCCAGATTGTAGTATCATCAGCAGCCACATTATTTCTTCCATAAGGAAGTACTGACAGGACCTTTGATAGACAAAGCTTCTCCATTCCCATCTACATCTCTATACACACCTGTGGACATCTGGTAGACCTAAAGAGGACATGAATAGAGCATTTACACAGAACTGTACTCAGAATAGCTTCAAAATTTTGTAGCATAACTATAGAGGAAGGAAATTCTTCTCAGAGCAAGCAGTGTACATTGAAAATATGACAGGATTAAATTACAAAATTATGGAAGAAAACCAAAAGTGCTATTGAATACAAATAATCTGGGTCAAGAATCACTGGAAGCTGGAGATTATATGTGAGAAGTATCATCATATTCTTGTTATATTCTAATACTCTTCCTGAGCATCTGCCAGCAAGTGAGGAAGAACACCATACCCAAGGGGCCTTTAGCTTGCCTCAGCACTGTTGTTTTGCTTCCACTGCACTGTGCAGACCTCAGGTGTGGCATTAAGCCACACATACATGATGTAATGTATATGTAGTGTGAGATCACTTTGTTACAGGCAATGAGCAGTATGCTGGCTGCAGGGATCAGCTATGGAACTTAACAAAATACATGAGCCTCTCTCGACCAAATTAGGTGATCCATCACTGTTAGCTGTATCTAAGGAGGGACCCGCTGTAATCCAGTGAGGTCAGAATGGCACACTAAAAAAACTGATAAAATTTGCTTTCACTCATGTAATTTGTTCTGTTGGCATTTCTGGGGTGTCTGGATATAAAAGAAAACAGAATTTGATTCTTGCTTTCATTTTGTGATTTGGGTTCCACACATGTGTTCTTTGAGATATTATATCATAAAACACAAGCAAAAAGTCCAAATTCTACACACCAGAGAATTACTACAACCACAAAAACAGATTCTGCCCTAAGGAGGGTTTATGTATTGCTAACACAGACAAGACTTGTCAAGCTTCAGATGAATAAAATAGAAGTGTTTGTATAGAAATACATTTTAAATATGAAAAAAAAAAAAAAAGCCAGGAAAATTAAAATGGAAAGAAAGATAATGAGGTAATTATAACCTTTCCCTTTGGGTTTCATTAAACATATACTTAGCCAATTTGCCAATTTTAAAGTTTCAAATAGCATAATGCACATCAGAGAACATTGGCTATGTCTCAAAAAAGGCCAGATATTAATTTTGTATTGTATATGATGCTTCTGAAAATGTTAAAGAAGGCAAATATGTAGAGAGAGAGCGAGAACGAGAGGGAGAGGATATTGAGGGTTTGGGTGTTTCTTGTTTTAGTTGCTGTTGTTGTTTTATTTTGCAATTATTTTCCATTATATGGACATAATTCCCTGCCACCTACCTCTCTGTATTACCTTTAACACACCGCGCTAATGACACACTTTTGGGAAGTTCATGCTGAAACAAATATTGCAGTTGTCACAGAGCTGATTATTTTTCCTCCAGTACTTCATATGAACAGCAGCTGTGTCTTGATATGAAAATTGGCATGGCTAAACACAAAGCATTGCATCTGCTGATAAACCAAGCAGATATGTAAAGAATAAAAATAATCAATGGTTTGCAGAGATGTAATGTTTCAAATATTCACCCAACTCTCCATTTTGCACTTATTTTATTTTCTGTTCCTTGCACATAATTTTTTTTTAGAAATGATTTTTCATTGTAGGTAATGCTTTACCTTCAGGGAACTGTCAGGTTAGAGATCCATTCGAATGCATTACCAGTCATGAATATGTTTAAATCTGTACAACACATTCAAATTATTCACCATTTTCTCCACCTGTTTATGGTAAAAGTGATCTCATGATTCAGTAGTACAAGTTAACTACAGGCAACAACAACAAAGAAAAAAGAGATGAAAACCTGATGTAGATGTGAGTACTGACTTTTCTTCTGTATTAGTTCTGAGTAATCTTGCACTTAGCTTTGCTCAGTTGACATTTCTAGTCATTAAATTTGTTGATGAAATGTTTGATAAATAAAAGCTAGACAAAATACTGAGAAGAACAGACTGAAAATTCTTATATCAACATTAAATATAGCAGTATACTAATCATGAAGAAATTTCCTGCAATACCTTGTACTCTATCAAAATAACTTTTAACCTCCATCTATTAACAACATAAACTCAAGGAACAAGTTACCAGTAAGGAGTATGCTGTACACATTACTTTCTAGTTTAAAGAATAGATGTAAATTCATCAAATTCTATTAATTTGGTTTATTGATGATAAGACATACAATTATCTTGTATAATATTGTCTTTTATGCTAATTAAAATTTTATGAAATAACTGACTTCGCTCACATTCAAAAAACAGAATAATACTGCAAACATGTCTAATGTTATATTGTCAGCTGTAACTGGGCAAATTCAAAACATGAGTAGTAGTAGAATGAAAGAGGAGAAAAAAATACTTGCCTGTCACAGTTTAGAGTCTTAGTTTAAAAATACAAAAGTATACTTAGACCTAGTTTCAAAGATTGAATCTGTGTTCAATTACACTTAATGCACAGCTTTTAGCTCTTTAATTCAAAGATCCAAATCTCACCAACAGACTTGCATAATAGATAAATCTTTTAACCATAAAAAGTTAACAGAAGAAACATTACATTGGTATCTGTGGATTAAACTGAAGAGAATACAGTTGTCTTGTACAGGACAGAAAACCAGATATTTCTAAAGTGGATTCATAAGTACATTGTCTTCTGTACTTTAATATGTTAGTAAACTTCCCTTAACTGAGAACTGGCTAGAAAGTCAGTGTGTCAAGTTCAGGTTGGGGTCTAATGATTACAAAGTTCACAAAGTTCAAGATACCAGGCACAAAAGAACACTTTGTTTTTACTGGCCACCTATTCAAGCCTTATACTAGGACAAAGCCTTCTTTCTACCTATCCTTAAGCAATTAAGAAACACACTAAGGTTGAAAACGCAGGTTCTTCAAGTTCCTTCTGTGATCAGGAAAGACTTCCAGACAAGTCTAAGATTTCTGTTCTCTAGAGACTTTTCTGCCTTGCTGTCTCTCTCCTCTCTGACCCTAGGAGAATGATGTCTCATCTCCTACTAGGGTCCAACTGACTTGGATGTCTCAGCATCTAAATTGTTTCGGATAAATTGGCCATGCCATAGATAAAGCATATGCCAAAAGAAGACCATCTATTAGGCAGTATCTAGCATCTGTTTTCTGTCTTTAGAGGAATATGTGTTAGCTAATTCTGTTGCTCTCCCAACACCTTTCTGCAGGTACCCTACATTCAGTGTAGAGCCAAAGGACTTGCTAACTTACTTGCCTAGAGGATTTCTTCTTAACCCTTACAAAGTCGGGACTGTGTAAACAATGAGACATTCAATTTCTGATTACTAGGAGTCCTAGTATTATTAACTTTTAAGACAGACAGAAATCAGGAGAGTTTTGTGATAATGAACTTTTCCTAGGCTCCATGCATGCTCCAGGTATTGCTCTTATTCCCCCAATGACAGATGCCTACATGGCTTTCAGGGTCAGACAGGTTTTCCAGGGTCTGTCTGCTGAGAGCTTGTGAAGCTCTTTAATAGCTAATAATTTGTGGGCATAGCAATCATGAAATGATGGAGTTTTCAAGTTTGGGACAAGTTAGGAGGGGTGCTATATTTCTCCTTTTCTCTCTTTTTCTTTACTTCTTCTTCTCTTAATCTCCTTTCTTAATATTTTGGGTGACTTGGGACTGAATGTGTTGCATTTTGCTAAGTTTCATGGGTTAGCACCTGCTAAGTCATGGCTTTGTGGAACACTTTATTTTGGTTGAATGCTACCCTTTAAACTGTTACCAAGCTCTCTTATTTTTTAGAGTTCGTCAGTAAAAGTTTCCTCCAAGAAAATGTGTGCAGCTATCCTCCCATACAATCTCTCTTAAGGTGTTAAAAGAACTGAGGGCTCTTCTAAATAATTTAGCAGGCAAATTTTTAGAGCCTTGTATATTTTTAGAGTAAAACTCCTTTGAGCTCATAGCTCGAGACTTGGAGTCTTACATTTTCTTGCATCATGACCAGTCACAGGAAAAATGAGAGACATATAGATATTTCTTGTACTAAAAGGTGAATGGGTCTTTGATCAATAAAAAATCACAAACTCACTTTAAACAAAACATGTCTAGTTTAGCCTTCTGTCTTAAATACACGCACCAAGTAAAACTCTCTCACAGACTGACAGCTATAAAAATTAACAAGACTCTTAAAAAATTTAGTCAAATATGAGAGCCAGGACAGAGATGGGCTACACTTTGTGAGAGGTTTCGCTTTGACGGATTGCAGCTGAAGAGACATTAAGACTCTTTGGATGAATGCACACCCATGAGGAGAAAAAGACAGGATGAAAAACAGTCACGCATATGGTTCTAAGAAAACCTGCACTCTGTCAGTGCAAAACTAACTGAGATAACCAGAGTAACTAAAAGCAAGGTCCTTCTCCTCTTGTGCTCAGGGAATACCAGCTTTGTGTGTAGGACAAAGAAAAATCCCATTTTTATCATTCATTTATTCTCAAAATGAAGACAGCCACGGGAGTTCCTGTCTACTGACTATTAGCTCAAAAAAGTAATGAATAATGGAAATCACAAAACTCCTACTAGGCTGTCTACAAAATCATTCACTAAAATATGTGATTGACCGTCAGTGGAGAAAGCAAATTATTTAGCACATACTAGCAGACATGCTACAGCCTGAATCTTCTTTTTGAAACACAATTCTGCTGCAGGTGGCAGATTTACAAGGGATATTTTTTATCATAGTTAAATGACAGCTTAACTATAAAGTTATATCACTTGAGATCAGGAGATCTTTTTTCCTCCAACAGAAGCATCTTAACTATCAACTACTTTAACTACTATTTTCAGATACTACTTACATATTGACAGAGGATCTGAAAAGTAATTTCTCTGCATGTCAGTACAAATGGAAGATAAGGCCAGTTCCTAGACAGAAAAGTTTAAAAGAATTCTACATTGGGGATATGCTCAAAATTTTGTCAGGTTACATCTGTGCTGGCAAAATAACAATGTCCGGATTCTTTTTCCAGTCCCAAGGAGAACTGGCATAATTTGGCTACATCTCTATTGTTGACTCCAAGACAGGAGGATTCTTAATTCTTAGACTGTATTGGGAATATTCCTTTCTCTATGCTATCTACTGACATGTCCAGAATTGTTTAGTAGAGACATCATGGAGTCAGGTCAAGAACAATTTTAGCCACTTTGTAATGTGGTTATTCAAGTTCCAGTGCCCAGACTCACGCATTGGAACTGATGACAGTCTGAATAATTTTTGTCACAGAGAGTTCAGGTGAGATCTTTCTTGAATTTTTTAACCAATAGTTTGCTGCTCTAAGCCTGTATCCTAATGTATGGAAGAGCTTTTATTTTCAAATGAAATGCAGCCATGTTAGATCTGAAATGTGCCTACCATCAGAATGCAGGAAACCTTTCAGATTTTTCTCAAATGGAAACACACTGTAAGATTCCCATGAGTTGATGGAACTTCCTTAAATCTTTGTCTGTACTCTATCCAAGCATCTATAATCCAGGGAGGCATATTATTGCCTAACACAGAAGCTCTGTGAGTTGTGAATTTTTGCTGTCAGCCTATTATGTAATCACTTTAGATTCCTTGCTTTTTTTTTTTGTTTTTTAAACCTTTGTTGCCTCTTTTATAAATAACCACTCATAAAAATAGAGGGCTTGCTTTTTTATTCACTCCAGATAGTGTAAGCACCCTTGCAAGTGTGCTCCTTTTTCAGGCTCTGTAGTCTTGTCCTTAAGGGAAGGTGAGGTGAGGGGGAGGAAATCTAAGCATGCTAAATGTAGTATATACACTCTTCTAGTGCCTGAGCTATCTGCTTTATCTTGAAGATGTGATTGTTAACTCTGATGTCTTTCTAAAAGTGAAGAAATATTGGGGGAAATAAATCTTTAATGGTTTAAATAAATCTAAAATTGACCAATTTTTTCTTTGCTGATTTTTTTCCTTTTTTGCCCTTAAGGCATTCCCCATCGATTTTATCACCTAAAGTTTTATATCCCAGAAATAAGAACATTACTGGAATCAGCATCTGTGCCAGTGCTTGATAACATGAGACCTTCCATGTCTGGTTTATTTAGCTCATATCTCTGTAAGTAAACTAGAATCTTTCAGCTAATTTGATAACTGTGCCTTTTTTCCTGGAAGCAATATAAATGCAAAAATATGCAGGTTATCACACAGATTATAGTACTCCTTAATTACAGTTGAAACTACTGATAGTCTAATATTTTTCAAGTTGCTCCCTAGAAACTTTGTGCCATCTCTTGTGTCACTGAAGAAAAATTTCTGGAATGCTTGGATAGGAACCTAAACCAATTGTCTTTAACTCAAAACATTTAGAAGGTTCCCTTATTTTTTAAGAAACATTTCAAGAAAAGGCAATTCTTTGTGCTTAACTAGACCCACTGACACTTTCCTGCAATTCTAGTTTCTGGCTTTAAACAAGACTTGAGGCTATGAGCAAGTGGAAGAATTTAGGATGGCCCTAAGCTATGCCTTGCTTTAAGAACATTGGTGTACTACTCTATAAGAAATCCTTGAGTTATATTAGTTAAGCTGTCTAGTCATGCTCATGCATCCATGGAAATATTCCTGTGATGCTGCACCACATACCTTTGTTCAAATACAAATAATTCTTTGTGTTTCATTCAGAATGACATCAAACTTCCTGAGACCACCTGACAGGAGTTGTACACATTCAAACTATACCTGGGCTTATGTTTGTGAATTTAAATGCAGTTTGGACATGGGTGTCCTGATTAAAGAGTAAAATAGTTAAGTAGTATCTATGTAATTGCTGGAGAATTGTGTCTGGAATACTAATTTATTGGTATAGACATAGCCTCACTTTCATGATAAATACCACTTGTTTACTCAGATGGAAGCTCCCAGAAAGGGCTGTGAGCTGTTGGCAATGGTCCTTGGCTGCCTGCCTTGAAGCACAGTGGTTTTCTGTACCAGCACTTATGATGTGTTACATTTAAACATCACCCCTGTGAGCACCTGACCTAAACATAGCTAAGTGACTCCTCCATGTTCCAAGGAGCCAAACTGAGCTTGGGAATAAACTTAATAGGTGCTGATTAAGAGCAGCATCTGTTCAAGCTTTTCCAGCAGCGTCCCCTGTGTGTAACCCTCAACAGGTATCCAATACAGAGAATGGAGGCTTTGATTAGCAGCTGAAATAACATGGCACAGTCATAGCTCTGCTGTGATCCACTGCTTCAAGGAAAGAATATACTTTCAGATGTAAAGAATGTCAGATATAAAGAATATATTAAATTGCTCAGACTTGCATATGCCTCTTTGTAATGGGGCACATTGCCACGCCGGTCACAGTCCTGTAGTTCTGAGGTACAAAGGTCCAGTGCATAAGACATAAGATTTGAAATCAGGAGACATGAGTTTGATTTCCAGCAGTGTGAATGATTCTCTTTGGGTCACTAGAAAGGTCTGGACATCTCTATTTTCCTGTTTACCCTCCCACATTTTTCTTTTGTGTCTGTTCCCACAGTAACTTCTTCAGAGATGACCAGTTTTCTTTTAATTCTGTTTATGTTTTCTAGGCTACTGTGGTTTTCTTTTAAGAGCTGCATTTTGGACTAAGAACAAGGCATTTTGTTCTAATTTTCAAGAGCTATGATTTATTACCTGTACTGCCTAATTTATTTCAACTGAAAACTCAGTCCAAGCATAATGCATATAGTACTTGTCACAGACAACATCAAAGGCTCTTCTCCTCTTCCTAGTAAAATATATCCTAAATAAGTAAACAGTGTGTGTTCCAGCAGGAAATAAATATTGACACAGCAACCTGTATATAGATGACAGGACCTGCAGCTGAAATCCACAGGAGAGCTAACAAACAGTTCTGTGCTTACTTCTCAGCTCCTTGTAGGTCATGGCTCAACAATTATCAACCCAAGGTCTGAGTGCTGCTAGGTCACCTGGCAGTACTGGCTGCACCCAGATGAAAAATAAGGATATGAAAGTATGAATGTAGTTCTGATGATTCTATGATACAATGTAGTGGGTTATTTATTAAAGTTTTATGCTAGCTCTGAAAAAATTGATGATTTCTGGTCTAGCTTAAAAACTCTTCAAAAAATTACGGGCATGTTTGAACTAGCAGTGTTTGTACAGGCTGAGCCTTTCACATCAGGTGACTATGACCATTTTTACCTTGTCCAGTCCTGAAAGCGGATTTGCCATCATGTTAAGCCAAATAAGAAGGAAACACAGACCAGGTGGAAATGGGAATGGGCTACCTGGGGGACTATAGAGATCTAAGCATGTAGGGGTGGAGTTAGCAAAGTCAAAGCTTAGCTGGAACTGAAACTGGTGAGGTCCATGAATGAAAATAACAGTTTCTTAATGTACAGCAGCAGCAGAAAGGAAAACTGAGAAAAAAGTGGGTTTGCTGCTCAATGTGCTCACCTAATAGCAAAGGATGAAGGAAAGGCAAAATGACATTTTTCTCTTAGTCTTTTCTGGCAAGGTCTGCTCTCAGGTCTCTTGCATCTAGAAGCAGAGGGTGTCAGAATGACAGTGCTTGTAGCAGAGGAAGATACAGCTAAGGAATTCTTAAACAAATTTAGTTATTTGGGATGGGATGAATCCAGTGATGCAAGAGGAACCAACTAATTCCATTGACATTGACTGACTAATTTCATTTCTCTGTCATCTTTAAAAAGTCATGATGATCAGGGAAGATTTCTGCTGACTGCAAAAATGAAAAATGTCACATCCATCTTCAACAAGTGCAACAAGGAGGATCCAAGGACAAATGCACAAGTCAGGAACCTTCCTCTGACGACACCAGTTGACACTGCATGGCTCATTTCAGCAGCGATAAACTCTTGGAAAATGAATGGTGTCCTGAAAACTCTATCTTGGAAATGGTTCCTGTCCTAGTTTAACTCCAAACCACACTTGGGTATTGCATAAGTTTTGCTTAGTTTACTGTATAGATATAGTCGGTATCAGCAGAGACATAGTCAAGGAGACTCAAAGCAAATTAGTGTTGCTATAGCTAGCCTGTGACCCGCTAACTCAGGGCCAGAAAACAGACCCTGACTCTGTTTAAGTAAAATTACAGATGTATTCATTACTTCACTTCTAAACTTTAGTAACTCACTTTTGATTTGTTTATTACTGCTTCAATATATGTTTGTCTTACAATAAAAATACAAACAGAAATCAGCAGAGAAAATTCTGAGTTTCAAAATTTATATAAATTCTGATACAAAATGAAACTTTCTCAGCATTCAAGCATTCATTTCTGAGCATTCAAGCTCAATTTGTAACTTAAATGAAATTATTTTTTTTTATTTTATTCTTAACTGGCTATGACTGACTGTCCAGTAAAACATTTTTCACAGAGCAAATCTGAAATTTACATTCAAAAACTGGTCACTAGGAGTGTTGTAGAATACTAATTTGGTATATAATAACAGAAGATGCTGCAGCTTATAGACCAGCAAAGAATCTGTGTTTCTTAGGGCATGAGGAATGCAATATTTGAAGAAAACAAATAATAAACAAACCCTTTGTGTAGGAAATGCACATCTTCAACTACAGGCTGAAAGAAAAAGTATTGAAAGTCACAAAATACAGTACAGTAATACAGCAATACAGTACAACCCAACACTGTAATACTCTTGCAATGGCATTGTGAGGGAACAGTTTCTGGATAATGAATTAAATGCTGGTTTCCTAGGAGATGGATTGGTGTACGGGAGGCAGTGTGAGCCCTCTTCTCTGAGCATTTCTTACTATCCAGTATGCTCTCAACCAACAATAACAAGCTCAGTTAATGGATCTGGAAGTAGGAAACCTGTTTCTATGCAAATGCTTTGAATTACTGAAGAGCAATTTAGGACAGTTTCCAGTTTACTTTGCTAGCCTCTCATATTCTCTGTAAAACGAGAGCTGAGTGACACCCAGTACAGACTTTAAGAATGAATGTATTACTAGAAGCCTTTCAGGTTATCTTATCTGCATACACCACACAGAAACAATTTTGGGGGGGTTAATGTGCATATCTGAGTTGGAATATTTATGTTCTGAGGTGTATATTTATTAAGCTTTTGCACTGATTCTTCAGCAGAAGGTGAAACCTGTTTTCTTAATTATCAGAGGTTCCAGTGTTATACCCAAGAAGAAAGATACTTTCCTTAAATTGTTTTGAAGATGAGAATGTAACTTGAAAAACACTCAGTTCCACTGTAATCATGCATCTTTTCTGTTATTTTGCACCCACAGGAGATGTACATTTTATCTGGAGACAACTGGTTTGCTTACACTAAGCTGGATTTGTAGAGAAAAGAAATTTAGCTCATTTAAGGTGTGTCATTACTTTATTAATGGATTTCAGTTTGTGTTAACTTATGGGCAATAGGATTTCCATGGAAAATTTCAGAAATCTTACCAAATTTCTAATACAAGAAATCTAAGCCAAACCTTTAGTTATAATAAGCTGTGATAAGCCTGGATATTCTTGTAGTCTCTATTCATGATGAGACCTTCTAACAGGTAGCTAATATTTTTGCTTTTATTAGTTCTGCCGTCTACTTTTTTACCCTGTTGGAAGAAAACCTGTTGGACCTATTATTTATTTCCCGCTACTAGTTCCATTCCCTCTTGTGTCATAAGTTAGAGCAGAAATGTGTAGTTTGCCTTCACTTTCTGACACACATTTACTTATATTTTTCCTGATTTGTTTCCTGTGGTAAAATATTCTCATTTTTCAAAGACATTCTCTTGTGTTTATCATTCTCACCACCTTTTTACAATGATCTTCAAAGCCTGCACTGTGTTTTTTGAGTAATAGATTCACTAGCACTTCCAACAGGATTACTGTTGAAACACCACCACTGATCTGTCTAATGGTACTATATTCTTGCATTGTTCTCCAAACTGTCCTTTCTCCTTGCACATACACATTCATTAGAGACCTTTGATGAACTTTAACAACAAAGTAACTAATAATTTGGGGTACACTTACAACAGCTTGTTTTTCAGGGTAGATTCTCCATTTCATGGCCCAACTCACTCTTTTTCTTTGTCAAGAACTATCGAAAGTGAAGGAACAGTTTACAAATCTTGTAACAAAATGCATTTATCTTTACACAGATTATAAACCAATTCAGTTTGGGCATTTGTGGATGTGAGTAGATATACTGAAACCAGAGTAATTTGTGGTTATTTTTACACAAAATGAAAGATTAAGCAAATGTACAGAAAGGAGACAAAGCGGCTAAAGGAAGGGACAGATTTTTCAAGTTCTGACATTTAGTTTGGACTTAGTGCACATAATCTGGACTCCGGTCAGTGCACAAGTGGCAGGATTTATGTAACTCATATAAATTCAGGTTCTCAACTCGCCCTCATTCACCTCTTTCATTTATAACACCTTAATTTTTTTTGTTTTTACAGACATTCATAGTAAGGATGTTCTTTTAACTCAATTTGCAGATGAGTAACTAGAAGCTGAGGTTAAGTAATGACAGAGTTTTCTATAAGTGATTGCAACCACCTCACTATGAAATGTATAAACATACAGAATCCTCATAAAATTCATTATAGTCCTGCTTGTAGTGAAAATGCTAAGATATCAGCTTCACAAGAAGTGGCCTTTAGACCTAAAGTTTTGAAATCCAGAACAAGAAGTCACTAAAGAAATAGTAAGGAACATTTGAGGAGATTTAAGCATTTAAAGAGGCAGGAAACTTGGAAGGAAATAAGTGAATTATGTTTTTTCAAATAATACTTTCTCAAGCTCTGTTTATGCTTTGCCATGAGATATTTAGATTTTTAGTTGAAGGTCTCAGTTAATCATGATCCAGTTAAACTGAGACAAGGCTGCCTTGTTTACAATCTGTTCTATAACAGCAAATGAAAAATGTGCAGCCAGTATAATTACATTTTAGGAGAGGAAAGAATTAACTGTATCACAAACTGAAAGTTTTGTTTATAGCCTGAAGTCCTCCAAAAGTGGATTATTTATCTTCACAATCACTGGAAGAATTGCACAGGCTGGGCTATCCCCACCTAAGCCTTAGTGAAAGACTCCTAAGGTTGCAGGTCTGCTACGGTCTCCAGGTTCATACTCATCACTTGATGCAGATTTAAGCACTGTCTTACAGTTTCAGCGTCACAGGAAAATAGGTGTCTTTTTCCATGGTGGCATCCTAAAATGTAACCATAATGTGAGAGATTATAATAATCTCTTTACAGATATGACAGCTTGCACTTGTTTATAAACACAAGGAAAAGCAAGGAAAGTTCCTGTGCTGGTGGGTTTCTAGTCTGATGGTCCGAATCAGCAGTGATGTCTGCATTGCCAGGTAACTCAGCCCATTCAGGCCCCTGCCAACCCCAGTGAGGTGCTGCACAATAGGCAGGTAAGTCTACATATGCTTGGTCACGGGTCTGAGCCTTCCATAGTTGTCTTTACCATGAGCAAAAATGATCCTTAAATGGCTCCTTCCTTCACCCTCCCATAGATAATAGACTCTTCCTGCAAAGTGCACACATGTCTTTAAGTCATAGATACAAACAGATTTGAAAAGTTGACAGAAATATAATTATCTGAGGTTCAAAAGTTGTCAAGAGGCAAAGGGAAGAGAAAAATCTGCCCATAATAATGACTGGTATTCTCAGACTTGAAAACTGAAGCTAGGTCTGACTCCCAAAATGAAAGGTGACTTGATTGAGATGAAAAAATATCAGTTTAATTCACTAAAAGCCTTATCTGATATTAAGGCTAGGCTAATTTCTGCAGTGTAATGTTGGTCTCTGTCTAGACTTTTTAACATTTCTGTTTCTTTTCGTCATTTTTAGGCATTTCATTTTTTCTTCTTTTTGCAACCTGAATTATTGGTTTATGGTGTTTAACAGAGTAAATATCTGAGCCAGCCACTTTCTAGTAGGACAAAGGATAATGAATACTGAATAGTACTGATAAGAGCCTTGAATGCACAGCCAGTCAAAGTAAGTTACTGAAATATGGAACTGAGAGTAAGAGATGAACACAGAAAGCAATATCCAGAATCTGGGGAGCTGAAGAAGACCATTAAGGGTTCTAGTTTTAGTAATTCTGTAGCATAGACAACTTTATTTTTGGCCCAACATCATCTTACAGCATGAATAATCAAGTTCTTCACTCTGATTTGGTGTTGAGTTTCAGACTTCTCTCTAACAATATCCCTAGTAAATATACATTTTATAGATGCAGTAGCAAACTTCAGAATAAAAACAAATCAATGCAGTCTATGCTGGGAAAACAGTGCCCTTTCACCCTACAGACTGAAAGATTTTGGAGCACAAGTCTAATGAGGAGCAGCTGAGGGAACTGGGCTTTGTTTAGCCTGAAGAAAAGGAGGTTCAGGGGGAATGTTACTGCTCTCTAAAACTACCTGAAAAGATGTTGCAGATAGGTGGGGAACAGTCTCTTCTTCCAGGTAACAAGCAGCAGGATAAGAGGAAATGGCCTCAAGTTGCACCAGGGGAGGTTTAGATTGAATATTAAGAAAAAAATTCTTTACTGAAACGGTGAGAAAGCACTGGAACAGGTAGATCAGGGAAGTAGTGGAATCACCATCCCTGGAAATGTTCAAAAAATGTGTAGATGTGATGCTTAGGGACATGGTTTAAATGGTGGACTTGACAGTGCTGTGTTAATAATTGGACTTGATGATCTTAGAAGTCTTTTCAAACCTTAACAATTCTGTAATTCTATGACAAAATGTATAAGAAATTCTTTGTTTTCTTCAGAAATTGAATGCCGTTATATCTTCAATTTCTGATGCAAAACCCCCATGTTTTTCTATCACAAGCAGCTTTATTACAGTCAGGAAAATTACTGTGAAGTTCTGCATATAACAGTGCAAAGTAGTCTATAGCCACCTAAAAGGTCTTGTTAGCATTTCACTGAATGAGTGAGAAAAATATTCATGCAGCAGTTCATTAAAACAGGAGGAAAGTATGTTCTTCCCCCCTACCTAAATGAAATATTTTAAGACAAAAAAAAACCACACAAAACCAAAATAATAACCCCACACAGAAAAAAAACCACCAAGAGTAAAAGCAGCATGAAAATATGCATACCTAAACAGAATATGAAATCACACCTTAAGAAATAAAATGCTGAAATGTGGACAATGGCAAGGAAACAAAGTATTTTGATGCTTTGTGAACTATCCTCATGACTAAATACTTCCCTTTTGTTCTCTGAAAATTTAACATTAAAATGGAAATCTCATATTATACAATAGTAGTGAGAGATTATACAAAATCTTTGAGAAATATTCTCAGTGCCATACACAGGCCTAGAGAGACTGCAGAGTGTCAGTACGTGTCTGAGGAATGGCATAAAAAGCAGAGTCAGTTAATTAGGAACAGGGGAAACTTTAAGAAAAAATCAAACTGACATGAGGGACATAGTCTATCCAAGGGAAAAGAAATCTATTGATGAAGCTTAAAATAAAAATGAGTGATTTTTAAATTAACGATCTGAAAGCCAACATGCTGAAAAGTGCCCCATTTGAGATGATTCATCTGGTAGTGAAGTTGCAGAATGTTGTACTCAAACAAAGTATAGAATATAGGGCAAACCAACCAAAATTCAAACAAGGGACAGAAAAAATAAAACAAAGACTGAATTAATAAGGCCTCATTTAAACACATCGCAGATGATTTAGGGCATGAATATAAAAGCTAACAAAGTTTTCTGTTGATGATAAGTTGAGCAACAAAGATAAAATGATTGCTGAAATGGCGATAGTGTCAAGAAGGACTTGACTGAGGAAAAGACCATCACAAATGGTATGAAGAAAGTGGAAAGGGAAATACATTAGTTTTTACAATGTATGAGCAACAAACCAAATAAAATTATTCAGGAACACTTTTAAATGTAGCAAAGGAGGAACACTGTAAGGAACCGTGGAAATTGTTGCTTCTAGTTACAGTGGAATTCAGAGGTTCATATGGGCTCAGAAAACAATTATGCAAAATTATTGGGGAAAGCACATACAGACCTATTCAATAGCCAGACATAATGACTTGCTTCTCGAAGCTTCTAACTTGCAGCTTGCTCAAAGATAGGAAGTTGTAATGATGGAGAGTATCAGTGCAAACCTGCCTTACCCTTATGTTCTCCTCCACTCATCTCTTCCTGGAGATTGTCAGAGATGTAACACTGATTAGAGGGATCACTGGCCTCATGCCACATGGAAGGTTAGAGAAGAAAGTAAGAACCAGTTTGATGAAAGCAATAGCACAGTATAGTACTTTTATTCTGGTTTTCTGTCAGTAGGTCAGTGAACCTGAATAGAGAAAATACAGTTCATAAGCCTGTAATATATGTTGGTATCATTTAGCTTTGATAATACTGAAAGTGATGCATCCCTTGAGGCCATCTTTGTCACTATTTTACTTCCCATTCTGAATCTTATCTACTTAAAATGTACATTCTGCAGAATAGAGACTGCTCCTTGCAGCATGTCGTAAAGGGTAGATCCAGAACTCTAATCACCATGAAAACCTTTAGTATAAATTATACAATGTTTTGTGCTAAATTTATTTGAAAGGCCTTTATTTCCTTTAAAATAACCAAATTATTACAAAAAGCTGTGTGCCTTCTTATTATTATTCCTCAAATACTTAATATGAAAACATCTATCTTGTCTCAGGTCACACCAAAGACCCTCTGCTATTTCCAAGTGGGTCAGAAGCAAATGCTAGGAAAATTAATTTTAAGAAACGTTTTGTATTTAGAGTTATATTTTCTCTGGCTTCAGAGGCTTTGAGTGCAATGTTGTATTTAAACTGCTTCATTTAACAGCTTTGATGGACTTGTAATAAATTTGTTTTAGCTTCTACGAGTTCTAATGTTCACATAAATATGAAGTTAAGAAGAGCTTGCTTTTTCTTTCTTACTAATTGAAACTTACTGACTGAAATTATCATTGAGCGTGCCTTGTCTTACAGAAAAGGAATAAAGAGGCATCCCTCTCTCAGCTCCCATATACAGTTCAGAGACTTTCTCAGGAAAAGTGTTTTGTAATGTTGTTCTATCCAGGTTGGATTTGTGCCCTGATCATTAAATGTGTTTGCTTTTAAATATTTGTAGACTTGGTGGAGGAAAGAAGGCTGCACATGGAACACATTCATTTTCATATATCAAAACTACTTTTTTTTTCTAAAAAAATAAAAAGGAGTTTTATGCCTCCTTTTACTATTTGGCTGTCAATAAGCAAATGGCTCAAGAAAATCATGGTGGAGCAGTGCAATTTTATATCTATATATCTATATCTATATAGATATACATATAGATACATATATACATATATAATTTTTTTTTTTACCATCTTGGAAATTATATCTATAATCTACAGGAATGATGTTGGGTAATTCTGCTTCCAGTTGCACAACAGTTTTCACCAAGACTCAGATTCTCATATTGCTCTTGGTGCATCTGAATTTGCACAACTATGCAGTTTATTATTTTAATTTGTATTACAGAAGCATAACTACTGACATGAATGAAGCTACTTCTCATTTACATTAGAGTGAATGAGGCTAGAATCAGAATTTTTCACTTCAAATATGTTCTGCTTTGGTGGATATTAATAATGAAGATGGCATGAACTAACCAGCAGCTAATCTTTCTTATCTGATCACTGTTAGAAACAGAGCAAGCTATCTTAGCTTTGTCTCATTTTAATCGTTCTAATGAGCTAGCAAATCAATAGAGTGTTGCTGATATTCTTGCTATATTTGGGTAATGGTACCTCAGCAAGCTTTAGCATTGTTTAAAACAGGATCCTACTTAACAGGATCCTGCTTTCTACATGCAAAGAGAAACATGCCTGAGGTTAACTAAACACAGGTAATTGCTGGATGCTTCTCATATCACCATCAGGAGCACAGTTGAATAATATCTCTCATGTTTAAACTAGTTTTGAAACTTTACCCTAATTACTGAACTGATGCTAAGACAAGAAGAGACTTAAACAAAATGTGGTCCTGCAAGTGCATTGTATGATGGAGCATCATTATGTTAATTTATAAGGGTTGCTGATTAATTCATTACTTTCCCCAAAAACTACAGTCTACATTTTTCTTTTTCTGATCCTTTACACATTCCTTCCTGGTAGGTACTATTTTTATCATCCCAATGAACTTTATGGCTGCAAAGTTTTCTAAACCTGGATTTTTCTTTGAGTCTTCCTCTCTTGCTCTTAACTTCTCTTTATTTGCTCATTTATCATCTTCACTATTTGATAATAGCCCATCTGCTTCTCAGGAACTACTTAGTGCTGCTACCAGAGAGCAGCACTTCCACCTTGAAGTACTGTAAAAGGAGGAAAGATACCAAAGGGGCTTCACAGCCAAAATCTAGAACTTGACTGACCAGGATGACTCAAGCAAATAAACAGTAAGGCTGGTGGTTTTCTGTAGAACTGTCGTGTGGCATATTCCAAAAGAGAGACAAGAGGACAGAGATAAACAGTTCAATGAGAGCAGTGAAAGAAAGACAGGAGGAAGGATGTGTTCTCACAGTCTGTCTCTGCTGCCAGCACAGCAGTCTGTTTCTCTTCAGTGGCTCTGTTCATGTGGTTTCCTTCCCAAAACCAAAATCACCTGCTAAAATGTTCAGCAAAGGCAGAAAAGAAACTCCCCAGCTCAGCTGCCTCTTAAGTTTTCAAAAAGTTTAAAATTAATTCTCCTCTGATAAAAGGCTGAATCAAATAGATTTTAAAATGAAAGCGCTAGTCTCTAAGAGAAGAATAAAATTCCACCTATTCGTGTGATTAATAAAAATATAAGTCTGCAATAGAATTATTGTTATGGAGGGGGAAATGTGTTTGACAAAGCAATAAACTTGGATGCTGAAGTAAGGTTGGCATGTTCCCTATGAATTTCACTTCCTGTGAGCTATCAGGTGCAATAAAACATAAAATTCTGTTTGATTTATATTCATGTGATCTAATATCATATAACAAGTGGCACTGAAAGCCACAAGACATATCTTCTAGGACTGGTAATTTAATTTCAGTATTTTTGTATTAGTTATGGAAAGTAATGGATTAGAAGAGTTATCAATGTATGGGAACCTTTTAGCTAAATAAAGTACCAGACAGTACTCTCCTGAGATAGGGAGGCTGGTAGATAAACCCCTGAATTTAAGCTTCTTTTAAGTGCTGGGTAGCTATGTCTTTGTTTGTAAAACTTTGTAAGACCATGTTAAGCAGGCTTTGAAACGAAAAAAAAAAAAACAAGAAAACGTTAACAACATAAGAATTACATATTTTGAAACATTTACTGTACACTTGCGTATGAAGGAAACAGATTTAAACTGGTGCACTAGGCTTGATGCAAATAGTATAACTAAAAGAAAATATAAAACAGGACTAAAATTGATCAGGTGAATCTTTCTAACATATTTCAAAAATTAGAAAGCCAAAGGGGACTCCTATAATTATCTAGTCTGACCTCTTGCATACCACATCATGTGACTTTTCTGAATTAATTCTCATTTCAGCTAGTGCTTGTCTTCTAGACAGGTATTTGATCTTGATTTTAAAATGTACAGCTAAAATAGCTCCATTTACAAAGCATTTCCTCAGTAGCAGGTTTGTACATGGTGAATATTTTCACTAAGTCAAGATTTACTTTAAAACTTAATCTGTCTTCACAGGTATACTTATTTATATGATCAAGGCTCACATTAAACTTTCCGGCTACAGATTTGTGATGAGCATGTGTGTTTAGCTGATTACACCTGATCTTTGGATCACCTGCCAGCTTCTTCAAGGTCGTTGAATGATGAGTGTAACAGAACCAAGACCTGACAGTAGGAATACTGAGACTCAGTGGTGATTCTTTGTCTACCATTTCATTCTGAGATCTGTTAGCTAGCTCATTTTTAATCTCTATAATGTGTGCTATATTGATTTTTTTCCCAGCCTACTCCCTAATCAGAATATGCTGTATCAATCAAAACAAATGTCTTACCAGGAATTGTCTCCAGGAATGCCAAATTTATGCATTTTATTGATCTGCACAGTCAACTATTTATGTCTTTATCAATCAAATTTGTATCTTGTTGAGGAAAAAAAAGAGCTTTTAGGCATAATTTTCATAAATCCATATTGTTTCCTAACATTTATAACCTTTTAATTCAACTCCTTAATATTCATAGAATCATAGAATGGCTTGGGTTGGAAGGGACCTTAGAGATGATCTAGTTCCAACCCTCCTGCCATAGGCAAGGAACCTTCCATCAGGGTTGCTCAAAGCCCTATCCAAATCCTTTAACACTTCCAAGGATTTGGCACTCACAACTTCTCTGGGCAACCTGTTTCAGTGTGTCACCACCCTGACAGTAAAGACTTTCTTCCTAATATCTAATCTAGCCTACTCTCTTTCCATTTAAATCTATCCCCCCCGCCCTCCTTCCTACCACTACATACTCTTGTAAAAATTCTATCTCCATCTTTCTTGTAGGCTCCCTTCAGGTACTGGAAAGTCACAATTAGGTCACCCATAATCCATCTCTTTTCCAGGCTGAGCAATCCCAATTCTCTCAACCTTTTCTCACAGGAGAGGTGCTCCATCCTTTTAATCACCTTGATGGCCCTCCTCTGGACTCACCGCAACAGGCTGATGTCCCTCCTGTGCTGGGGACACCAGAGCTGGGCACAGCACTCCAGGTGGGGTTATAATGGTGAAGGGGGGATGGAAAAAGACATTACCTGTTTCAGATTTTGTGGCAGCTTGGGAGCAAATACTGGAATCACAAACATTTTGGCATATGAAACAAGTTGAAGCAAGACTGGGGTTGTCTGTTACTGATTACCAAATGGTCATTCTCTAAGTCTCTTCGCCTCTAACAAAGACTATGGCAAGCTTTTTAAATAGGTCTCTTTTTGTGTACCAGGTAGACCTGCATTTCCACATTGTCAGGAGCGTTTAAACCACTTCTCAAAATTCATATCTCAACTAATATAACCTTAGATGTTTTCACTAGTTGCAGATCTTTGTTTCTTTAATCTTTGTTTCTGATGTTTTAAACTCTGCCTTTCTCATTTATGTAAGACCAATGCTGATCCTACTTGTATATCCAAATATATCTCACTCTTTAACATATTTAGACTAAAAGGTTCACTCAAATTCCCTGTGGAACAGGAAAGACATTTTTCTCTTTGTTTTACAGTGAACTAAAGCAAAGAGAGCAGGTTTATAGAAAAAGGAACAGGTATTCCAGGTGTAAGTATGCCACACTGAACTTTGAAGGCAATAGAGACTGCTGCACGCCGATAAAGAACAATTGAGGAACCTAAAGTACTGCCTAGAGCTAAGCACTCTAAGCATGGTGTTAATGGATACCTGACTCTCTAATATGTTTATGTGTTGGAAGTAGAGTCCCATCATAATAGTTCCTCCATTCCTGGGGCGGTGCAGACCCTGCACTGGAATGCTTAACTGAGCAAGATGTGCCATTTCATAATAGAAATGGTGCTTGTATCAGACTCATTAAATTATTCAGATAGCAAGTGAATAGATTACCTGAATAAGAGGGGATTTTATTAGTCATGGGAGGACAAGATCAGACTTATCCCTTCTGTTTCAGGAACTGTACACTGGGCAAAGTATGAAAATAATTCAAGAAGCAATGACCAGAACGCCGGAACCTTATCATGTTGTTTAAATAGCACTTCTGGCTCCTCTTGAACTGCTCTTTGCCAGCCCAGCCCACTTCAGGATAGCTGAGGAACAGTTGCTGTGTTGAGGACCCAAACTGGACGTTTGAAAGAACCTCAGTGCAATGAGCACATATGCTAAAATCAAGCTTACAGCTCACGATCTTCAAATCCAGTGAAACCCCATGCTTGTTTGTTCAGCACTTCTAGGGATTTTTCCTACCAGGGTTAATTCCTGTTTTGATCCTATACCAAGTTCAAAGTGGCACAGAGAGAGCCTCATTAGCCACTGTTTTTTAAAGGCTCCTTTAACCCTGTGTTTCCTTTCAAGACAGCCTTCCACAGCCTTTAATTTGCAAATACCTTGAATATATCTGGAATGTAATGCAGAAAGGTCTAAAGGGAGATGCCTGTGCGAGAGAGGGCGAGAAACCGAGGGGAAGGATTCAGAAGAGGATGGATAAGCTGGGAGCAGAGTTAGGGGAGGGATATGGGACTGGGGGCGGGTTGGGGAGGGGAGGGGTGTTGCGCGCAGAGATTCGGAGGTGTAGGGCTGTGCATGTGCATGATTTGGGGAACAAAAATCGGCGGCGTCTGAAACGGACGTGACTTTTGCAGCCGGGTCAGGTGTACTCTGGCACCTCAGGTATGCAATCTACCCTAACCAGCCTTTTCCCCGAGCGGGCCGAGGGTGCAGCCTCCGCGGAGGAGGTTGCACCCCCGGCCCGGTCGGGGAAAAGGCTGGTCAGGGCGGGTTTCGGACCGACGCGGATCCCCAGCCTGTTCCCGCATTGGTTCCCGTAAGTTCCCGCGTCATTTTTCTCCCCACACCCCGCTTTTCGCACTGGCAACCACAAGCCTCGATGGACGGGCGAGAGAAAGCTCGGATGCTCTGAGAGGGTCTGGGTTTGGGTTTGTTGGGTTTTTTCCCCCAGCCCCGGGAATAACCGCCAGGGATGTCCGGGATTCAATCCAAGGATGGTTCCCCTGCATGCAGGAACTGGACGAGCGGATCAGAACTAAACGAAACGAGGGAGGCTCTTTTAACCCCTTCCTCCGACTACGATGATGAGGAGTTCCTGAGATACCTCTGGAAGGAATATTTGCACCCCAAGGAATACGAATGGGCGCTGATCACTGGCTACATCGTCGTTTTCATCGTGGCTCTCGTCGGGAACGTCCTGGGTGAGTCGAGCTTCCCCAAACTTCCCGTTCCCTCTTCCTGAGATAGGTTTTGCATGGACGTTGGCTGTAAACCGGGGTGCGTTTCGCATTCCCCGCTGGGTACACGGCTGTCCCCAGCCGCGGGGGAAGTTCAGCCTGCGCGGAAGGGGCCTTAAAATCGGCTTCCCCCTGCGCTGGCGAGGGGCAGCGGGGCCGGGCAGGGGGAGCGGGGCTGGCAGGGGGAGCGCGCCGGGGCTGTGGCCGGTCTCTCGCCCCTGTCCGCCGGGACGGGGTGCTGAACCCCCTCGCCCCGGACGGCGGCTCCGCTTCTCAGCCGGCCCGGGAGGATGCTGCTGCCCCCACGGCTCCGGGGGCACCGAGCGCGGGGTGTTTCTGCGGGACAGAGACGGGCGCGGTGCAGGGCGCGGGATGAGGGTTCTGGGACGGGATCCGGCGGCTCCCCCTCCGCTGCCGGCAGCCGGGGGACGAGCACTCCGTGCCTCGGCTCCGGCGGGGACGCGGGGCGAGGCGGCCCCTCCCGGGTGCTCATTGAGAGAGCGAGGCGGGGCGGTGCATCCCTCGGAGCCCGCCTCCGCCTGCTTCCATTCATCCTTGAAGGAGCCGACGTGGGCGCGGGGGGTGCTCGGCGGCCGCCTCGCAGGGAGGGAGGGTGCTGATGGAGGGTGGCGAGGGGGACAGGGAGGGCACGGAGGGACTGGGGGGGCGGACAGCAGGAGAGGCAGCGTGTGGGAGCGGCAAGAGGGGTCTGGCCGACGGCAGCCCGCCCGCCGCTCCCCGGCTCTGCCCCCCTCCGCTCCCCCCAGCCCGGGTCGCTCTCCGGGCTGTAGGAAAAGGCGCTTGTGCCGGCACAGGGGAGCGTGTCCGCTCTGCCCGCAGCCGTGCCCTCCCAGGGGAGCGGGGCAGGCGCTGCTCCTCAGCATCCCCGCGTTCGTGAATGGACGGTGCGGCTGCCGGGAGCGGCTTCCGCCGGCAGCACCCGCTGGGCTGCATTCACGGCCATTGGCATTCCCTGAGACCATCCGTGATATTGCCATGAACGGAGCGCGCTGGGCCCCGCCCCGCCATACGGGTCTCTCATTCATGTTTTTCAGAAGGGTTTGTGCGTGTCAGGGCTGTCACTGCAGGCTTCCCGAGGCAGGATGCAAATAAGATTGCAGCCAAAGACAACATTTTGAAAGGCTTTTTTTCTTGCAATAGACTGATATGCTGTGTTTTTTTGTTGTTCTTTTTCTTTCTTCTTCCCCCTCCCCCTCTTCCCCCCAAAACGGTGCGCTGAGTGCCTGTAAACATCGACTGTGCGCGTTTGCTCTGTCCATTGCTTGTCAGCGAGCTTGACAGGCAGCCTAGAGATAAGAGCCCTGGCAAATTCACTGTATTTTAAACTAGGAGGAAAACTGCCCTTCTCATTTTGAGCAAAGATTGTTTTAGAACTACCTCTGCTTACCTGTTTGCTTCCACCCGTTCTGGAAACAAGCTGTCCTATCGCCTGTAAAGGTTCAAGGTCAAATCTTCAACTGTAGGAAGTTTTACCGTATTTACACCTTTCCCCTCTGAAACCAGTAGGAGGAAAGCTTTCCTCTATATGCAGTGGCAAATAGAGATGATATTGGTGCTGATGTGCAGCTGTCCTTCCCTAGCGTTTGTGTATGCTACCTTTTTGCTTGCAAGGGAAACTTGCATCTGGCTGTCCATCCACCATTCCTTTTATTGGAATGTCACTTTTCATCATCTGAAATCTCTCTCTCCAAGTTGTGGTACATGGTAGCAAATGTGATAGTTTCTTTTAAATGGACAGAGAAGTATCTGAGTGCCTTTCTATCCACTCATCTAAATCACAGTAAATCCTATAACAGATAATTCAGCTTTACAGATGGACTCAGTGATCCTAAAGGTCTTTTCCAACCTAAATGATTTCATGATTCTTCTCAAGCTGTTTTCCCTTTAAACAGCCTTTATTCATACCACAGGCCTTACTCTCATAAAACTGCTGGTTTTGTTTATGGGCAAGTTGTTTGTGGGATCTGCAGGTGCAGGTGCTTGTTAGCTGAACAGTCTCATCTTTATTCAAGAAAGCTCACACTGCACTGATTGCAGCTCAGGTGATTCTGATGAGAGAAAACGATGTGGTTTACTGTTCTTTTCAAAGACATTTTTGTGAAACTCTCTTACTACCAGCGAAATGTGATGTAGAACAGCACATATGTTGATGTCTCTGAGAAGCTGATTTCTCCTGCATATTCAAAGTTAATCTGGGATTTAGTCACATTCCTTCTTGAAGAAGAGCAGAAGTGTTTCTAAAGAGAGTTTTAGTGGCTAATAGTCCTCTATAGTATCATTCTTAATGATGCATTGTGTTCCTTTGCTTATGTTTCACCAGTGTTGCAGGACTCACGTGGCATGTGGAGTGAATGCTTTTATTCTATTTTGTCCATATCCTATTCAAATAGCACTTAAGCAATCAGGAAAGACCCTCCCCTTCCCTATGTGGTACATTATACTTCTGCATCTTATTTTGGGTTTTACACTCACATAGGATTAAGAGTGTCCCAGAAATGACATCTGTACAAGTGGAAGGCACAGCACATCCCTCAGATATTACTAATAATCTGGATGGAAGCATTCTGACAATTAACAACCAAGGGTAGAATCAGAAGCTTGAACTTTGATTGATGTCTACTGGGCTCTTGAGTAAGACGCACAACAGGAATCCTACTTATAGTAGCATATAACAAGGTCTGCATTGCTATTTAGCTTTCAATTTAATTAGGAGAGTTGACACACACTGTCTGAGCTGCTGCACAAACCAGCTAAAATAAAAACCATTAGCAAGTCTCTGCATTGAAATGCAAGCCTCAGTATTTCATTCAAGTGCTTCATGTCAATGATTCTCTTGTGTGCCCACGTTGGCTGCTCACCAGGGATTTCAGTGTAAGCCACTGAGAAGAAACAGATTTTAAGATGGTTTTAAGACATATTTACATGAACATTCAATGAATATGAAATCAAGATGGTAAGAGTAAGATTTGTCCTTTTTTCTTCTTCATTTGGTTACTGTTTATCTCTAGAATCAGAATAGGTGTTGAGGGTAAGGACTTTCTGTTTTGTACATAGGGCCAGAAAATTTCTTTACCACTGCAGAGCAGATAACCTCTTGCAACTTCTTTGCACAGCTACTGCAAAACACAGGACTTATTCTTGGAGAATGTATGTTGACTGTAAAGACCTTTCTCTTCTTTGTTCGAAAACACTGCGTTGAAAACATTGTTTCAAAATAGAAAACTGGATAATTAAAGAAGGAGGGGTATTTTTAGGTTATATGGAGGTCTCTGGTTACTGATATTCCACACTGACCAATTGCAGCAGTTAATAACTGGAGTAACACCACAAGAGATTAATAGGTAATATACAACTATGTATATTTAACTCCATTTATACATGTGAAAGAAAAAAGGGAATGGTCTTTGTTGAAGTTATTCATTCACATGGTCAGAATTTTTCTAATGTTTTTTCTTATGGAACATGCATTTATCAAAGTTAAAATGTACAGCAGAGATCACTTGGTTTGATCAAAGACTGTAGGCAGAAAAAGCAATCATGTGGCATCCCACCAGCTGGGCTTCTGGGCCTCTTGGCAGCCCTTTCCAGAGCTGGCAGGGGCTGAAATCTTTAGCACATACAGCCTGCCAGTGCCAGTTAGAAAGTTCTCAGCACTGCCAGCTTCCAAGGCTAAGATGCCATGCAGGACATCAGTGAGGAATTTCAGAAACTTTCTTTACTCATACAATTTGGTGATAATTGTTTTTCTTTTGAACTCAGAATGAACCCAAATTTAATTTACAAAGAATTACTCTTCTCTGGATAGCTTTTTTACAGTAACTGCTAGTTACTGTGCTGAGATCCGTAAAGAACCCAACTGTGGTTCTTTCTTCAAAGAGTTCATAGTCTGATCCATAGAGTTCAACAACATCCATTTCATTTTTATTAGTTGTAGTTTGATATTTTTAGGGTTGGAAAAGAAAAGGTTTGTGTATAGCTTTAATACCCGACTCCTAGTCAATGCCTATCAATAGGCAACACTCAAATGCTGCTCTGTTCTCATTTTAAAGCTATCTGGTGAATACTGATGTTGAGGCATACATGCATGTGTTGGTAGAATTGGATGAGTCATGTATTCTCTTAAATGATCTTCATGAATCCTATTTAATTGCTGTAGATGAGGCATATTTCATTTAATCACATTTTAAATTATTACATTTCATTTTGTCCAGATTGCTTGGAGAATCTGTCACTGAAAGGACTTTATATTTCTAGTATCAGCATGAGAGTCACCTTTATCTGTTGGATGAATAATAACTGGAATGGCTTTATCATTGTTAGAAAGATATCACATAGGAAATGATACAATATGTATGTATTTTATCTACCTAACATATAGAAAGTATAACTCAATTTACATAAGACTTAGAATATCAGCTGAAGTACATTGCTGCTTGCATAACACAGGAATGAAGGATTTAGAATGTTTCTTTTTAAAGCACTGTTTATTTTCTTTGTTGCATGTCAAGTGAAACTTTTGGATCTTTTGGACATTAGTAACTGACTTACTTATGTGCCTGTTTCACAAGTGGAATTTCTCAAAGAACTATGATGGACTGCTCCCCAGGGGAGGGAGAACTAGGAGCTGAGGGCAGCAGCAAGACTGACAGGGCAGTGTACTCACTAATACTGTCCCACAGTGTCCAAGAGCTTGATAGGTCTGGTGATGTTTACCAGTTTTCAGTCACCTCCCAGCAATCACCAGATAAATCCATAGTGGTGAAGCAGGTCTGAGGTTAAACCAGAAAGTCAAGTCAGTGGATGAGGATTACAGTCGAATTTGGCAAGGCACAAGTATACTTGCAACATGGTCTTTGCCTGAGTTAAGTGTGAGAGCCTGAGCTTAAATGCATCTCTGAGGCAAAGAGGTGACCCACAAAGGAGTACTCCCAAAGCTGCATTCCCAGCAGCCTGATCCGAGCTTACCTGCTGCCCTGTACCAGAGCTGGCCTAGAGCATGTGCGACTAACCCCTGGGATTGCAGAGCATGGGGGTGCACTCAGCCCTGACAGAACTGTGCTCTGTCTACCGGTTCTTAGCACAGTAAGACTGCAAGAATTCTAGCCCAATTTGTGCAATATTATATTGACAATGAGGATTTATGATAGAGATTCAAAAATTGTATAATACACAAGTTATTTGCTGAAGCAGGCCACTAGCATAGTGAATTGTATTTTCTTTATATATCCTAGAGGAAAGGCACTCTTACATCTACATGAGAAACAGACATGGACATGGAAAGATTTTTTCCTAGTACAACTCCATTTTACAGTGATTGACAGATGCTTTTTGAAGCATACTGTTTCAAAATTGCACAGCATTTCAGCTGTGAAGCACACCTTGATTTTAATGAATCATGCAGGTTGAATCAGTGAAGTGTGAAATCTTTTTATCATAGAACTGTGTACAGTATCACAGCTATATGGTTCTTCCATCTGTAACAGGAAGTGGGCATAAGAATTTTGTAGGCTTTTTATTGTTACTATGAATAGAAAAATAGTTCTTTTAATTATTATTGTGAAACATCTGGTCAATCAGTATAGCCAGCTCTGCAGAGATGACTGGCGTTGCCAATTAAAACTGGTAATGATTTGTGTGTGTGTGTGGTGGGACATTTTAAAACCAATCTACCTGTGTTAATCAATATAGCTGCCTTAGAAAAACTCCGTGATGGTACCTTTTGCTTCCACAGCTGACCAAACCTGGCATTTTGGACAGTCTGTTTTTATAGCATAGCTGATCTACTGGTAATAACTCCCATTTCCATTAGATTGTTAATTGCCTAAGATTATGTAATGTGACTGAGTTAGAAAATGAATCCTGTGCTAATTAGATGGTTGTGCTATTACTCCCAAATGTGATCTGTAGAAATAAGCTTCCAACGTAGAATTCAGTTCTGGTCTTGTTTTCCTCTCTAGCCCCACAATAATAAGGTAGTGCCTAAAATGAAGAGTTTTAGGCTGGCGAACATGAGTTGTCCACAATCCTCAACTCTTAAGTCCTCTTAAGAGCTTCAGTACAATAGAACACTTGGTAGCTGGAAAACATCTCAGAAAATATATTGCTGCAAGCAAGCTAGTGGCTGTATATGTTTTATTTATGTAGACCCTCATTGTCTTTTGTGGGTGACAGTTCCCCATTAGTACACTTCAGTGAAGCTGATATTCAACAAAGTACTTTGGGATTTCATATGTTTCTATGTTATTCAACTATATTTTTTACAGGTTTGGTATTTTAACTATGTGATGGAACCTACACATGCATACTTGTTTATGTGTGATACATAAGGAGCATGACCTAACCACCTACTCCTTTTGTCATGTTTCTAAGAATTTCTTTGCATTAATTGGCACATCTAGTCTTTCTTGTTGACAAGCACCTATCACCTCACTGGTAGGTCATGTAATTCCTTTGCCCAGAGTATTGTCTGTCTTTTCAGCTCTCACATCACATATTCAAGGACGCTTCTTATCTGCTGAGCATTGTTACCGGACTTTTAAAAATATTTCCTTTATAATAAACATTGTATTAAAGAATGTATTTTCTTGTGTCATTCTTTCTATTACTCGTCAACATAAACCTGTCTCATATTGGTCTTGTTTCTGCAGATGTAAAAATGAAGTAATGTGTAAGTTTAGAACTTTAGTGGGTAAGAGATGGAGAGGCAAGCAAGTAGATATCATCTCCCTATTCACAGAAGAGATCTTTTGTTAGATCTTTTGTTCTCATTGCTGGTTTCAAAAACCTCTAATTAATTATACTCTGTAATTTAGTTAAAGTGCTTCTCTCCCTTAACCAAGATCATCAATGAAGTTATTGAAAGACTCATGGGAAGCCTTCCTTAAACAAATAAAATAAGCTTAATCTCAGGCACCTAATTTTTAGACTCTTAAGTCAAAATAGGAGAATCCTTAGTGAGGAATAGTTCATGATGAAGGTAGTTTTAATGACAGTGTTTCCGCTTCCAGCAGAATGCATTGATTCAGTGTTTCCACAGGGGCTCTAGCCATCCAGAATTCAACTCGGTAGCCTATCAACAGACTTCCTTTCAACATGATTGTGTTGCTTGATGCCCCACCACTCAGATCTTGATTCAGAGCAGGTGATATCACTAAAAAAGAGCACGAAGAAGAATTCCTTATGGAGAACCAATTCAATGTCAAGAGAAAACAATTTTTAAGGGGGTAGGAGGTAGAGAATAAATAATGTGTAATTCAAATCTACTTATCACATTTTTTTATCACTGTTTGAAAAATATTGTGAAAGAGTAAAGCTTTCTAGAAACTTTCTGCCTCATTTGGAGATGTTGAGGACCAGTGCTTATAATCACAGCATCAGTTCCAAATAGCTGCTGGATGATCATGTTATATTTTAGTCAAACAGTTTTGTAATACTGAATTACCAAAGCAAAATAAAATCATTGAGGTTTAGTATGAAAAATGATAATTCTTTGTTTACATCCATCTGGGATTAATTAATTATTTATCAAAATTAAGAGATAGTGTCATTCCTTTAAATATGGAAATGTCAGCTGTTGCTGGCTATGGAAATTACACTTCTATTTTGGTCAAAAAGTCACACTGAAGGATATTGAGTAAGAGATTGACAAGACTTCTGGAGTGTAAGGAAAATGATTTAGGGTTGACATGTAGAAAATAAATTGACAGCTGACCCAGCAGTCCACCAGCAGAAGGACTGCAGCAACAGTGTTTAATATGCTCAAGACAGCATAAATCTTCCAAGAGGCAAGCAGCTGCACTTTATACCAGATGGAGCCTTTGTATTGTTTTCACATTCAGCTTGATACACAGTGAGCTGTGCTAATTGATTTAACAGCATTAAAGCCTCTAATTAAAATGCCTCAGGACACTAAACCAACAGGGACTAGACTAAATTTGTACATGAAAAATACCAATCTCATCATATCATCATATTAGAGAGGGGTTTTATTTCTTCAGAAATACGAGGTAAAGCTTTCTTGATGGATTTCTAATAGCATTTGTCATCAGTTTTAACCTTGGTTTTAACTTTTTATGTTTCATCCTTGCTGGGACTTTCCTGCGAGGCTTTTTGGGAAGCGGGAGACCGTCCACATTTGGAGGATGGGTTCAGAAACCAGCTTTGTTGTGGCAGAACTGTCCTCGCTTGGGAAATACCTCCTCAGGTTCTCCCGAACACTGTCAGCCTGGAGACTCCAGCGGGTTTCCGAGCCTTCACTGACACTGTGCGGCAGAGGAGGGAACAGCAAGCGCTTTGCTCGGAGTTCTGCCGGAGCCCGGCGGAGTAAAGGAAAGCGCCAGCGGGGAGGTGGAGTTGGGAGAGTCAAATAGTCATTAAAAAAGTAGCTGTTCCTTGTGAAAGCTGGCCTGCATGTCTGCACTTGCAGGAATAACTCTGAGTGCTTGCGTAAAATAAAAGCAAAAATACAGATAGAAAATAATAAAATACATTGGGCAGGTAATTAGGTTCCATTAGAGCACTAGCAGTCAGGAAAAGTATGCACAGCAGGAGAGCACTTCTAAATTACTTCTTAAATTTCTCTCTTTTTTTTTTTCTTTTTTTAAAAAATCTAATCCTCTTTTCTTCAATGCCTGTGTTAATACCACTTTCCCCACTTTCAGTCCCATTTATAACCTGGAATGTCAAGGGTTGCATAAAAGCGTTGCATTTAGTGTTAAATGGAGGGTTTATTCAATTATTTTTACTTTCTCATAGATTTTTTAATGGAGTTCTGAAGAGCTCAGTTTGGTCCGCTATACTGTGACCCAGCTAAACAGGATGCCTGTTAATGCTGTGGTGTCTCTCAAGTTTTTTAGGAAGGTTGTTGCTGGCCTCATCTCGTATTTTATGACTTTGAAGTACTTTTTGGTAAAATATACTCCCAGCTGAGACTCTTTGCTACCTTTCTTACCCTTGCTTCTCTTCTCCATTTTTATTGGAAAGCCACAGCTGTCTGCTGTTTCCTTCTGGGTAGGCAGATGGCATTTCCATTCCACCGAGCTTCCTTTCTCTAGCATGTTTCTTGAGGTTTTATACGTGAGCTGAGTGCTTCCACTTCTCTACAGAACTACCTGAGATGACAATGCATAATCAGAGAAGTGCGAGTAGAGAGTGTATAATTCTTTTTTGTTCTAATACTTAACAAGCTATTGCTATATTCAGTGGCATAGTCAAGCTGACAGTGCCAGTTTTTAAACACAGACTAGGGAATCTTCCTCGATGAGCTGCTAAAGCACTGGTATATCAATGAAGCTATTGTCCAAGGCTACTGAATAACTTTGTACTGTAATAAACTCAGAAAGACATTGAGTCTGTCAGGAATATCTGAACTTATGTCATTTAGGCCCTATTTATATCTTTCTATCATTCTGTCCTATTCATGTAAATCATAGAAAATCCTCATAGCTATTTAGCCTTTCATTGAAATAAACGTTACCAATGCTTGCACAGGTTGAAAATTATACTGCAACCAGCAGAGGGCATGAGTGGGAAGAAAGCTGACTTGGTTTTAAAACACTTCCTCTTCAGAGGCTTTTTTTCACCCTGTCTCTTTTTTTTTTTTTAAACATTCATGGAATGGATTTCTGCGATATTTAATTATTATGGTAGTATGTAAGCATGTTAATTAAAATGTTCTTGTGCTATGTGCCATAAAAGAATGGAAAATGGTTTATGCTGCAAAGAGGAGTTCAAAAGGGGAAGGACACAAGCATAAACAGGGAAATATAAAGTTACAAATTATCTTTCATTTCTATGCCTGTGAACTATTGAGGTTTTCCACCTTGCAAATGTCTCTTTCCCCTGTATATTAGAATTCAAAGGAATTCAGGGCTACTTTCTGTACACTGACTTTCCTACATACTTCTAGACCCTGAGTAGCAAGGGGCATAGTCTTTTATATTGCTGTGAGGAATAGCAATTACTGAAGTTCATCTAAATTCCGTCTGTGTTAAGCCAGTGTGATTTGTAAGGTTCAGTAAAGAGCTGGGAATTAGGAGTCCAAGTTTCTTACTCTGTGTCTGATTTACTGTACGGCCTTTAACAACTTCTGTTCTGCTCTTCATTTTCTTTGGGCCAAAGATGAAAATGATATTTCTTAGCTCTCTGGGGTATCATGCAGTTTTAGTTGCTGATACTGACAGAAAAATTTGAACCCAATGTGCAAAATGCTATGAGTTGATTTTTGACACAGTTAGTTGCCAGTGAGATTGACTTCACATTTGTCAACTTAATGGACTTGCTTTACCAGAAATAATGTTTATGTTCAGTTGCTTTCCCTGGCTGAGCCAGCACAGGAGTGAGAATAGGCCCGGTCAGAGACCATACATGTCTGCTTAGGCCTTGCACTGATATCCATGGCTGAAAACAAAGTAGGCAAACTCTGAACTTTGAAACAACATTTTGTTCGATTTTTGCCTACTGATAAAAGGAAGAAGTACAGAACAACACTGCCATTTAATATCAACTTTTGCCTAAGAAAAGACAGGACCATACTTTCATATGAATTGCACTCAAGACAAAGAACTAGCCATAAGTAAAAGCCCAAATCTTCAAATTTTTAGAATTAAGGATTACAATTATTGAAAGTGAAATGGTGTTTTCAGTTTTTGTTCCCCCAGCATTTCATTTCCAACTGCAAACAACGTTCCAGAGGGGCAGCACTGTGTCACTTTACTTTCAGATACTGCCTCTGCAGTGTCAGACTACAAGTTATAATTGTAGTAACTGAGTGACAGAGATAAAGCTCTGAATAGTTATGTTGTAATTATCATGCAATGCTATAGAAATAATTACTTTGCTAGGTAACTTAAATCATCTAAATGGGAAGAGAATAAAATTAATATGTTTTCTTTAAGCTTCTGATTTATAAGCCTTGCCTTTCAGATATCTGAGGCCACAGCTAAAAGAACCTGAAATATTCAGGAAGAAAACAATAGAAGAAATATATATTGTGGGAGATTTTCTCCAAAACCAGTACAAGAACAGTGAAGAGCTTTGTAGAGGGTTTTTTGCTTGTATTTATGAGAGTGTGATACATATATAATAAAAATTAAATTTATACAAACTATAGAATCCAGAACTATCTCTGCAACACACTAAAAGATATGAAGAACATATTTTGAGTCACGAGATGAATCTTGGAAGCCTATATCCTAAACAGGTTGTTGATAAAATCACCTTGTTTCAGAGAAACTGAAGGCCACCTAGCCTCTCCCGTTCTCTTTGTCCTAAATTACCTTTAAATGCCTAAACATAGCCCTCATGAAGAAGTAATGTAGTCTCAGCTCCTGCCAAAGTCCTGGTAAAAACTCATATGAGTGTTCTGCCAATTTTGCTTACTTCACTCTCACCAGACAGACACAATTCAATCCGACGAGAGTCCGGAGAGCAAAAACAAGGATGGTTGCAGATGTTCAAGAAATGACTGGGAATAAAAGATAAAGAGCTCTGAAGTACTGAGGAAAGGTGTAACAGCAATCTCTACGTATGTGAAGCATTGCTGCTGTGAAAAACTCTTCTTTCTGCCTGTGTGCAGGAAAAAAAATAATATAAATAGCAGCACAATAAAAGTAGATTAGATATGAGTGGGTTTTTTTCTTAATAAGGAAGATAGTAAAACAGTGGAACACATTTAAAAGATGAGTGATATCTTCAAATAGAACAGATGTAAAGTGTGAACTTGCCAACAATGGCTCAGTTGTAGTCTTGCTGTAGTTCTGTTGGTCTAAAGATTTAAACAAGACAGGATTTGTGGAATGAAGTAATATATTTTATTAGATCGACAGATACAGTTGGAAGATAGACAGAAGCTTTCAGGCACATCATCCTTCTTAGGATCTAAAGAAGCATCTGATCTCAAGAGCTTATGTGCCTTAAAGTCTGTGCATTTTTTTTCCAGCTGTTTTAGCTCGTTTAATAAGAGAATGACTTAACTCTAGCTGATTCCATTTTAGATTTGGACAACATCTTGAGGACATTTTTAATTCGATATTTTAACATTCTGTGATCTATTTAATATATCTAAATTAAGCATTGTGCTATATCCTAACAGTTGAGACTGAATCTTCATCTGGACTTGCATGATAGATGCATTATTGTTTGCAGGGAAGACCCTTTGATGTGCAATGAGTTGTACTGTTTTCTTACAAGAAGTGCTGTGGTGTTTCTGGAAAATTTTGTGCAACAGTTTTTAAAGAGCTTTTGATGACTGAATGTAAAACAAAGCTTTTGATTGCTACAGTCCTTAAAGGTTTGTCTTCCAAAATTATTTTAAAAACTTACTTTTAGGCTACTTTCTCAGACTTAATTTTGGCATTTTAAATTCAGTAGCTTATCAATTTAGTGTAATGTTGTTAAAGGACTGATTTGCCTCATTTCTAAAAGCCTTTCAATTTGAAAAAGAGAGACATAAAGCTTTAAAGGCACATCTTATGAAGTGTCTGCTACATACTGCTTTTGATCATCATCAAAAATGTACTGTATTTAATACTACAAAAATTGCTTTCTTTTACTTACCTCACATCGCAGTTACCCAGAAAATCGTTACAGATTCTCTGCAGATGCAATAGATATATTAAATCCAGCAAAATATTTTATAAAATTATTGTTGTTTTGGTATAGTTTGCAAGATTCTGTGTTCTAGCAATTTGAATTAAACTATCATAAGAAAACAGATAAACTTCTACAAATGTGGGTGTGTATTGCCACAGACCAGAGCCAACAGGAGATATGAAGAAAGTTGTATGAATAGCTAATGAAGATAAACTAGCAGAAAAATAAATTGTTTTATATATTGAATTATTTCCCATGCTGTTGTCCGTGGAAAGCTATTCTTTGTGTACCAAGAATCTCTCTGCATTTGCTCTCGTTTCCACTGTAAAAGAAAACACATGGTTCTTACATGGAACTACATACTGAAATATTCTGTGTTAAACAAAGGATCCAAACATTTCCTTAATTCTGCAAAGCCAAATGTTTTCCTCTTAACACATTCCCTAACTCATCTTTCTAATCTCAGTTTGCATTGCAGTGTGGAAGAACCATCACATGAGGACAGTGACCAACTATTTCATAGTGAATCTTTCTCTGGCTGACATTCTGGTCACAATTACTTGTCTTCCAGCAACTTTAGTTGTGGACATTACAGAAACATGGTTCTTTGGGCAGACCCTCTGCAAAGTGATTCCCTACTTACAGGTATTATTTTTCTGTGTTTGTGTACATGTTACCCATGTTACGAAAATGAGAACGAACAATAGCATCTTCCTAATAGCGATAATCCAAGGCAAGTCTATCCCTGACACTGAAGTAGATATCTCAGTGTACATGCTGAGATCTACAACCGTCCCATTTCTGAATATGTTTATGCTTAACACTGGATTTGGACCATCTGATTGTTACACTTTCTGGAACATTTGTCTGATGGTCTTTTCATGATCTTTTTTAATTATTCAGAAGGTATATAAAGCAATAAAAATGTCTGTAAAAAGAAATAAAAATATTAATATTCCCTGCTTGTGGATCTAAACAGCTACACAAGTGTCCAGAACAGAGAACCCGACTTCTGAAGGCAGTCTGGCACTTTTTTTATGTGTTTAATGATTTTGTATTCTTTACAAATAGTCAGAGTATCCAGGTTCACTGGGAGCTGATCAGATTGTTTGCCTTCAGAAATAATTGCCACCACTCCTTTACCAGTGGACTTAATTAGTTTTGAGATCATTCGCATCACGATGATTGACAAATACCTTTTCTAAGAATAGGTGGTTGGATGAACTGACTAGGCAAACTAGAATGACAAGTGCTTGGCCTTGTAGTCATAATTCAAAAGAATTAAGCAGAACTCAGAAGGTATGCAGATGATCAGCCCTATGCCTCTAGCACAATTTATATTTTCAGCAGATACCTCTATAGCTGATAACCCACATTATCAAGGGTAACAGTTTTCCAGCAGCTACGTCCTCTACTCAATACAATCAAAATGGCAAAATTTTTTTTCAAAGCTTCAATTCTAGTGAAAGAAAATCTGAAGAGTGAGTGAAATGACCACCTAACATACAGAAGGAAAGAATAAAACTGAAGTGATAGGCTATTTCCTATACTGAACAGGAGATAAAATGCCTGAGTCTGCCTTAAGCTAAGTGTTGTCGGGGTCATTTTTAACTTCCATTGTTTCTGTGAAAAATAAAAGGCAAAATAATGGCATATATATGATGATCTCACTAATGTTCTAATGTTTTAAAAGTAGTTTTTCAGATAAAGTTTTGTGAATTCCCAGTTGATTAAATTTTCTATTTCAAAATTTGACTTTGCTACACCCACTCAATTTAGGTAGCACCCTAATCTTTGAATTGTCTTGTTGATTCTAGTAGAACTATAGTAGATGAGGATATCTGCTGTAATTCTGTTAAGAAGTGATCTTAAAAGTAATCTTTTTCTGGGAAAAATTTCTATTAAATAATTTGTGATAAAGAACTATGTTGAAAATAGAAATAATTTTAAAATTCTGGGGGAAAATATGATAAATAACTTTTAAAACTCTGAAAAAACCCTGTGTTTACATAATATTTCCTTTCCTTTAGACAGTTTCAGTCTCTGTGTCTGTACTAACACTCAGCTGCATTGCTTTGGATCGATGGTATGCAATTTGCCACCCTTTGATGTTTAAAAGCACAGCCAAGCGAGCAAGGAACAGCATTATAATTATCTGGATTGTGTCCTGCATCATAATGATTCCTCAGGCTATTGTTATGGAGTGCAGCAGTGTGTTCCCCGGATTAGCCAATAAAACCAGCTTGTTCACAGTGTGTGATGAGCACTGGGGAGGTGAGTGTGTCATTGACCATACAAACTGAATTTGTACTGCTATTAAGTAATAAAAATGTCAGGACATGTTAATATACAGTCAAATTGTATAAACATATTACAAAATGTTCTTAATTATATAATCTTTCCTAGAACTAGCGTTTTTTAAATACTGTGAAATTTCTGTGAATTTCTTTTGTGTTGCTGAGACTTAAAGTACATTTGAAATCAAATTTAAATGAATGAGGCTGACTTGTGTCTTGACCATGTTAATGCTTCCCAGAGGGTATAAATGTTCCCACCCTTAAATGCTTATAATTCTGTGACTGATGGACATCACAGGTTTACAAAGACTTCAGTGTTTAGCCTTAGGAAATAACTATGCAAGAACAGAATTTTTGTTTACCTGATATATTGCTTTTCCTAATTGGTGGTATTTAACTAGTCTTTATAGATATCTCCTGGGAGTTCAATGCAAATTGCACGTCATTGCAGAATTTACAGAGATATCGTTTATATGGGGTAGGGAGTTAACTTACAATTTGAAACTTGTTATGGACAAGAGCATTTCAATAAGTTGGTGAATGTAATCAGTTACAAATTAGTCTACCTAAGACTCATTTGCCCTCATTTGTAATTCTGCCCTCCCAAATTAACTTGAATCTAACATGTTCTGTATTTGAATGCAACTTGTAAGAAGCTGTAAGTGTTGCCAGGTAGCAACTACTTCTATTTTGCCTCCATTCACAGCAAGTGGTGTGAGCCACCCACCGGAATGGGTAAGGCTCCACTCTGGTGGGCCTTGGCATACCTCCAATGCTAATAGAGTGTATGAGTTACACGCTGTGACTCTGACACTGGATATAATGACCATCAGTAATACCATTATTCACACACAGGAAAGGAAGCCAAGTTTGCCAGAACATATAACTAAAAGGTGCCTGTTTAATAGCCTTGAGTCAGACAATCGGATTCTCTCCTCTTCTGGGAGAGAATCTGTAGAAGATTCCAATCCTGTGACCAATTACGATAAAATACAACTGGATCACCTGTACTTAATTATTGTGATAAATTAGCTTAAGCAGCTTGAACTGCTGAGGGCTCTTCCATACGTTGTTATGAAAGTTCCTCCTCTGCTAAGGGCTTTCACAGGGCCACCAGAGGATTAATGAGGAGACACTGGTTATCACAATCACTGTTCTTTATCTCCTTCACCCCAGTTAGTCCTTTGGGACAGGGCAAGAGGACAGAGATGGCCCTTAGCTAACTGGCAATCTCTGCTGACAAAGACGTGCTGAAAGTCTGTAGGTTAGAGGAAGCCTCCTTTAAGCTGTGAGTATTGTAATTGCTGTTTCATTAGAGAGGACAAATCTGCTCTTTACTTCTAGTGTTCTTTTTTCACCTGTGAACAATTCTGTATCCGTGTCTGCTGCTGGATGCTGCAGTATTTGTATAATTATTTCTTTCACAGCATTCATTCCAAGTACAATTTGTGTCCACTCTTTTTGGCTGCAGGACTAATTATCCATGCCTTCATCATTTCAAGGTTGGTTCTGCAGCAGATTCTCTTAATCAACCTAGGAAATTATGTCGTTAATTAATTAGGAAGTCAGGAGAGCATTTCATCAGGAAACATGATCTCAAAATTTCCAGGTCTGTATCTGCCAGGTTTTGATTCCCAACAGGAATGTCTTCCATTTGAACTACAGAGTCTGTAGTAGCCCTGGAACTGTTTAAAAGACTGTCTCTAGTTCAGTGTTGTGCTGAAGTAGTTGCACAGATATAACTGAACTGAAGCACCAATTATAAAAACAACAACAACCCACAAAACCAACAAAACAAACAACAACAAAGCAAAACAAACTTCCCCACACACCCCCTGAAAACAAAAAAACCCTGCATGTATTTGCAAGACTCTACTCCTATGCGCTGTATTTGTCCTAAACAAGTTAGGCTGAGAGCCTTCACTTGGATGTCTGCAGAAACAGAAAGGGGTATAACAAAAGCAAATACTTGTGTATAGAATTTCTTGTGTGCAGTTTCAGAAAGAAAGTGCAAACACTTTTATTTTTATTTTTATTTCTATTGAGCATGAAAAAATAATTTTACAATAAAAATGCATTGAAGTTTTCTTAAATAGGAAGCTTTTCACTCCACTGAAAGATAACAATCCTATTTTTATTCTATTGCCTTTTTAATGAATTATTCTTCTAATGACAATGCACCATCACTGCTAGTTATTCTGCTGGTGCATTTCAGATATCCATTAAAAATAATCCTCTCCACGTTCTAAAAATAGCTTATCACAGTAACTCAAAAGAAGACTCTTTATATGCATTAAATTACAAATAGATTGCCCAAATCAGTTAGTTAGTAAATA
>JAWWMO010000121.1:91198085-91208603 GCA_035047845.1 Dendrocincla fuliginosa | reverse complement strand
GGTCATTACAAGCCAACTTTGCCAAAACATTCCAGTAGTAAATCACATTTAATGGTGCACATAAATGCTAAACTAAGGGCTTGTCTGTGCAAAGAAGATATTCACACACAAAAAAAACAACAGACAAACAAACAAAAACAACAACAAAAAAAAGCAACAAAACAACCCCCAAGCCCCACCAAAACCCCAACATAATAGCTTTCTATGACAGTTCCGGATGTGCATGCTTTTTAGTTTACTTTTCTGAAATAAATATGAAAGATTTAATTCTTTTCTGGCCAGTTTGTGTGGATAAGCCAAGTTTTTTAAAATGTTACAGTGTGAATTTTGTAGATACTTTTAAAAACAAAATATTATTCAACATGAAATGAGACTAGTCACCCCACATATATTTGCACTATACAGAAATAAAACTGTATTTCTAGCCAAAAGCTTTTCACGCTGTATAGCACTGAAAGCATTATATTTGCAATAGAGTTCTCTGAAAAAGTCCTTGCTATTTGTAGTCTTTCACATTTGGCTGTAGGCACAAAGTAATTCTGAAGAACTGAAGCAAAATTGTTTTATTTGGCTTGTCTTATGTGAGGGCACAGAAAAAAAATATGTTTTTTGGGGGTTTTTTTGATAGCATGGTGCTACATCTACCTATTGCAAAACATCTTGGACTAACCTAATTCTTCCTGTGTCTCAGCACTTTTCCATGATTCCCCTCTATATATGTATATACACATATACTGTATTTTCAGTTTTGAAGAACTTTGCAGGAGATCCACACTTCAGCTGTGATTTCTTTAGCTACTTCAATTGTCATCTAGGTTGCATGTGTGGAAGTTTTATGGCACTTTAAGCTATGCAGGCTTTAAAGTCTTGTTTTCTGATGCTGAAAAGCTGTTTAGTATATACTAGCAGCATATTGATGAAATAAACTACTCTGCTATACAGCAAAACATTTAATGTAGAACTTTATAGCAAAATAATTGCAGCAATAAGGTTGGTAAGTGTGATAGTCTGAAGACACAAGCAAGACAAGAGAAGTCAAGAAAATTTGAGTACATCAGTTGATGTATTTGTATAAAACACAGTTCTTATGCAATCCTTCCAGTGTATCTGAAATTGCATTTGTTTCTTGCAGCTTTGTTAATTAATTTAATTAAAACCCCCTGTTTATCCCTGTTTATACACAGCTTGCATTGTCAATATGTCTATTGTTATATTTACATACAAAAAATCAGGTTTTCAAAATGTTTTTCAAAATGCCCCTTATTTTGTTTTTCTTAGATCCCAGGAACTTCTTCTGTTGTTCAGAAAAAATGGAAGCCTCTCCAGCCCTCAGCACAGCCTCGAGGGCTGGGACAATCAACAAAGTCAAAGATTAGCGCTGTGGCAGCTGAAATAAAACAGATTCATGCAAGACGGAAAACAGCACGTATGCTAATGGTTGTCCTCCTGGTTTTTGCACTTTGTTATCTACCAATTAGCATCCTCAATGTCTTGAAAAGGTAAGGTTTATCCCAAAATGTAAACATTGGGAAAGCTGTCTATCTAAAACCAGTCTTCTATTACAAGATTCCTTTTATTCTGGCAGATACTTTTGAAGGATAGGCTTTCTTATTGCATGATAAAGAAATGGGAAATAAGCATACAATTGCAAGAAAATATTACATATCCATTGTACTTAAAGTAAAGGTCAGATTGTGGAACCCTTATTAACAAGGTGTTCCTCATGAAAATTATCTAGCCTGTGTCCTCATTAAACCTCGTCATTTACTTGGGATTACAGCTTGTTTGCTGTAAATACACCCATGGAAGTGCAGTTATCTAAAGCAGCAGCTGAAGGTTAGCAGCAGAGTATGGTGTTGTGGCTTGGCTCTGAAGACTCTGAAATGCTGGGTTCAAACCTAAGCCCCTCATGTACAATTGTGAGACCTTGGGCTAACCCTTCACTTAGCTTGAAATTGTTTTTCTATGATACTGCAAATAGGTAATCAGAGATAAAATTAGGCTAGAAGTTGTAAATTTTTTGTATGATTTCTAATTCAATATAGCCTTATGGGGCTATATATTCCTTTTTTATCCTTTTATCTCCTGTTTAATTGGTACACAATTGTGTTCATTCTTGGTTTTTTGTATAGTGCCTGACAAACAGGCTTTGGTAAAGTTGCATCTCACGAGCCCTCTAGAATACCAATAATGACATATAGCAGAAGATTTGAATATCCTAAAAAATAACCAGCCTGTAATTCGTGCTTTTTTTCAATTGGAATGTTATTGGAACATTTCAGTTTTAAAGGAAAAGTTAAAATTCCCTAAAAGTATAAGGATGCTTAAATACATCAATTCTGGACTTTTTCTGAGGCCTAATTTAAGTACTTTTCATTCTCAAGTCTCTTGGTAGAAAATGTGGAGACAAAGAAGCATTTCCAGAAGGTGGTTCAGGCACCTACGACCTGAAGCAGAGGAACTACACAGGCTGCCTCAACAAACAATGGCAGAGTAGGCCCAGAGTTAGATTTTCACTTAAATGGCAAAAATGAGTTGAGAGGAATCAGGAAACACAGATTTCTCTGGAGGACAGAGGCTGCTACTGTAGCCTCAGGGTTGGAGCCAGTTGCATGCCTTTTCCATTCCAGAGTCCCTGTTTATTGGAGAGTGGGCCTAGAGCCAGGAACTTCAATGACATATGCAGATCAAAAGAAACTTTTCCCATCTTTTCTTGGCTTATCTGACACCAGATGGCTTTGGTTATTTGGCAGAAAAGTACATCTGCAAAGGAAAGTACTGATGGTCTCTGTTGTGCTAAAACACCGAGACAGAAGGCTGTGGGTTGGGGACAGGACCTCATTCTCTCAAGAGAGAGAGTACTGTTGAATCAGCTTTTCTGTGATACCACAAATAGGTCATCAGAGATAAAATTAAGCTAGAAGACATAAAATCTTTCTGTATAATTTCTAATTTTGCCATCTTTCAGGTTTGCTTTTCTCTTTCTGTAGGGTTTTGGGGATGTTTAATCATGCTGACGACAGAGAAACTGTATATGCCTGGTTCACATTCTCACACTGGCTTGTATATGCAAACAGCGCAGCCAATCCTATTATTTATAATTTCCTCAGTGGTAAGTTATAGTTACCTAGAATTCAAGTTTAATGTATACTTTGAATGGAATAAGCCGTAGCAAATAAAATTAATGGCTGTGTAACATCAGCTCAGCTTCTCTGATGGGAGCTAGATCCTCTTCCTGGAACAAGTTGCCTGAAGTATCCCATTATCTCCAGGCTATCTACGTATAACTAACGTGCACAGTGCCGGGGCCTGAGTCCAAGTGTTTGAATATGACTGTCCATGACATTAATTTGGTAGGGAAGTTCCTGGCATGACTTTGATCTGGGACAATTCCTGTTCCCCGAAACACTCCCTGGATACTGTCTGGTAGAACGTACAGTCCGGGGGCTGTCCCCAGTTGGCACATTATAATTAGGTATTGGGGTTTGAAGGCTGTGAGTTTTAACAGTACTTGAATCACCAGATTGTGCCAACTACATTCAAGGCCAAAGAACCAGCCAGGATGCTTTTACTTACTACTATAGATTCATCTTACTTTGTATTTGTGTCATTTGGCTATTGAGAGGAGAATCAGGACCTAAACTGGTAGTATTGCAGCTAAATAGAGGGATGCAAAGCTATACTGATGTTCAATACATATTTGCCCTCTAGTTTTCTGGTCCTGTGTAGTGTGAAGATGATCTGAACAATTTCCTCTGAGCCCCAAAAGCTGACTAATGGGCAGTTGAACATTTTGAATCTTCTTTTCAAATATATTAATGACGAAACACAAGTTAGCCATGCTCTCTCTTTTCACAAGTCAAGTAATGACTCAATCATTTAAGCCTATAATTGCACGATTTTTTTGTTATATATGTAATTAATGAACAGACTATCTATGGCATGATTTCATTAATCATTCTACTTTGTCTATTCTATCTAGCCAAGAATAATTCAGTCTTCCCACCACACCTCACTATTTCTTAGAAAGGTTATCCTTTTTCTATCTTTCTCCATGATGATGAAATTCTGATTTCATACTTCCACATTAGAAGAGCATCTGGGTGATTTGGATTAATTTTGCTTTAGATAGCTCCTTTTTTTTCTAATCTATAAAGTCTGATGAAATGTGGTTTATAGTACAGTTTTTTCATGAGTAATTTTTGTGATTGACAGGGAAATTCAGAGAAGAATTTAAAGCAGCATTTTCCTGTTGCATCTTTGGCAGACAGCATGATGATCGGTTCACCAGAGGTCGTGCCAGTACAGAGAGTCGGAAATCCTTGACCACCCAAATCAGCAATTTTGATAATGTTTCAAAACTTTCAGAACATGTTGTATTGACCAACATAAACACAATTCCATCAAATGGTACTGCACCTATTACCTGCTGTTAGTGTACTTCTCCCTATGTCTTTAGATCCTGGGGAAGTAAAATCGAAGTGTGCATACAACAACATTTGGATCTGAGCACAAAGAGAGAAGAAGGGTGTTTACAATTAAGAACTAACTGTAAGAAAAGTAAATTAAAAGAAATGTTTTATAGAACATGCTGCAACTTTGGTTATATACTGCTGAAACAAAATTTCATCACATTTATTTCAAAAGCTGTGTTGCAGTTGGAGATGGAGTAAAGTAATCATACTTTATATAAATATTTTCTTTGGATCCCTACTTCCTTTAGACTCCTGTGTAAATAAAGAAACCTGAAAGTATGAAGATAATTTTCCCTGTCATTGGAATGTGGTTATAAACAGCTATATTCTACTCTGCGCTAATTATCTGAATTTGTGGTATATTTCATAAAAAATGTATGGATTGACCTACCTGAATGTCCTTTACTATTTCAAATTATCTGCTCAGTATGCTTTTTTATATGAGTTCAACAGATCAAATAAGAAATCTGCATTAATTTCTTATCCAACATTTTCTGTTCTTTTTGCTGTTGGGTAGGTTATTGCATGTGTTTGGGAACAGCTGGGAAGCTCCTTTTCACTTACTGTGGAAAGAACATGTTTTTTCCCCCTGAATTCAGTAGTACTGTCCATACATATGGCACAAGCAAAGTTGCAGCCATGAAACCCAGATGTCTGCAGCTGTAGATTATGTTTTACCCTTTGTCTCTTATTTATCATCACACTCTTCTCTCTACCTGTCCTGTGCTCATGGTAGGGGTGTTAGACTAGATGGTTTTTAAAGGTGTCGTCCAACCCAAACTATCAATGATTCCATGATTGTTTTGTACACAGGAAGCTATAGTGCTCTGCTAATAGATCATCAGCTTCATAGTGTCCAAAGACAATCAGAGGGTGGGTCACTCAGATACCTAACACAAATAGTAAAATGATCTTAGAACCTTTGTTTTATCTACAGATATCCCAGCTGTGCTCAGCCCATTGAAATCAGTGGAACTGAATCTCCACATACCAGGTATGAACGTGACTTCAAACACAGATGAAGCCGTGAGAGTTTCTGCAGAGGACACTGTCAACACAGAGAATGCAGAGTGGGATAAATTTGTCTCTAGCATAACTAAACTTACCTCGATGGAGTTACAGCAAGGATGACTTTGGCTCAGTACCCTACAACCACCAGAGAGTGGCACATCCTTTCAGCTGTGGCACAGATTACAACAACTGGACAAAAGGATTCCTTCAAAATAACTGCCTATGCTATTTCTTCTTAGTCTTACAGAAACCTACTTACCTCAGTATGAGCTAAAGAACATGTCTTTACAAGCCTTTTTAAGATTGGATTGTATCATACTTTGTAAATACTGTAGATATTTATTTTTATATATTTTAGATGCTGTGGAATGTTCTAAAATGTATCATATAAAGAAATCTAAGTATTTGAAAATCTCAAACATCATTTATTTATATCCTCTTTCTATAAATGATTGACTTATTTACAAGGAATGCTTACTTATGCACTAGTGATACTCTGGAATTACTTTGCACTTCTTTTTCTGCAAATTCACTTGTAGTAAATTCTGTGTTCATTATGGAACTTTCACTTCAGATTGATTTGAGGAGAGTACACATTACTTTTCTAAGCACAGACAGCTTCTTAAATGTGAACTTAAAATGCTGAAAGTCACAGATGTTTCCATAAGCTTACACTAAACAGCTTTTTTTTTTTTTTTCCCAGACTTGAGTGCCTAAAAAGTAACTATTTAAATAAAACTTATGTGATGCTCAATGGTGCTATAGGCTCAAAATTCCTGCTCAGGCCAACAGGAATAACAAGTGTTGACACCCCTGAGGGACAGGACGTTTTAACTTTTGTAGCTCCTTTTAGTCCATAATGTCTGCACGTGTTGCTCCAGAGATCTCTGAAGATCTTTAAAATACAAAATATTGGTTATCTTTCTTGTTTTCATGATTTCTCTCTCAACTGCCATTTAATACTAAAGATACAATTAATTAAAAAATTTATATGCCAAGAAAATGTTGATTTTTAAACAATTGAAATACGATAGTTATCTCTGGATATTATAGAGGTAATATCTTGTTGGACTGATAAAGTGCTCACTCATACATTTTTCTATTATGAAATAATTTCCCTGACCTGGGGCTTCCTACTATCTATTGTGATTTTTATTTTAAAGGATGAAGATGGCACATCACTAGAGACTTAAGTCTACTAGATGAATATGGCCTATTGATTAGAAAGAGGCTAGTCTGTCAGAACCTGAGATGCAATTTTCCTGTGGCACTATTCTTGCATTTCAGTTCAGATTTTTCAAAAGAAAGGGTGAGATGGGAGCGGGGACTTGTTTTTCACTAAAAATATTTTAAATAGAAAGAAGACAGTCTCAAGTTTTCAAATGTTTCTAAAAAGCCAATTATTCATCAACTAGGTTTTTATTTGACTAACTTATGTAAATATTTTTTCTAGGTTTTGCTTTGACCTAATGTCATGCAATGTGCTATCTATCATGGCAGATATAGTTTTATGAAGTGCTTAATCACTTTATGCTTTAGCCTTCCCCAACAGCTGTTTTACTTGGCATTGTTGAAATTACTCCTAGTTTACAATGGTGTTATGTGAGAGAAAAAAATTTCCATTTGTTTGTATATTAAAGTTTTCTATTAAATGAGAAAAAGGAGAATACTCTCAGTTAAAATAGGAATAAAGAGAAATCTCTAAATGAAAAGAATGTTTAAATATCAAATAAAATAATAGGAATTTCTATGTTCCTATGTGTAAGTTTAATTTTTGAGTATAGCTATTATGTCAATGTTATTTCAAGAAACTATTTTGCTTTGTCTCTTCTAGGAAAAGAAAACCCAAACAATTGTGGAAAGCACAGCAGGATTTTATTTCATAGCTATTGCAACTCCTTTATCATTAGAAGGCTATTTTTGCTCTTCAACCACAGATAATGTAGAATTCTTAAAGTACGATACATTTTTTTCTAAATAATTTTAAATTATCAGTAATTACTTACTTGAGACATATGTCTGCTGAAAAATGTCAATTATGCCCAAACTTTGCAAAGCTATACTTTCAATTCAGAAAATATATTTTTAGCTTTTCAGCAAAGAGAGAGAAAGAATGCAGAAAGAAATGGTTATCTAAGAAAACTTGGACAGCATAGGAGTATGTATCCTTTTCAAACATAAAAGGTCACAGGTGACTGGTAGACCAGCAAGATTCTTATGCCTTGTCAAGTGTGTTGCCTAGATCCCTGTGAGAGTAAGAGAGAGGGAAAGGATACAGTACTTCTAACCTGGGCCAACAAAGAACAAGGTTAGAGATACTCATGGAAAAGTCCTAAGTAACATCTCTCTAATGGGGGGTGAATGCCATCTGCCAACACAATTTGCCTTCTTTTTGCTGCTACCTTAATGCCAGCGGGATAAAGTGTGTTAGTTGAGTTGGCTCTAAGGCAAGAACATCACTGAAGGTCAATGGCAGTTTTGGGCTCGTGCAGGTCTTCTGTGCCATGGTAGAAATGGAGGTTCTCTTTTGTAGGAGAAAATTTCTCTTTTTTTCTCATTTTTATCTTTTCTTATTTTTACTTAGATTTACAAAATTAAAACATTTCAACATTTCTAGGACTTTCTTTTAGCCATAATCTTAACAGTACTTTTTATGTGGAAAATATAAATAAAAGATGAGACATTAATAAATGATTCTGGCTTTTTCTCTGGACAGTTTTTGTTGAGTAAACAGCATATCTTTCAGACACAAATGATACAATCAGAGCTTATCTAAGATTTGAAATTTTAAGGATAGCTAGAGAGCGTTAACTAATTCTTGGCAAAGAATATGGTTATCAAGCTAAATATTGGTTAAATGTGGTTATCAATCGAAAGATTTGGTTATTTTAATGAAAAGATTTTTCATTCAAAAATTTCTTGATTTTATGAAATAAATATTTTTGATGCAAATATTCATGTTTTTATTTCTTTAGTTTTACAAAATTTGAGAACTACCTAGACATTTTCTTCTTTAGCTCAGATATGTTTTCAGGTACCATTTCATTGGAAAGACTTCATAGATATATAAATATCTGTTGACTGCCTGTGTAAAATAGTGGTAGGGGTTTTTTTTGCCAGTTTTAGGGCATTCGACTCCAGAAAGATCCAAATATTTGGATACATTCAAAATATTAACTAGATATATTTCTTTTTTTAATTAAAATAATCACTGGGATAAATAAACCCAATAGATAGCAGTAGCTATTAATGGAGATGAAATGGCTGTGAGAAGAGAGGGTAAGATTTTAAGAGCAATATGGAATTTAATGCCCTTTGCATGTGAAATAAAATAGAGCATCTTAAAGGAACTTCTGGAATTCTTATCCATCTAAAAAAAAAAATAGATGATGAATAAGTATTTCTTATCCACTGTATAAATACTGAAAATTATCTGAAAGCTGAGCCTTAGTTGGGTTTGGTTTCCTCTAGCTGCTTCAATATTCTAATATTTCCACTAGCAGCTCAGAAGCACAGAAATGGATTTCTCATGCCATTGTTTCTGCTTGGCCACAGAAGCATTAAACATGGAGTTTAAATCACAACATATTTGTTTTTGCAGATACAAATTGCTGTGCCACCATCATTTTGGTACTTTGTCTCTCAACATATTTTACAGTCTTGGAGGTCTGATATCCTGACCTGCTTCTCCTTTCCTGTTGTCACTGTAGTGGTAAGCTTGTGCCCTGCAGTCACAATGGGTGTAAGATAATATCTCTCCCTCTCCACCTCCAAAAAGGCATATTTTTTTTCCCTTTTCTTCTGGACTGCAGGAAGGGCACCATCTCATTCTCTAATATTATCAAAATTGATATGTGTTATTAACCTGGAGAATGCTTCGTAGGAGGGAAAATACACTAAACATAAGCTTAACTCAGCCCTCACTGTATGATGTATCATAACCTACAGCTGCATGGTTTAAGGCCAAGGCAAATTTAGCTTTCCAACCTAAAATTTGTCTCACAGCTAAAATTATATTCATCTCTCAGACTGTTCCTTCTACTTCACAATAAGGTTTTTCTGTGGCTGTTTGATATATTGGGTGAAGTAATATATTATTTATTGAATACAGTTTTAAAAACAAACAAATATTTAGCAATTTTGTCATTAGGAATTTAAGTAAATAATGGAATAAAATTAATATGCTAAAAATCTGTGTTAAAAATGAGAAGATTATATGCAAGACTGAATTTTCCTGAGCTAAACAAAAAATTCAGCAAGATCTGGACTTGTGTCAAGTTTTGCTTTGTCAATAGGGACAAGATTTCAACCACTATATCTCTTTGATAGCTAACCTGGATGTTTTATGATATCTTTTTGGTTTAAGTATTCAACGACCAAATCCAATTAAAAATATCCTGTAGTGGAAACAAGATTCATGAGCAGCATGCAGAAATCAGTAGGAATCTATTGTTTCCTCCTCCTTCAAGTACAAAAACAGAGAGCACACACTGAAGCTAGCAGGTATATGATTGCATGATTTATTTTTTATTAAGTACCAAGTCAGCTGCTGACTTTTGTATGGCAAACTGGTTTTTCTATGTATTTTAGTGAAACTCCTGAAGTTTCATAGTCCAGTCTGGATCTAGACTATAGACTAGTTATTTGTTACCCTGCTCTGATGTCCAACATGTTCTTGACCAATAGCTCTTCCGTCTCCTTCACAGATCACGGTCCTATTTCACACCTGAGAAGAAAACAAACAAATTCACTTCTAAAACGTGTTGAAAAGTGCTTTGAGAAAATTATTGGATATAGCAACAGGCATTTTCCAAAGAGCTTATTATAGGCAGCAGCCAAAGACTTGCTCCGTTAGTTCCCCTGAAAGTTAAGTGAGACCTGAGCGCGGAGGGAGTGCCAGATCCCGTGTCAAACGCCAAAGAACCCCTTGTGGCGTGTGCGCAGCCGGGCTGGGCGGCCGTGTCAGGAGCGGCAGGAGGAGGAGGAGGAGGAGGAGGAGGAGGAGGAGGAGGAGGAGGAGGAGGAGGAGGAG
>JAWWMO010000121.1:91096417-91198026 GCA_035047845.1 Dendrocincla fuliginosa | reverse complement strand
GGGGGGGAGGAGGAGGAGGAGGAGGAGGAGGAGGAGGAGGGTGGTGCGGGCGGGGCGCTGTCCGCGCCGCGGGTGCTGAAGGGGCGGTGTCGCTGCCGCACCTGCCGCCCCGCGGTGCGCGGAGCTGCCCGGCCATGGCCGCGCTGCTCGGCCTCGGTGAGTGGCCCGGGACGGCAAGGAGGGAGGGAGGGTGGGAAGGAGGGTGGATACCCCCTCAGCCCCGCCGGGACCCCGGCTCCATCCCCGCTCCCGGGGACCTGTCGGGGTTCGCCCCGGCGTCTCGCAGGCTCCGGCAGCCCCGACTGCAGCAGCGGGAAGGTATGGTAAGGTAAGGTAAGGCAGCGCGGCGGGGCCGGTGGCGGTGAGGGGACCCACAGATGGGACGCCTCGTCTAAGTAAACAGACACTTGTTTGCCAGCTGGAGAGCGCTGGGTGCTGGCAGTGCTACACAGAAGGCTGCTGACACTTCCTTTGGGTTTGAGTGGGGGAAAAGGGAATCAACAAAACTGGTACAGAAGGATTTGGTAGAAGAGAAGACAATGAGACAAGTATATTTTTATTTCTCTTATTCTCCCCTTCCACTCGCTACACTACTCATGCTGCTTCTCGCTTCAAAACCCCGCTACTGTAAACTTGTATTCCACTGCTAAAAATATTTTCTAGGTAATTCTGCCCAAGCTCTTGTTAGAATCTTCCTTTATTACTTTTCAGCTGTGTTCCGAGTATATTCAGCTATGGTTTGCCATTCTCCTTCAGAGCTAGCTATCTTACTGGTCTTGCCATTGGGTAGAAACCACAGCCTGGTTTCACATTATTCATTATTACCTGCCAGAGAATAATTCTGCAATCTTAGGAAAATTGGGAAATGTAATTCCTCCATTCCTTGGTTCCCGATCTGTAAAATGAAGGCACTAAAATGTCCTTTTTTTCTCCCTTTTTAACTTTAGACACCAAATTCTACAGAACTGGGAATTTTACACCTACCCGGTGAATCAATAGACAGTTGCATAAAAATACAGACATCTGTAGAAATTTAAATGTGTGTGTCTTCCTGTCAAAATTAGTCCCTCTAAAAGTTTTACCTACAAACTAAGATGCTTTCTGGCAGAAAACAGTATTCCAAACACCAGAGTAAATAAGTGAATGACTAAAGGAATAACTGTCAATTTAAGCAATTGTGTAAGCTATAGTGCCCTGAACTCTAAAATCATGCAGGACAGTTTGTTTCATGTCTGCTTCTGGCAGTGTATCCCCTTTGTAAAGCTAAGGAAACAAAAGAGCCAGCCATAACACAGCATTAGACCTAGAGAAGCCCTTTCTTAGACTGAATTGCCTTCAATCATAGGTTATGCTACTCAGCCCCTTATTTTGAAAAGCATCTCCTCCTTCTTGTGGGCACAGTTTTCAGGTGGGTTCGAAATAAGCAACACGCTGAAATAATCCTTAAAAAGGAGCAGGAGCTGCTAGTTTGCTGCTCAATGAGTTCTACTTTAACTATCCATTTTCAGCCACAGGTCCTCGAAAGTGGTCTGAACAGGGGGGAGATGGCACAGAGTCTGTGCTGTGAATCCTAAGCAGATATGTAAATCTCCTGTTGTGTTAGTACCTACAAAATAGGCAAATGGCCATCCAGAAAAATACATTTGCTTAATAAGTTCCTGGGTTTGTAATTTTGTGGTGTTATATATATACAGTCATTTTCACCTGTAAGGTATTTGACAACTTTTCTTCATCTGTCATCTGAATAAATAGTGAGTAATTTTACAATTAGGCAGACCTTTTGGAGACAGTCCCAGAACAAAAATGTTGTCCTAAGGAGCCAAAATTTTTCCTATGGATGGGTCAGCTGCACATTTCTCAGTGTCAAGAGGCAGGAACTGTTTCTATCAATCAGTCTTCAAGACTGACATACAGACAGCCTAAAAGAGTGTTTCAGGCTGGAAGTTGCTGAAATCATCACCAGCCTTGAATAGATCTGAGAACTGGCAGGAATGTGCACATAAGCACATGTGGCCTCTTTGTCTCATAGGCACACTAGATGCTGTTGCACCTGTCAGTTATAAAGTATTAAATGTTGCTTCATATTTATTGACATGCATCCAGAAAGTGTTCCCTACTTCAGCTCTACTATATCACTGGTAAACATCCTTTTCTGAAGGGATATCATCATATCTAAACAATAGTGGCTCTGTAAGATTACTAAGATGGATATTTGATACATACTTTCTTGTCCAGACAAGCCCCGAAGGAATATTTCATGCCTCTTGTGCATTATGTTTAAGGGGTTAAACAGGGCTGGAAACTACTCAAATTCCGTATGAATTTACCTGAACATGTTGGGGGGAAAAGGACACTTGTTCTGGGAAATGCTTAGTTCCTGCAGCAACTAAGGAAAACACATCAGGTGTTCAGCAGGCTTGATAAGGCTTGAAATCAGTGTCTGAAACTTAATTTTATAGAAAATAAAGACACATGGTTACAAATTAGAGGTTGTGTTACCATAGGAATGTTGATGAAAGAGCTGAATCCCAGGTGATTTGTCTTTTCTTAGCAAGGCAATTTCATTTTCTACTGATAAGTCACAGGTGGTGCTGCTTTAAAATTCTTTACCTTGAAGCCTCCGTATCACTCTTGAGTTTAAGAACTTTTTTATGCAGATAACAGGCTCAGTGCACTCAGGAAAGCAGATAAAGACACAAATGTGGAGGTTATTTTCAAGAAATAATATATCTGTGAAGTAAAAATAAAGCGTGTAAAGAGTACAGTATTGTAAAATAAAATCACACTTATCATCTAACAGTTGTGCACCTGTCAAATCTCTTTCACACAGTTTATTCATAGAAACCCCAGTATAGTCTAGCTTGGTAAGATTTCATGCAAATAAAATGTTGTTTCCTTTGCATTTTATTCCATCTTCCTTTCTGTAATTTATTACAGATCTCAGAACTTCAGTAATTTCTATATATCTATGCCCTGATGACATATATAGCTATGGTTGATGTTATAATACCGAGGTAAAACCAATGCAAAATATGCCACACTGTAACTTTGAAAATTTAAATTTAATTTTCCAGTTGCAAAACTGAAGAAAAATTTCATTCTATTAAAAAGTAACTTGATAGAAAAATTTAATTTATGGATAAACTACAGTAAATTATATTTTTAAAATCTATGTTTGAAGGAAAAAGCTCAGTACAATATCTACTATATTAAAGAGTCATCACATTCTGTTTTTACAGTGTTGTTCACATACTTCACTTGTATATCTACTGTCCAAACTTCTGATTGTCTGCACTTGAGGGAGCAATGTATAAATGCTGCAAATGGATGTGAGAGTGTCTGGAATGTTGTTGAGGATGCCTGCAATATTTCAGGTAATTCTTTATGGTGTACACAACTTTATTTTGAATTGCTGTATGGTTGCATATTCACAGTTTATCACAATATTGCTGTTGTAAACAAATGAAGTCAATGAGATTTTAAAGAGAAAATTATGGCAAAAGTCAGTCAACTTCTAAAAGTAGGGAAAGACTAGGTATTCTAAGTTGGAAGTGGAACTCATCCTAATCTCTGTGGTTGCTCGGATGAAAATATTCCTTTCTCTGAAGAAGTATTATCTTCTTGAACAAGTCTTGGTTAATATTTAGCACCTCTCTTTTCCTATAAATCCCCCCAAGACCTCGTTGTTAAACGTTGAATATTCACCTTCCAGGTGCTGTGAATATGGTAGGGAGAAGAAGAGAGGCACTATAGTCAGGTGGTGTCATCAAACCAAGCTAGTAATGACACCTTTGTCAATTGATAAATGTCAAGGGACTTGATCTGCTGCTACATAAGCACTAGCAAATGATAAGAGCCAGAGACTTTTCTGAGTTCTTCTGTCATGAAGTAGTATGTAGTAAATCAGAGGTATCTATATCTCCATGGAAACCTCCTTTCTTCTTGTGACATTATTTGAACAGAACCAGCCATGTCCTGATGCCATAATCTGTTCTGAGCCTCAGCTGCAGAAGAGCTCACAAAGTGAATGACCTTCTGTCTGTCTTGCTGTGAGGACCCAGTCTCACATTTGATCTGGGAGGGAATTCAGGCAGCAGAAGTTGTTTAGCTTCATGGTTAGTAAGCCACTGCTAAAACATTCACAGCAGTGTAAGCTACCTGAATGAATGTCTCTGTCTGTCTGATCTGTCACATAGATTTGATGTTCCAAATGTCCCAAGTCACAAGGCAATATTTAAAACAATTAGAGCAGAAAACTCTCTGAGAGGTCCTTCTTAGTGTGTCCTTTCTCAGGTACTTATCTGCACAGAATGCCTGAATACTTTTAAGAACAAATGGAGTAAATGAAAAATACATAATAACAGTTACAATAGTCCCCAAATCAACTGAGTTTCAGCCCATGTTCTATTGAGATTTTAAATATTTTATGTGAAATGAAACAGTTTCTAAAGATATGGCTGCTGTTTGGAGGAAAAAAAAAAAAAGGGTATTGTAATATGCAGTACTTTCAGGCTCAAGTGAGCTACATATGAGCTCCCTAGAACCAAACCTCTTCCCCAGATCAGAACAAGTTGAACTTTCATTTACAAAATCATTTGCACTATGACTATTTGACATAAAGATCAGGATTTGGGCTGTAGCCTATTAATCATTATACCCTGCAACCAGATGAAACAGACCAGCTGTGGTCTGCCTTTTGGATGTACTGCCCTGTCACATGATATGCCATTCCTCTTACTTATTGTCCTATATACTTATTCATTAGTGCTACAGGTGTTTGTAACTGGGCCAGAGAAACCACCTAGAAATAAATTCTTGTGATTGCTTGTTTGGTTTTGCATCTGTACATTTCCTTAGGATAATAGTCTTAGGTAAGGACTCCCCCGCACTGCAGAGCACTCAGATGTTGTGTTTGGCCTAGGACAAATTATACTAAATGTGCTTATTAGGTACCATGGTCCCAGAACACGTAAATTCAGTCAGACAGCTGATGATACCTCTTAGAGATCCCACAGAAGCAGTGAAAGAGAATCTACCAGCAGCATTATTAGTAAGAATAACATACTGTCTGTGATGTGCAAGTCTAAAAACTTCATGGATGAGCTGTAGGAATGGAAAAGGCCCTTCAGTAATGTGTTCCTTGAAAGCAATAGGCAGTGGTGCAAATATTTGGTTTGTTTCTTTATGTAAAACCTAACTACAAATGTTAATTACACTCCTACTCCGTGGTATGAATTCAGTAACTCAGTCCCTCAAACTCTTAAGTCCAAAGTTAATTGTGTGCATTATCAAGACCTCTATCTTTTGCTCTTCAGAGCAGATCAGGGAATACTCTCCTGATGACTGCCTAAGTCACTCCTTTTCCTGTCAAACATTCCATCACTGCTTCCCTACAACTACAACAGCATTTCCAGAGTCTCAGTTTACAGTCCTCTGAGTCCAATCCTTCTTCCACCTCTGTGGCCAAGTTATGGTGGAAATTAAAAAAGGGGTGTGAAAATGTCTGTGAAGCAGCTTCTAAGTCAGGATAGAAAAGATAGAAATATTTAATTTTGATCGAATAAAAATTTTCACTTTTAAAATATCGAAGTGTTTCAGCAATGCAGAATGAAGATTTTAAGGTTCAGGGTTTTCTGGTTTGTTTGGGTTTTTTTTCCCTTCCTGTTATTTCACTGAAAAAAAAAAAAAAAACACAAAGCAAAAAAACACACACACACACAAAAAAAACCAAAACACCCAAGGTTTCTGAGTTTTGATTTAACCATGAGTATAAATTTTCTTTATTTTTTTCTGAACTGTAAACATCTGTGTTCAAAATTTTAAAAACCTCAGATCACTTAAATTTTAAGGAATTCCATTTTGAATTAGATTTGGATGAGTTTAATTTTCTTACAAAAACAGAATCCTTGAGGTTGGAAGGGATCTCTGGAGATTTAGACTGTAGCCTTACCAGTGCTAGAGGGGAAACCCAAGGACTTTCCTCTGCAGTCTTCAAATGCAATTCCCACTAAGAGGACTGAAGAGCTGACTATGCAAGAACAGAGATTATCACTCTGGATATGTCAGCTTCTACTTTGTTGTGCTTCTATCTGTGGTTCTGTGTACATGAATTATGTACCTATAAATAAATCTAATTATGAATAATGGCTGCCAAATATTAGGTTAAGAGAGCTTTTTTTTTTTTTTTGAAAATGCCTTGGAAGCATATGTGTAAGATAAAATATATTACCTAGAACTAATCACTGGTAAAGCAACAATAATTGAAAACCAGCAATAAAATATTTTCTGCTGTTCACTACAGCTGAATCAATACAGTGTACAAACAGACTAATACTGATAATGGGTTGTTTCTACATAGTTTTCAAGAAGTCAGGCAAGGGAGCCCCATAAATCTGATGTGCTTCCTGATTCTGTCTATGCCCTTTGTATGTTCATAGCCCCACAGCCTACCTCTCACGCCTGGTTGTCAGCTGATGTGACTCAGCTCACAACACATGGGGCCATTCTGAGCACAGCCCTGTGCCTGACTACTGACCACAGCTTGTTAGTGTCACAAAGACAGGTGAGATAAGTGAGGCTGGGGTGCTGCACAAGACATACTGGGATTTGTGGTTTTTATTCTTCTACCTCTATTCACCTTCACCCTTGAAATGTCCTCAGGATCTTGAAGAAGGCAGTCATAAATTTTTTGAATAAGCTAAGTTTTATGCAAGCCTCTCCTGATCTTTGTTGTTCTTTTTCTACCCATGACGTTTGTTCTCCTGAATTTCTTTTATTATCCCTTATTCACTTGTTAAAACATAGAGGAGAATAACCACCTCCCTTCATGGGTCTCCATAGTTCCCATGCCACCAAATTATTTCCACTCTGTTTTCCTGGTCAGGGAGTATCCTATGTCCATGACCTTCAGTAGGTCTCCTGAGCTACTTGTTTACTGGAATTGTAAGGGCTAAGGGTCAGGGTCATGCTCTGCTTCTGAAAATGCAGAAGGCAAGTTGAAGATAGGGCTGGAGAGATACAGGCAAGCCCAGGCACCATCAGCTCCTCCTTTGCTGACACAAGGGATGAGGTGGGACCAGAGGCTGACTGGGAACTGCAGCTCTTGTTGGCTTGTGACATCCCCCTATAGCAGTGCATTTTTTTGATACACCCCCAAAGCCTCCTTAGCAAGAACAGCTGGAGAAAAGGCAATGCAGACGTGTTGAAAAAGGGGTGGCAGGACGTGGATGTGCTTTTTTGCAAAAGCTGATTCTCATTCCTTCAGGCACAGCCAAAATGCAGTTTCCTCTTGCAGAACTTGGCCTAGATTGCTTTCCACTGCTATTTGTGCCAACAACATATGAACAATGTTAAAACTCTAATCATATTAAAGCTTTCCAATGGCAATGGTGAGCCAAAACTTCTCACTTTGTAGTTTACTAGAGAGCACGGTCTCTGTTGCTCCAGACTAGTGGGAAGCAGCAAGGCAGGAAGCCAGACAGCAGTGTTCACAGGGCAGAGAAAATAGCCTCTGTGCCCAGGAGATCAAAATCGATCCTCATGCTGCCCTGTGATCTGCCTGGATCTCAGGAGCCACATACTCCTTATCTTACATATTGTAAGACACTAAATACTTGTGAGACAGCAAGCATGCTAGCTTGGGGACCTGCATGAATGTTTTAACAAAATAAAACTTTTTTAAATGGTATTAAACTGCTTCTGAAGTAACTTTCGTAAGTAATATGTAACTTTCTGAAGCAATAATAAGTAATAAAATCAATAATAAAATACTTTGAAAAACTTTTAGATCACAAAGTGGAGGGTTGATTGATTTACCTTTGTGCCACAAACTACTACATGCTCTTTATTTTTACTACACATACAAGCAAAATTTGACCTGACAACCTGTGTGAGTGTCTTTGTTATTGAGTCCAAGTGCACACACAAGCAATGGGCTTAAAACTGTGCTGACAAGTATATTTTTATGTTAACTTCTTCTTTATTTTTATTATAAAAACCCTAAAAATCAAAATACTCTTGGACTAATATAAATTTGTTGTCACTCCCAAACTTAGGCAGTGAAGTTGTTCTGTACGTCGGCAGTCCAAGGGTATATCCAAATGGCATTTGTAGGCTCCTGCCATCCTCACATGAGTGACAGAATCTGACCTAGTGCTGACATCTCCTCAATATGGGATTAGCATCACCATTATCACAGGACTGAGTCTGCCACCTGTGCCCATTTTCTCACACTCCATTACATAGCAGTGCCTTAGCCTGCACCGTGAATTCCTGTCCCTACGCCTGGCACCTCATTTCTACACAGGACCAAGATGAGTCTCTCAGGGCCCCAGCTCAGGATGTGCTCCTTCTTTCATTTGCACCTTTTTAGTTTGGTCTCTGTGTCTCATCTATTTAGAGCAAAAGGTATGAGTTCAAGGTTTTATGTACTTTGTAAATGAAAACAGATATTGTGGCAAAGGGTCAGATCAAATAAAAGAAGGTAATATTGTACCCACAACTTTATTATATTACTCCAAATATTATTTAAAATTTGTAAAATATGACAGGTTTTCAAAAAAAATTAAGTGCAAGCCATCTTCTCTTTGCAAAGCATATTATTTCTGTGCTTCAATTGAATTGTTTTATGTAATCATATCCTTTAAGCGCTCATAAACATTAACAACATTATAATTTTAATGAGAAGTTCTAGGTAATAAGTGCAAGGCAGAAGACACTGTTGGATATAATAGAATCAGCCATGTCCTGGCTGATGAATACTCAGAATTTAAAAACTGTGTCTGCATTAAAGACATTATCTGTAACATCACAGCCTTGCTTGGGAAACAGTGCAGCATTAATAAAGGTAACTAAACATAAAGCTTTAATTATGAAGACCACATCCAGTAATTTTGTAACACCCATTTTAACTGTATTCAAGTTTCTTTACACAGTTTCTTTACATATTTCTCAAATCTGGTAATTTCTCCCCAAAATTAGTTTTGTTTTTTTCTATGATATTCACATTCCATATGAAAGAAATGCCATATCTGCTTTAAAATAAGCAAAACCACTAAAATGCATGCAATAAATTCAAATGATTTCTAAAAGTCCTGCTCAATCCACTGGAAAGCAAAAGTGGAAATGCAATGTCTGCAGAGGGCTACTCATTGCCCAAGGAGGTTTGAGCACCACTGGACTTAGGTCATGTATAGAGAGACACATCCAGCCACCTTATGAATAGGTGTGAGTGAATGGGGATGCACAGTGCTGTGGGTGTGTCATATTGTGTTGCAGGAGCACTTTCACTACATCTGGGAGATGTTACTGGATGTGAGAAACATAGTCCACACCTTCATAAAGCTGTACATACTATATAAAATGCATATTTTAGAAAATCTGCTGTAATCAATGTGCCCAGCTCCTCTCAATATATTTTTTATTATTCTGACAACTCTTATCCCTTCAGAAAGCCTATCTCTGTAATTGAGAATTACTTGGTATACGAAGAAATTGCAGTTTCTGATCCAATGTCTCCTGGCATAATGATTAGGAAAGCTGACTCGAGAGAGGAAAAATCAGCCAGTGAATGAAAGTCTAGAAAGTGAGCTCCAAAGTTGATTCCTGGTCCTGATCCATCACTCCCCTGTGGCATCAACTATAGAGTAGTAGAATATATGGCTTTATTTCAGAGGAAATAATAAAATCCTGGCCTGTTACTCCTTTCCCCAAACAAGCAGTATGGGTATCTAAAAGCTGACATTGGTGTCACTAGAGCAGTTGTTTTTGCTTCTAGCAAAATGAAGTAATTTTATATTATTTTGCCATCTGAGATTACATTTCTTACTAGTATAGAAAAAAAAAAGATTGAATGGAGTTACACCAGTGTTGGTTTTACCTACAAATGGTAGCATATGGTGTTGGTAGGTACTTTCATAAGTTAGCCACTGTCTAACTTAAATTACTATTTCGGGTAATGAATGAACGATCTTCTAGAATTGTCATTCTCTCTTTAGAAATTATGCATTGGATTAAGATGATAATCCTTGATATGTCTAATCTCCAATCTGTAGATGGTTGAAATTATGTAAAATTTATGCCTTTATGCAATAATTTTAGTGAGGATTTCTTTTGCTGCTGTTTTGCAGCTGATTTGTTAAAGAGGACTGTATTACACAGCTAACAGTGCACGGTAGACATGAGGAAAAATTCATTAGTCTGCAAGACTGAAATTATTATGTGTTTACATATAGCTCAGAATGAAACTAGGGCTGTTCCATTCACTGTATTGCATTAAAACAATTATCCTTTTCCTGAGTTTCTTTTGTGCTGACCCGTGATGATGCTCCATCTTCCCTTTGATTTATATCTCTGTTTGTACAGAATATTTGGAATCTTTCTCAAGATCAGACACTGAACTGAGTTTTAGGCAGCATAGAAACCCCAAAAACCAAAGGAACTCAGAAGAATTCGAGAATGATTGCAGTATCACAAAACAACGCTGCCGAGAGGACCCTCACTGCTTTGCCGTGTACAGGAGCTTCCAGCGAGCGTGCCAGGCAGATGCAGCAAAGTGCAGGTTTCCAATGGTCAACCAGGAGTGTTTGTCAGCATGGAAAGAACTGATGAAAACAGTGCTGGGACAGTGCAAGTGCTCAGAGCCACTTCAGATGAGATGCATTAAAGTATGGAAGGGAATATTTAACAACCGCTGTTTGCAATACTCTCAAGAGAGCCAAGCTCCAGCAGCTAGTGAAAATGATGACGACAGTGATGATGATGACTATAATGTTGATGTTGATGATGAGAAAAATCTGGTCACTGACACAGGTTAGTGTTATTCCAGCAGTCTGAATGCTTTCATACCTAACAGTAGTGTCCACAGTCTGTGGAAAAGGTTTTCTTAATCATTTGCAGTTTAACATTAAAAATTAGTTAATTTTAAAAAGCCTATTTATAAATGAATTCACAGTAAAATAGAAAAATGATACCCTGAGTGTAAATACTGTTATCCTTCAATGTGTTAATTTGATACAATTTGATCCAAATCAGTCCTTTTTAGTTTTTCACTATGATTAGAAACATTATAAGACCATTAACAATAATTTTTTACTAGCAAGAGGTGCCTGCCTGCCTTGACTTTAGGTCAACAAGCAGTTGTCTGAATGTGAAAACTGGTCCACTGATTATAAGTGACCAGCACTTATAATGCACTGAGAAGCTCTAAAAAACTCTTCTTGAGTTCACAGGATCTATAGTTATGTAAAGAATGTTATCAGCAGCCTTTGATAAACTGTGCTTTGATCCCAAAACTTATGACTATATGTAATAGAGGGTTTAGAATTTGCTAACGGGTTCTATTCCATGCAGCTCATTTGTTTTATTCTTGTTTACTTTTACTGTTGGCACTACGCAAGCAAGACAGCCAATACTTTAAAGTTAAAAAACTAAGCTGAGAGATGATTTATCTTTTTCTTCTAGACACTGTTAGTACGGAAACAAAATTACAGTGGGGTTTATCTGCTCTCTCCAAAGAAGGTGAGCATGAATTTACTTATGAATCCTAATAAATCATTTTAGTTCTGCTTTCAAATAGTGTACAATGTACCTTGAAATTAAAACTGACACTTTTCATTCAAATGCATGAGCAGGCAGTCAACAGATCCAACATATTTTCAGTTAAGTTGCTGGGTACATAAGACCTCAAAAATGCCAGGTAACAATCGTGATCCTGTTAAATTTACGGAGGCAAATCTTATCATATAAATGTTTGGGGGGCAGAAGTTTTTAGGTATTTTTGGTGGGTTTATGGCGAAGTCTAGAGATATCTAAACTAACTTTGAAAGTACAAAAATGCCATTTATATTCTCTTCCTCATTACTTATTACATAGCCTAGCATAAGACTGCACGCTGGAGATTTCAGCAGTTGCAGGAGGGTTGCTTATGAGGGCCAAGCAGTGAAAGAGAGAAATACGAAGATTACACAATAGGGTTAAAGGAAGCATTGCTGGAAGAGTTGGATCAGAATTTCTGGGAGTCAAGCTTGTTTTTACTGGGAATGTTGATGCCTACCAGTCATCACATGAGAAAAATTTTCTTGTAATTTCATTTTAAAAACTGTTATTCTTTTTAGCATACACAACAAACAGAACCTGTTTGGATGTGAACAGGCAGTGCGTTGAAGATGAAGTATGTAACAAACAGTTGTCCCTGTACCTTAAAGTTTGCTCAGTAAATAAGAAGTGCAACATGGAAGAATGTCAAGCAGCCATAAGGTTCTTCTATCAAAACATGCCTTTTGAAGTTGCCCAAATGATGATATTTTGTGATTGTACCCAACATGATGAATCCTGCCACAGAGCCAAAGAACTTCTCCATGGCAAGCCCTGTGGAGTTACTACAGTTCCACCCCCATCATGCCTGAGTGTAGTCCACATGTGTGAAGAGAATGAATTGTGCAGGTGAGTAGAAGTAGTATTTTGCACAGAAAGGTGCTTTTGAATAATGATTTGGCCGAACCACTTTTACATCTATGCTATGTATCTCATCTATAACAAAATTATTTTCTGCACTGTATCTGCTGTGTTTGACATCTTCACAGATGGATGTGAAGATGCATCATCTGTGGTAATTCCAGAAGTAATTCCACAAGTAAACTGAAAAGATTAATTTTCAGAAAGGTCTGGAATCTAGTGGGGGCTTTTCACCTGCCTGTATCATGACACTTAACACCATATCTGCTGGACAAACTATACTGTTGCATATTTTCATTACCACTTTCTTCAGATAACATCTGCTCATCTGCACCTTTGCCCTCTAGCAGTTTGCCCAAGTTGTGCAGCAGACCACATGAAGTTTATTTGCTTAAAGTAATTACCTTCATGAGTGCAGAGTCTGACCCTTTGTACCCAACAGCCATACAACCAACTTGGCCTGTTCAGAAAACTTGTCTTACTCTCTTTTTCTCAAACATGCTGATACTTGCAAAAAGCTGGCCTGAAATATGCACAGTCCACCAGACTTATGAAGAATAATGCCTTTTCAAGATTTAATTTTGTATTTTTAAAACACACAACAGGATTAGCCCATATTTTTAGTTCTACTTAATTGCCACCATTTGTGGATAGTCAATTAGCCTGCTTTGAATTTCAGTGTAGTCACCAGTTCCCTTGTGAACTAGACATGAATTTTACCTCAAAACTGTGCTTAAATTAACCTTCAGTCAACAAACCAGGAAGCCAAACTATGATTTTAGTTTTGTGCAGATTGTTCAAATTGACATCAGTGGGAATTGCCTCCTTTTATGTAAAAAGAATTAGGCTATGCATATATGTGTGTACATGTGTAGATGCCTAATATCGTAATTGAAAATTGCTCAATTCCCCATAATTTTGGGAATGTTGTTTCCTGGTACTGAAAATAAGCCCATATAATTAGCAAAATTAGTCTGTGAATTATGGCTAGCCACATCTATAAATCAGGAGGTGAATAAAAATAATTCCTTAGAACAGAGATAGCACTTGCTTTGAAACTTTTGCTTGTGTAATGAAAATATTTACAGAAATTTCCTAGCCAGTATTGTAACAGTCCATGTTTTAACATGTGACTTGCTTGTAGCCACTGCATAGTATCAACAGCCAATTAATAACCTAATTTTATGACTAAGGAAAAATGTTTTAATATCTTAATGTACAATATACAAGAATTTATTATCCTTTAACATTTAATGTAAGAGCTAATTTTGTTTCTAATTAATATCTACACATTTCCTACTTAATTTATAATAGATGTTTTCTATTGTCAATTAGGGCATATTGTGCATTAAAGGCCAATTTTATTCCATCCTAGGAGCAGATAAACTGAAATAATTTGAGATTACTGATCTGGAAAACAAGTTATTTCTTCATGTAATTTATCTCCTCTATTAATTAATCTCTAAGTTCAATTGAATTACTTTACGCTTTCCTAAGCCTTGGACATTTTGTATTTTGTTGGCATTCAGGGGGACAAGGGGTTGACATTGGATGTAGATTATTTAATGTAAAATAAGTTGACATTCATTCTTCCTTCATACTGCCCAACAAACTGATCCAGTGAACAACACCTGATGTGGTTTCATTGTGATGACTGGTCTAATTCCTCTATCTGCATTTCTTCCCTGAATATCAAAGAATGTTGGAATTCACACTGGTTTTTGCAGGGAAAATCTCCACAGGTGATGATTAGAATAGCAGCTACTTTTTCTCAAAACCAGAGTAGAATTTAGGCCAGCTATCACTGAATATTGGAATTTTTTAAGGCTTAAGTGGTAACTTGGAAATACATTCTCTTTTAGTGGTGATCCTTAAATGTCTTTTCTTGAAATCACAACTTTTAAAGCACCATTCTATTCTTTGTGGGTTTTTTTCACCAGGAAAAAATACACAACTTTTCAGTCAAAGTGTTGGAGACATGTGACAAAAAAATGCTACGATGATGAAGCTTGTCTTGAAACTTTAATCAAGGATGACATGCCCTGCTCTGCAAATGCCGACTGCAAAGCAGCCTACATTAGCAACTGGGGCACGATGCTGCACATGGAGTGTACTTGCCACAATCTGCCTCCCGTGGAGCAGTCTTTGTGCGAGCTCTTCCATCACATGCTTCACAGCAAATCCTGCTTCAGTGACTTACGTGAGTAAAACATAAAACTTTACACAATAAATAGTTTTAGAGAGTGTAAAGACACTGGCTTACACCAAATCTTTGCTATATCTTTGCTACCACTGATTGCAGCAAGGTTATAACTGTGGGGTTTTTTAAATCAAAATACAAATTACACATACAGGTTTTTTTTCCTGGTTTTGGGAAGGGATATTATGTTAATAGTAAACCAGTGAAACTGACTACATATCTCAATACATGATTTTTCTGGAATAAAAATAAAAGAATCATTTCTGGGGTCTATAGTAATATGCAAATTAAAAAAGTCAAAAGCCTTCCTGCCATTGGCTTAATGTTGTACTTCAGTACACTGTTTTTACAAATAATATGAGGCAGTATGTTGTTTTTCTTTCTTGCCTGCTTGTAGTCTAAATATTAGTATACCTTACAGTTATTTAGCAATAGACTTCATTCCACAGAAAATAACGTCAATTATTTAAATAGAACCTTAAATAAGAATGGAGGCTTTAGGACATGGTCTTCAGTAAAAACACGGTTTAACTCAGATGAAATGTATGCACTTCCTCAGAATCAGTAATGCCTTTTATGTGCTAAATCAGCTACTTTTTTTTGTTAAATATAAAGGTCCTTGCTAAGTCTCTAGTTCAGAGAGAATCGTTAATGCAATATATGGCAATATGGGAGCAAATATTAATGTCTTAGTCTGAATCAGGAGTGTGCCTTCAACGCAAAGCCCCTGTTTGTCCCCACATATTGTGGCATGGGTCACATCACAGTGTGGTTCTACATCACAGGGTGGTTCCTGGACTCCTGAAGCCTAAAACTGAACCTGAAGGTTCATCTGCCATGCCTGCAGTGCTCCAGCTACATTCAGACATCTGGTCCACTGACCAGATCAAAGACCAAAGTATCCTCTTCTCAAATCTGTGATCTGTCACTCTAGGTATTTTGCTATACAAATCTTCTTAGGATATATTACTTGCTAGTGCATCACACCATATGCCTGTTATCTTCTATATGTAAGTATATATAGTCTGAAACTAGCTCAGGAGAGGTAAATCTATATCTAAAGATTACAATGAAAAGCAATGGCTCTTTCATAGTTCTATCTGATGGACTGCTTTTTGAAACCATATGAATTGCGTGCATACATTTCATTGAAGGAATTAACTGCTTTTTTAGTTCCAGCAACCAAATGTTACCACTGATAAGGGTGTAATTTTTTTTTTTCTTATAGCTTGAAGTCTACCCAGAAATTAAAATTAAGTTGCTGAAACACTGCCCTTAATTTATTCAATCATTACTCAAATTTAGACTGAGAAAATAGTAAAAAGTCATGTAACAACCCCCCTGGAAAAGTGATAACACACTTAGATTTGAGACCACTGGCACTGATTTTGCTGATGAATGTTATTTATTTGTTTGCTTTACAGCTGAATTTAGTAGTCCAAATGAGTGAAGATATTGTTGTGTTAGTTATTTCTTTACCTACAAAGCAAAAAGATGATTCTCATGTCAGAATAATCAAATAATTGCTCATGAGCTTTTGCCATTCCCTGAAACAGTCTCAGGATAAAATGGTTTGGGTTTCTTTGTGATTGAAACTTCCCTAACCTAATTGAAATTGAAGAACAGAAGCTTAAGCGTTTATGCGGTGTAACACTTCCCTATTATTTAAACAAAAACAGTTTAGGGGTCCAGGGCGTTTGGCTGAGTAAAGGATCAGTACCTGCTCTACAGAACACTTGCAGGTTATTGTGAATCTTGCTGCCTTTTTTGTTCGTTTTTTTTTTTTTTTTTTAGATGCCTAGTTGTAATGCAGCTAAACTGATAATGGTGATGATGATGGGTTTTATTATAAGGCACAGTTTTAATGCCACTGTCTGCATCGCAGCTCAGAGGCGTGGAGTGACTACTCTGATGCAGACCCTGCCCATTCCCTTCTGCTAACTCCTTCATCTGGTCTAGGGGTGAACTTCAGATGACTTTCACTCTTACAGTGGCGATGATTTTTAACACTGATGTCTTTCTGAATGGGCAAATACCCAGAATTTTCTAACCCAGAGGGCTAGAAAAACGGATCTTTGTCTCTAGAACTGCTATGAACAGACACACAAGTGGTGTTTACACCATCTCCCTACTCTTGCATGGCACTGCCTTTGCTACAAGTGGATGCTCTCAGAGCTGTGCTTACAGGATTACATTTGCTGCAGACCCCGTAAAAGAGAAGAATTGTTACTAACTGGCTGCTGAATGAGGCAGAAGCACAATGTGGATCACTGCCAGTTTAGGACTGGCATCTCAACAGGCATAAACAAAAATATCACTGAGACAAAGCGAAAATTGAAGTTTCAAAAATATTGTAACTCTGAATTGTACTTTTGGATCTCACAGAAAAAAAAATAAATTACAGGTAGGTTTATCCACTGCTATTTGGACAAAGTTCCAGGCCGGAAATGGGAACCTTTCTTGTATTGTTTTCCTTTGTAAGGGGAATAAAAATTTCTCTGTTTAGAGTTCATGTGAATGACCATGCATAGTCTTGTATGGTTTAGCCTCCTGCTCTGTAAACTGTTCTACTCCGGTAAACCCTCTGTTTTTCATTTCAACAGAAGATACATATTTTCAGATACATGCATGAAATTATACCCACTAAGAGAATAGACCTTTGTGAAAAAAATTATTTACTGAAGTATAGCAACACAGTTGGAGAATAAACTCTGCATTTCGAAAATTACTTCCAACTACAAGCCATTTCTCATCACTTCTATATTGGTTTGATGGCCCAGTTCTTCTGGTGGGCCTATTTTTAAGAGTTTATGTGAAAAGAGAACATAAGCTGTTTTGTGGCAAAGAATATTTTCAAAGCATGCTTGTTCCCCATAAGACAAACTATGTGGAAGGTTTAACTGAGATGGGAAAGGGAGAACTGTTATTATGCACTCATTCAATTTGTTCATCGAGTATTAGTAAACAATACTATTAAAAACTCCCTTTATAAATTCTGTGACTGTTGTCAAAATATCCAATAGCAATATTCATCTAAATTGTTTTTCGAAAGTAATATTTTGAGTGGGTAATTTCTTTCCAATATTCAGGTCAAATTTCCATGAGGAAGAATAGTTTTCTCTGGGTAAATATGGAAACACCAGGGGAAAAGCTTTCTGGAACACAGCTCCATTCTTCTGCAATTAATGGTGAGTTTGGGCAAATAACTCCATGATTTCCATAGAAGTACTCTTGAAATATCCCTCATGTATGATAGACAAGACTAAAGATTGGGTCCCTTGGGTGGGTTCAGACAAGTGAGCTTGACCTGTTCCCCCATTTAGGCTGGATAGCTCCCTACCTCTTTGGCTTAGTTTGTATAACCACAAAATAAAGTTAATGAGACTGAACCAATTTCTCTAATAAGTGGTTTTGAAATAGATGTCTCACAATCACTGTATTATAATTGGGAGAAATTAAGCTATTAAGCCTGCTAGAGCCTGACTCTCTGTACAGTCATTAGAAAGTAGTAGGCATAATGTGTAATACAAATTCTTAACTTTGATTTCTCACCTACTTCTATCTCTCTTGACTTGAAGTAGTTACAACAACAAAATTAGGAAGCCACAGTAAGTGGTCTGAGAGGGGGCTTGTGTTACAGTTTATCAGGCTTTACCTTCTCATACAACAGAAGGGCATGCAATTGTGAATCACAATATCCCATGGGCTAAAGATATCCCATATCTGCTTTTATTTCCATGCATTTACAGCACGCAGTTAAGGAACATAAAGCTAATGGATATTGAATTAACATACAAATTTTCTCATTGTTGAAATAATATTATTTTATATTTCCTTTTGAGAGACCCAGTTACAGCGTGAGAACACTAAAGAGTTAATGCACAAATATCAGTGCTAATGAGAATGACCTGTTCTAATTTGTGTAGGACAAATTACAATACTACAGACATTGCTAAAAATTAGTTTACAGAACTTTTCATACAGAACACTTTTAACAGTGAAAAAAATAATTCTATCTCTGCAAGCAGTACAAAATGAAGGGACTTCTATCCTCTTCATCCTTCAGCTACTGCTGAAGTGGGCAACCTGGAAAGTATAAAAATAGATTAAGGGAATGGTATTCCCAAGACCTGTATGTGAATAATTAAGCATTTGGCTGTAGTGTTAGCATTAAAATTACTTAAGAATCATGCACGTCATCCAAGTGCTCTATGTAGCCAGAGAGGAAAGTCAGGGACCCTCAAAAGAAGATTAATCTAATCTTTTTGGACTTCATTTTCTGGAAGTATTGACTTCTCTTTGCCAAGTACAGAGGAAGCCTGAATCTCTATCTGGAACAAGACTCTAGTGGTTAAATAATGCAAGTCATAATACAAGAAATCCTGCTTTAAGTGAGAAAATGCAAAATATGAGATATTTCACCCCTGTGACCAGTTCTAACTGCAGATCCTTTCAGTGGGTAAAAATGTATTATACATTTCCCTCAGAGATTCAGATAAATATTTGCAAAAAGCAGTCTGTACCCAGTTAATTTTGTTCCCACTGAAGTTTGGGTACTTTCCAAAAACCTTTCCTTAAAGTCTTAACAGAACTTTGGATGGCCTTAGAAAAATAGAAAGAACACTGACCAGCCTTAACCATACGATAAAACATTCCTTCTATTGAAGCTGTCATGTGCTGGATGGGAACTCTTTAAGCCATAAAAGTCTCACAGGAAGCCAGGTCAAGGAGAAGAATTTGATTCAGGATATCTATCTGATGATAAAAACCATATTGGAAATTGTTTCATAAATCCCACTGCCAAAAATCTAAGCCAGTATCCTAGATTCATATGCTAGTAAATGTGCATTACTCAGGCTGCAAAGGGAGTTATCATCTTCACAAAATATTTATCTCTAATGAAATCAAATCCCAAGAAAATCTCAGGGTGCAGAGGCAAAACTGTTAAGTTGTCAAATGTGGCCTTTTGCGTGTACAAGGACTTTTGAAGATATTTGCTTCTTGGCTATTTTCTGCTTGGAAAGCAGGACATGCAATCTGCTGATGTCACTACATTAAAATCTCAGAATAAGCCTTTACTTACTTTGTCATTGAAAGGTATAAGGAACTCTTTCACCAGCTGAAAGGAATGACCATCTACAAATGACCATGCCAGAAGAAACTCGGTATTTCTTCAGCTTCTTCTTAATTTTATTGTTCAAAAAATAGCTTACTATTCAAAAAAACCCAGTAAGATTTCTCCATTCTACTCAGCAGCATTGCAAAACATCCCATTGGATAAGATTGCTGTAATAAAAGGAGTCTTTCACAATAAAGAATAAATCTAAACATATATATATTTGCAAATAAATAGAACCACAGAAGCTGAAAAAATATTATTACAGCTTTTGGTGATGACTGTGTAAAAATTTTGACTGGATTTAAACACATTTACATTCTCAGGAGGAAACAGGCCAACAGAGTCATCTCTGGGCTGATACAACTCTGTTAACAAGATGGGATGTGAGCAGAGTCATGACCATATAAAAGTTAATGAGACTTTTGCTGTAAGCTTGGATGCGGCCAGAATTTTATGTCATTTTGGACACAACAGCAAAAAGTGATAAATCAAACAAAATTTCTCCAAACTTCAAATATGTTATTGCCTACCTAACTACGTTTTCAGCTTGGTTTTGACTTTATCCTATGCAAATTATCTCCACGATTTTACAGATCCATGTAATTTAAAAGAGTGCTTCCCACACTTTAATTTGAAAAATGATTCATGTGTGAAAATAAGCATTTAATGTTCAGCAGCACAATGCTTTGGAGCTAAGTTGGGGGTTTTTTATGGAAGAGAAAGCAAGAAATACAGAACACTTATCCTGTTCTTGTGAGATACAATAAAATTGGGCTTGACCCAAGACTGCTGAAATTAATCTCATTTCGTCTTAAACTGTAGTGTTCTCATATATTTCCTACTGAGGAATTTTGCGGTGCAGAGTATCTGGATAACCAAGTAATTGGCAGGGTTTATCTATAATTATACCAGTTGCTGTGGGAACTGAGATTAGTTCAGCTCCAGTGACTTTAATTTGTAAGGTATGAAACATTGTCCATCTGACTGTTTTATAAATTTAGAAAAAAGCCTGTGGCAAGCTGTGGGTAGCCAAGAAACCTCTGAGCACAAACCGACATTAATCTGTTTGACGAACATGCACTAGGTATACCGAAGCAGGTAGATTTACAATAGAGTATAATGCCGCTAATTGTTCCAGCTGTTGAGCCCACAATTACCCTCTCCCGAGCCTCATGTCTGGAAATGTCTGTATGTCTGAGTAGAGAGCTCCAGCTAGTGCTTCAGTGGTACCTACAGCCCCAGTCGCCGTGTCCCTGAGGATGCCGCTCATCCTACTAAGGGCAAGCCATGCATCATGTGGTGGCCCTGCTATAGACCTGCCCTGAGGTGAGAAGGCCCATGAGTTTCTCATGACTACAGGTCACCTCCACAGCACAGAGCAGCCCTCCCAGCACCTCGCAGCCCCACAGAAATGCCAGCTCTCCACTTCTGTCGGTTCAGTCTCTGAACTCTCTACACGTTCAAGTAGTTAAACCACAAAGAATATAGAAAATGCAAAATTAGCTTTTTAGCCACAAAATTTTGCCCTCTCCTGGCCTGAAAAATTCCCTCACTTCTCTGCAGGTATGAGAAAATACATGGTTTCTAGTATGATGTCATCACTAACATTCTTCTTTTGTTCCACACAGAATTGAATCAACATCTCTTTTACCATCAATTCACCAAAACCACAGCATTTTTAACCTTAAGATTTTGACCAAAAACTAGAAAAAAATTATTTCCTTTGATCACTTCAGAGTGTTGTTTTATCAACATGAAACACCTTTTACAAATTTTATAAGAAAAACATTAAAATGTTTTGGTGAATATTTATTAACCCATTTTTAACCATCTCTGACTGTTATTTCTAATAATTTGTATAATAATTTTCCTAGCATTATGGTAAGTTATGTACATTAAAAACTTCTTTTTGCCTAAAATAGGTGTGAAATTCACTTCCCCTTCAAAAAAGTAGGAAACTGTTGCTCCTACAACTGCTCCATGTAAAGTTTTTTAAAAATCACTGTGGGTACAATTAAGATTCAGAAGCTGCAAAAAATACCTACAAATTAGTTTTTTTGCAAAAACTCATCATCTTAAAGAAATGTTGTTACTTGAGAGGTGGGTCAAGTGCTGATCAGGTTTTTAATATATATTTTTAGCAGTCCTGCTCTGAGACAAGGATAGATCCCACCACTCCTTCTTCAGAAATTCACCATATTAAATATCTTTTGGGAGGTTGCTGGATTAAATGGTGTGTTCATTCTGTGCAATGTGTGATGGCTCAATCATTGCTTTCATTTTTCTAACACTGAAAAACTTGAATTTGGGATAGGTTTTTGAGGAAAAGTGAATGGCATCATATAATAAAAGCCAGGCAGGTCCGCCCCTGTTCAACTCCTTGTTTCCCTTGCCTTGCTGGATACGTACTCACTTCTCTCCTACTGGAGCTGCTCCAGCATCCATACAGCCTGTGTTTGTATTACACTGTCCACTACATCTGCTGCATATATGTAGTGTCTACAGAACATCTCATGTAGTGTTTGTGTGTACATATGCACAAACCACATACAGAACATATAATAACTGATAACTTATTCAGAGACCAGAATCTGGCATTCTCACAGCTCAGAAAAGCAGTCCAGTGATGAGGCCAGGAATCCATGTCTTCCTCAGTGAATATTTTACCAGCTATAAAAGGTGGAGCAGTTCAGGAGCAGCTAAGGCTCTCTGCATTTGAGTTTCTATGTAAACAAAACTTACTTAATTGTATAAACACAACAGAATCAGTGCAACAGGAAAGTCACAGAAAGATCTCATGTTTTATGCTTTCAGCTCTGCATTTGTGTCCTCTTGTCAAACCATCTAACCTCCACACCTCTCCATTCCATGTCCACGGCTTACATTACACTCTCAACTGAAACATTTCCTTCAGAATATTTGATCAAAACTGATGGATTCATTCCTTCAAGAAAAATAAACTTCTTTTCATTTGGAAAACAGGAGTTGAAACAGCTTCCAGTTTTTCAATATTTGGAATTTTTAGTGCATAAGCCATCTAAGTGACTTTTTGGTGAGAAGCCTAAGAGAAAGAGGAAACTCCATGGGACTGGGGCTCAGAAACACAGTGTTAGATCCTATTTTACATTAACTTGATTCTAGATCAAGTATTACTGCACACCGTAATTACTGTAATATGTGAAAAAGGAAAAGAAGTCCAGTAGGTAAGTAGCAGCCAGATCTGCTCTGATACACAGAATAAAATTAACATTTAAAAATCAATAGGGAGAATATTCCAAAACAAAAATCAGAGTAACAAGCTCTTCCCCTGGAGTAGAGTAAAAGGAGGTGCTACACATATGAAGTGCTATTGGAGCTGGTATTTACTAAAAGAAATCTGAAAATTAGTTGGTATCAACTGGCAAAGGGAGAGTTATTCCTACCACTGATGTATCATTTAGGTGTTTTTCCTTATATCAGGATTGATAGCTAATTTAGCTTACGTACATATGCATTCCAATTCAGATCTCAAATCTGATTCTTATTACTGAAAAAATAAATGTTTCATGTCTGTTCTCTGTTTTTTACTTATAGGTGAAACAGTCTACATTATTGCCTACTCTTCCTGCATAGCTCTCATCCTAGGAATAGTCTTGTTGACTCTCCTAAAGATCAGGTAATTTGATAGGGATATTAATCACTGGTTCTAGGAAATTGAAAAAGCAGAAAATAAAGTGTTTTGACTTAGTTAAGAGGTGGACACTGCGTTTGTCTTTAAAAACAGTCCAGCATGCCCCAGTGATGGAAAGAACTGACATTGTGGGTGTCAGCAGGGAGGAGTGAAATATGATGCGTATCTACAATGCCCTCCATTCATGCAGAGATCCCAGGCTTTAGGAGGTTTCATTTCCTGTCCCATGGCAGGGGAAGGTGAAATCTGAATTCAAAAATTCAGTAAGGCTACCTTCCTAGCCCCATAGCAGGCAGCGGTAATGCAAAAAGGAAATGAGAATATTCGGCATTATAACACACTTAGAAACCAAACTGTGAATGCTGCTATTGTAGTTAATATTCTTGCCAAATGCCCCTTTTGCTGATAGAATTCTGTAAACAACACCCATCACCCATCATCCCCATCATCCTCCCCCCCGCCCCATGTGAGAAACTGCCCACACACTAATGCTTGGTAAGAAAGCAGAAATGTGCATTCACTTAGTTAAATGAACATAGCCTTTTCTTAAATGATACATTTTCTTGGACCAAATTAAATGGCCAGATTTCAAGAATTACACTGTCAGATGATAGGTAACAGAACACGATGTAGCAGGAACTATATATAGTGGGAGGGATATTGAGTCAAATTTCATTATTAAATTCAGAGGCAGATCAAAGAGGAACCATATCGAAAAATGCAAAAGGCAAATCAAGAATATATGGGAACAGAGGCTTTCTCTTTAGGTTTGCAGTTACAGGAATATCAGCATATAAATAAAACTCAGATTTAAAGAATACTGAGGATGGAAGAAAGAACAGTGCATTAATAACAATGAAGGGAATTATTTCATGCCACAGTGTTCATCATAAAAGGAGAGGAATTTTGCCACTGATGTCAATTAAGCCAAAGTTCAAACCAAAAGCTGTATAGTTTACTGTTAAATACATGCACATTCTTTGTTTTCAGGGCCTGCAGAACAAAATATGAGTCAAGAAGTCCCTCGCCAGACCATTCTTCTGAAACATTTATGGCCCATTATAAAAGTCACAGATGAACTACTCTCTTGCTTATGCTTTTTAAGGCTATTCTTGAAAGTCAGCCTGTTGTACATATGCGATAATAAAATATATATTAGAAAAACTACTATAAATTATGGAATTTTGTTAAGCAGACAAAATATTTTTATATTTATTAGCTCATATTAAACCTTTCACAAGCTTAAAAAAAAAAAAAAGAAAAAAGGGTAGAAGTGTGCTCTTTCTAATTTGTGTAGACTCACAGATATGTCCTGAGCTGCACATTTCCTTCATTTTTAGATGCACATGACAGTGGTGTAAATGTTGTATCAGCAGTGGCAGTCTTTGAAGCCCACCCTTCTGATTTCAATTCATCTGTAAGAAATAAAAAAAAATTCCACTCAGAAACATTTTAGAGAGCTGAAAAAGGGCACACGTGGTAGCTTTGTATACTAGGGTCCCAGGGGCCAAGTATCTGATGTGGTATTTGTAAGGCAGCAGTCACAGGTAGGCTGCCTGTAGTTTGATGGTGGAGCACTTGTGGGCTAGGAGGAGATCAGGATTACAACCCTTTGCAGAACTAAAATGACTGTCTGGACTACTGCTTTGACCCCAGAATGTTGTTGCTGACACTGTTTTTAATTTCTGCTCCAATATGCTTTTAAAAGCAGTGAATGAGGTTTGCCACTTTGAATACAATAAGTTCAGAAAGCATTTTGTGGTCTGAATGGCCAGTGGAGATAGCCACTTGCTTGGGGCTGAAGTGCCTGCTTCTCAAGAGAGAAGCTACAACCCATCTCATCATCTGTGTTTCCTATTCATTGTCTCTAGGCAAGACCTGAAGTGCCTTATTCTCCCCTTGCACTGTACTGGGAGTCATGGTCCCTAAGACACCATTCTGGATCCCACTTTCTGGCTATGAGCTCTGGATTTCTCTGTAGCTGAGTTGGTTGGCTAGATTTAAGCTTCTGTTTATTACCAGTGAGTGGTCTTTGTCAAATCTTTGTAACAATCTGGTTCTGGTAAGCACAGGATTATGCACTGGCATTTTCTATTCAACTAAAACTGGCATTTTCTATTCAACTGTAACCACAAGTAGCACAAGTATTGTCTTCTAATAATAGCATATGATTAATTAATTTTATTTAGAATGTGATTGATTTTAATTGTTTGAATTTTCACTAAATGTAATTCAGCTCCAGTTTTGACCATGACAGATGGTCTAGGGCTAGAAATTTATATGATCAGAAAAGCCAGGATCTCTACTCTTCAATGTGACTTTTCCCTCTTACTTTGGTAGCTTGTGAAATGATTAGTGTGAGAGGAAAATCTTACGTGTGCAGTTCTGTTGGGGAAAGGTTTAGAAATTTTTAACAATTATTCCAATATGCATTTTCTCTGTCTTTATCGTCTACATAAAACAAAAAGCCTCCTTTTTGTTTTGTAATCAGATGTTTTGTCATTATGAAATCAGCACTTGGACAAAAATGGAGACAGAAAAGTGCAGATAGTTTCTTAATCAAAAAGATCTCCTTTAGCAGTCCAGCAATTTGCAGCATTTAGCTTACCTCCCACCATGAAGGTATTTTAAAGTGGTGTATTCATATTCTTCATCTTAAAAACTGTGAAATAAAAAAAGTGCAAACTGAAAATACTGTTGAGAATATTTTCTCAACAGTGTTTGGTAAAAACATTTCTTTATACAGAAAACGTACTTACAATGTGAACCCTGTGTTGGTTTTCAGTCTGACTTCAAAAAACGATGCAATGCTGAAGCCTCCATGTCACAAAATTTGAAGAGAACCATTATATTCAGACTGAACTAAACCTCAATCAACAACAACAAAAAACTCCTTAGAAACTTTTTGTTTTCTAATTATCTTATATTTAGACACTAGAAACCCAACTCATGTATGTGCTTAGACACACACACACACTGACAAATAAGTATGCAAAATGTATTTGAAACCGAGGGCAAATGGGTGAGTTACTCTGAATGACAGCAAAATGTTTAGTGGCTATTCCGTTGCTTCTGTAATTTTACAGGCTCTCTTCATTACAGATTACTTAAATGCTTAATGGAAAAAGTACATTTCCTCTATTATACATGTAAAAAGTATTATTCTGATTTGTATTTCCTAGTGATACTGTATTCTGTCAATTGTATCTATGTGTTAGCTATTGAATAAAGGAATTTCTGCTGGAATGATCTCTATTCAAGTGATGATGGTTAGACTCTACCTGCTTCATGAACATGTTTGTGATCATAGAATCGTTTTGTTTGGAAAAGACCTTTAAGTTCTTTGAGTCCAATCATGATAGCAGAAAAAGCAGTATTTTTGTAAGAGCTTCATCATTAATTTTTTTCACCCTGAAATATGACATCTTCCCAGATGAGGAAAATTAAGTCTCACTGCTGACTTGGCATTCCCAGAACAGGGTCATTCTGGGTAAGGATATGGCACTCATCCTCTTTCCATTGAAGCTAGGACTTCACAAAGTGAAGAAATGAAGACTGACTGGGCTAGAGGGAGTGAGCAAAAATGTCTGCTATACAGCACTGTCATTTGAAAGGGGGAATACGGGGGTCCAGTAGTTTCTTTGAGATTGTTTATGCATTTTATCTAAACATTGTTTCAAATTAAATGTGTCAAGAGTTTTTGAAAGAAATGCACAGGATAGCTCTTCCCTATTCAGTATTGAAGCTACAAGACTGTAAAGTCCAAGTCTCTACTTCTCCTGTCTTTCCACGGTGAGTCTTGAATTTTTCAAAAGGAAGATTTTTCCTTTGCTCTTCTTGCCTGTTTGTGTAGCGAGAGAACGAATTGCTGGGACAGAGCTCAGCCTTTTCAAGCTGTTGTGGGAATCACATCCATGTACTCAGAGCTAGATGTCAGATCAAGCTAGTAACACAGAAGGTGGATAGAAGCAGCACCAACACCGTCCCCAAGATGGTGCCATAAAACAGAGAACACCATTCCATTCTTTTAGGAAATAACTGGGGGTGTCTTTCCACCAGGGAAAATAATAACTGTTGCAGCATTCAAGCCAGTGAAGATAACTAACTGCAGCTCATGTTGAGGCACTTCAACAGTAGCACGGGATAGGGAATTTTGCTGTTAACTTTGCCAAGAAATCTCCCTGATCAACATGTTGATGTTTCAGACCACATACTGAAGTTATTCATTCTCCCATGAAGTGTGTAGGGAGGCTCAGACATCACTTAGAGGGCAGATTTCTACTCTGCATGGGAACATGTGAAGTTAGATAACGCCTCATTGAATTTTTTCAACTCCTGCCTCCATTCCTGGCTGTGGCTTTTAATGTTTAGTTAAGGCAGGAAAGAAGTGTGTCCCTACTAACTTAAAAGAGATTTGTCTGCTATAAAAGCACGCAGGAACACCAGATAAAAACGTAATCCTAAGAAAAAGCACTCAAAATGGATTACAAGGTAACAAAGTCAACACAGGCATACATGTCAGTGACAGCTTATATTTGCTAATGCTGTATGCATGAGCTGGTTAGTCAAGAGCTGCTGAATCTGGCATAATACATGAACATATCAGTTTCAATAAACACTGAGACAGATTTTATTTCAGCTTTAACACCACATACTGTGAAATCACAAATGCATTTAACAAGAGGATACATGACAATTTATTCACAAACATCATGTCTTTGACATCAGTTTCAAAGGATAAAGTTGACTTTGGCTGTAGTCCCTCTACCTGCTGTGTTATTGCAGCAATGAAGATCAACACTGCATTACAGCAGGACTGTAGTGAAAAACAGTCTTCAAAAATACAACATAAGAAAACCATTGATCAGCAAGTCAGGAACTGGAAAGCAAGTATCTTTCATTTACTTCTCCAGACTGATATATCTGTTTAGTCACTTTTCTAGAAACTTCACAATCAACAAAGAGAACTTAAGGCAGTGGCAGAGAATACTGATTTTCAGGTATCAGTAACTAAACAATATTTTTACCCCTTAAAAATAACTCAGTGAAAAAATACACAGATTTATACATTCATACTATCTCTTTGGACAAGTACTATTTCATTTCAACAGCACAGATCCCAAACATTAGAATTTTACATCACAGACTTGCAGTCTTCATTTTGGGACTCCTTAATACAATAATAAAAATTTTATGAACTCAAATGATGCTATTAAGAGAGGAAAATTAGCCAAAGCCTCTCTGAACTTATTCTCAAGACCAGAGTATTTAGTCCTTCTTTCCATAAACTCTGGTTATAACTGAAAATGAAACATTAAAGTGCTGGTCCGGAGCCAAGTTGCCCTAATACACAGAAGTTTAAACTAAAAAGCAAGTGCTGCTGGAAGACATCAGAACTATCCATGTATGGAATCCATGTCATTGCTGTCTTCTGAAAGGCACTGAAGAATGATTATGCCCATACTAGTGGAACTCACCAACTTCTCCTCCAAAAAAAGCACACCAATCGTGCTAATACCTTGACTAGCCAAAGAAGCCAGTACTTGCTTTTCTAGCTATTGCCAGCAACATGGGATAAAGAAAAAAGAAAGAACTAAAGAAAATTACAGCAATATGACACTGGTTAGCTGTTGAACCTCCACAGGCTCAGACCAGAGCACAGACCAAAGACTGTCCTGGGAACTCCAGTTTACATACTTCATGGCCTTGGCACATTAAGATGATCTTTATGTTGTTCTGTGAGATCTCTCCAGTGGCTTTGATATAGTAAGCTACAGAAGAAAGTCTCCAAAAGCATAGAAGTAAATATCTTGATACATCTGTTTTGTCTGTGATAAGACTTGGCGAGGGCAGACTAGGTTCTTCCCACCTGCTCTCAGAGTTTATGCCTTTTCACCACTTACAGCAAAACACAGGGAAACCACATGTCCCCACCTTCCAATAGTGTGATCCTGATATTCAGAACTCTGTTGCTTTTTCTTGATACCTTTCCACTAATATATACACATATATAATTTTTATAATGACCTGGTGGTAAGAACACCTGCTCATGGAAGCTAAACACCTGGATGCAAACCTTCCACAGCCAGAGGGTTCCTTCAGGGTGAAGTGACAGCAAGGACTGTGGGGGGGATGCTGACAGGAACTAAAAGAGCAGACACCACTAGTGATGGCTCACTGAATGTAAGCATAAAGATTTAGGAAGTCAGAAGCACTGGAGAGCATCATCCCATGGATTGACATGTTTTTGAAGGGTTGTAGCATAGCTATGGGATAAGCCCTTAAGATCAGTATATGCCTATTTTGTGAAGCAAAAGATTAGCTGTCAAAACACTCTTCAGAGTCAAAATTATGCCAACCCGGGAAAGCAGAGCAGCAGCACTTTACATGCCTTAAAAATTTCAGTAGAGAGAACATGAGATGTCTCAGGATTCTCAGTCACACTACAAGTAAACAAGGATATTACAGGGATTGCTCACCTGGACCCACAGACCTAAATTAATTCCATGTGGCATTTATGGCACATAAACACTGGTTTAGTTTGGTTTTGCTTTTTATTCTGGCTCTGTGTTTCTTTCTCTCTTGTAACAATCCTGACAAACAATCTATTCGCGGCCTCCACCCCAGATTACTTATAACTCACTACGTGGTTGAAGCTGAACGTGTGGGTAGAGAACAGACTCCAGATGTGACTGCTCATCTTTTCCAGTGCTCACATCGTTATAGAATGACAGACCTGCATTTAAGGTTCTCCACAAGCTTCCAAGTAGTTTCTAAAATGGATCCAAAAAAGAACTGAGACATTTTGGGTTGTTCATCCCCATGATTTAATAGGTACCCTATTTCACTGCACAGGGAGAGTTAAGAGCCTTAGAACTGCAAAGGAGACAGACAGCCCAGATGCTGAGAAGCCTAGGATGCACTGTGCACAGAGACACATCGGAATACTCCTCCACAGTGTAAGGGTCTCCAGTGCCAGACCTAGCAAGGCTTCATGGTAGTCAGGAACATTGACTTCTAGAACTCCCAAAGAACTGAGAAGAGATAGTTCTTTTATTCTATGTTCTACATATGCATCTTATTGAACAGGAAAATTGTGATAGTAGTGAAACCATTCACTTTTATCTAATATGCTGTAGCTAGTATATTTACCCCCCAAAAAATGGACAGTATCTGTTCAGTTCCTAACTTGGCTGACAATTGAATTCCTCATCACTACCTTCAAGGAAAAGTATTCTGAAGTCTGTTGCAGAGACATTTTTTCCTTGTAATCTTTCTGGTTTTAGGAGTTTTTAATTCCATCCTACCCAGGGGCATAACTTCATGCAGATTTACTAGAAAACATGCTCTTTTTCAGTTCTGTATACAGAGGGGTGGTTAGATCCACTGATTAGGATGCCCAAAAATGTGCATTTCAATCTCCCCAGGCTGAGCAGTAAGCTCAGTCTCAGATCAGGTGCCTAGTCTGACATTCAGGCTAATATTTAAAAAGTGGTTTGCATCACAACTGCCCCTTTTTTTTTTTTCCCCCAAGGACTGACTTCATTTTAATTCTTTGAGGCACTAAACCTTGTTTATGTGGATTAAACATGCTCACAGAGTTTTGGATGGAAGAAAATTCATCAGGCCCTACATGAGAACTGCATACCTGAGCTCAAAATGAGCGAATTCTGTGCCTGCACAGAGAAAACTAAAAAGGAAAATTTATTGTTAAATGGGAAAGTATTACAGTGGGGTTAGTCACCTCCAGTGGCAAATGGCACTTGAATTAGGGAGTATTTAGGATGTCAATGCTGACACCATGTTTAGGCTTAACTACTAATTATTAGAGTAAGTACAGCCTAAATACTGCTGCAGATTCCTCACTTCTTCATTGGATCTAATCCACTGCAGAATTTTTAAATCTGTGAATGGTTCAAGACCTGGTTTTATTTAAGTTCATGTTTATTTAAGTTCGTATGAGCCATTGCAGCTGCTAAATAACAAAGCCTCAGTTGAAACATGGAAAAAAGAGGACAGAGCTTTTTTTGTGGTGATTCAAATATGCATCCAGGGCAGGTCAAGCAAATCAGGGTGTTCACACAGTATCACTATAAGTAGATGACACAAAAAAACTGTTAAGTGGTTCCCTTCGTGTAAGCTAGTCCAGCAGAATACTATTACCCTAAAAAGCTTGTGACTTATGGGTGAGAATATTAATTCATAGCCTATAGAATGAAAAACTGAATTGTTTGATGAGACCTCGGATGAAAATTTAGCCCCTTCTACACTACCATGAACCTGAACAATGTTGAAAACCTTGCCAATATTTATTTGCTTCATATAATTAGGTTTTAATAAGCTGACAAAAAAGGCAACTACAACAAATTTAACATATGTAACAAATAAGGAAATTTGCATTATATTTGAAGGATCTGGCAGACTGCCATTTACCACAATGTCTTGGAACAAGATAAAGTCATCCATAATTTAACAGATGTTAAACAAAACAAAACAAAAATTCTTATGGAGAATTCAGATTTGGCTCCATGTTCATAACAAAAGTAACTTGACAAATGAAAAGTAAAGATTCAGATAAATAAAACACATAATAGAATGGCCACACACAGTGTGGGATCTCATAAACTACTGCAAATATTTGTACTGTTCTGAAAGTCATCCTGATTAAAAATTAACTATGTATTCACTGCTTCTAACCAGTTTTCCTGAAAAGAACTAAAAATTCACTTTTTCTCATCTGTAGAAGTCCAAAGCATGGGGTTCTGTAATACAGTAATTTATTTCTTACTTACAAATCAGGCAATTCTTGACAAGACAGTGCAGTACAATAACTCTTCCCATAACAAAAAATTATATATATGTTCTATTTTGCTTCCTTGCTGAAGTGGTTTTCTTATGTTCCTTTTCCTGATACAGATGTCCTTGTTCAAGGTAGATGAAAAATGTAATCAAGGTGCAAAAAAAATCCATTTAATTGATAGTCCCAGTATTGAAGGAAGCTTGTGCAACCTTTGAGTTTGTTTTCTTGTTCAAAGCTGTGCAGATGAAGTCTCCAGCTTCCATCACTGCATAAAGATTTACTCCCTAAAAAAGAGGTGAAAAATGTTAAGAATAATAAATGTACATGTTGAAAATGCTTAGACCCCAAGTTCTTTTGCTCCAGGGTCTAATTTTTGCAAACAATGAGTCTGATTCATATTATAGATCAGTAACAGGAATCAGCAGAGTTACAGTGATTTACAGAATAGTTACAGCTTCCTGTTGTTTGGAAGGTTCTACCACTTTGAGAGTGATTTCTTCTCTTAACAGCAGTAGACCAAATGTGAGAGTAGTATCTTTCAAACTCAAAAGAATCTGGAATAAGGAACTGGAACTACAACTAGAAGAACGTGGAAGAAAAATATAGTGCCTACATATGTGCTGTACTTCTTTATCACCCAATGCTAAGAAACTTGGCGTTTGTTAGTACCCCATTAGCAGCTCGGGAAAATGGAGGAAAGACACTTGTATTGGCAACTGAATTCAGGAAGAGAGAGGTTCCTGTATTCTCCTGAGTAAATATAATCTCCCTCTTGAAGGAGTAGCTTTTAATGCAAAATTACAGTTTACATTGCTAAGACTACTGAGAAAAAAATCACAGCTGCTTGATCTGCCCATGCTAAAAAACACGTCCCTTGAGCAACCACTTTTTATCTAACATAAGATATATATCTCTACTGCTTGACGATGAAAATGAAATCAGATCTCCGTCGAAAAGGCAAAAAAACTTCACTACCAGTCTCCTGGATTACTCAGGTATAGTAAAAGTTTGAGAGTTGGATCATATAAGCGTAAAAGTACTTGCTCCAAATGCTCGAATTTAGAAGCCAGCAAAGTTCCTGTAGAAGGGATGCAAAAGAGAGCTCTGAACTACCAATACACTGATCAGTCACACAAAAGTGGGAGAAGGGTGTCACTCAGCATTAGAGTACAAGGTGTATTGCAACAGAAATACACTTTCATTACACTTCCAGACTGAAGGCCTAAAGCTCAGACCTGGTTCTCACACTTATTTTCATGTTCTATGGTAAGCTTTGCCTTCTTCATTCCTGGCTAAAAATGTTAATGAGAATAGAAATTACTTAACAAAAATGTAATTAAAAACATTGTTAATTTTGATAAAAAAATGCTTCAAAGTTTCTAATCAGCTCTAGTATTTAGTACCATGTAAAACACAGAGTTGAAAGACATCCTTCTATAACTATCTCATTAATACAGTTATAACAAGGGTAATTTCAGTTTATTCTGTTTACCCTTTATTGGTCATTACTTCGGTTTAGTTTGTAAAGTCCTATTGTACATGACATGATTCTAAAAAATGTAATGCATCTGTGCTTTTTAACAAGGAAGAAATGAGCAACACAGCACCAGAGATATATTTGGTAGTTACATTGTGGAAGATGTCAAAATAAACTCCCCAAACCATCCAATATTCATGTTTTCATCACTGTTAACACTGCATAATATGATATGTGTTGATAAGAAACATACGTTCACAGTTCACATTCATTAAACGGAATACATGCATCTCTGATTTTTAAGTTGTCTTTCTGATCTAACTGTTGTGAACCAAAATGGATTACCATGAGGGCATAATACTTGGCATTGATGAGCATGATTCACAGATGGGAGTGGGACAAGAGTAGTGGCAGGTGTTCATAAGGGTGTTGAGCCAAAATAATATGTCTTCAGATACATACTCAGAATACACTAAGTATATGTAGTAACCATTCCAGATAACCAGAATTGCTCCTTGACAGCAAGGCATGAAACCAAAAAACACAAAGAAAAGTGCCTCCAATAGTATCTGTGTACTTGGACAAGCACCTTACATCAGAAAAGCTTCTGCCAGAAGGCAAAATCCTTTAATTCCCATGGAGTTCAAAATTATTTCACATTTAGCCTGCCAAAGATCAATTTCATGGGTCACTTCTTGACTGCGTGTTCTGAAGAGCAGTATAGAAGAAGAATCAGTTCTTACTTTGATGTATCTAGTCAATCTGAAGTCAATAATGTATGGTTAAATACTCTCCATCCTTTGCTTGACACTTGGAGTAACTTCAGTCAACAAACGGAATGGTTTAGTGCATAGCTGAGATGAATATGAGAAAGTGCTCCTTGCAAATGGACAGCATTAGCAATTATAATTTCATTTTGTGCTATTACACAAAAAGGAATGTATTAATAGATTTCTGCAATAATGATTTTACAGAATTGGCAACGGTACCAAAAACAACCAACACTACAAAGACCAAAGCTCATATATTAAAGTAATACTTTAAGGCTCCAAGTCTCTCATCCAGTAACACACTCTTTATTTAATGGGTCGGAAATGATTCAAGTAGCAAAGTCTCATGTTTTTCTACTGCTGCATAATCTAAAGTTAATTCAAAACAAAACAAAACCACCACCACCACCACCAAAACAAAAGGACAACTAAGTGTTTGATGGTGAGATTCTCTCCATGGATTAGGACTAACTAGATTCCCGCTTGGACACCTGACCATTAACAGATTAATCAATCTTATCAAGAAGCCTGGCACAAGGTACATTTCATATAATCAGACTATCTTTATTTAATTGCTTCATTTTGCTATGAGTCAGTTGGAAAGGTCACTGGGTATTGTGCCCAAGGAAAGACTATACTGAAAGCCTAAGGTACAAAGCAATGTAAAGTGAAATGCATGATTACTCCTCCTTACTTCAAAGAACTGTGTTTCAAAAGAACAAATATCTTCTTCATGAGGAAAAGCTATCCCAAAGTGTGCACAAACACTTCAAAACAGAGTCCACTTGTAAAACTGACATTTATGATTGAACCTTTTCTAACCAGGTGTCTGACATCTACCTTACAAAGCAAATGAGAGCAGACAAACTCTTAGAGTGAACTCTGTAAGGCACTGAATGCTTTAACAGTGCTCAGGGTAGATACAAGTTCCATAATCCTCTTATGTCAAGGAACTCCAGCAGCACATGTACCACACTGAACTGTAGCCTACGAACAAAAACCTCCTCAACAACTCAAATCTTCATATTTCAGACAACAGTCATTTCTATTTCTTTCTGCAGTAGTTTAAATGCAAACCACACACTTTGCAGTCCTGGCAGCTCTTTACATGTTCTCCTTTGAACTTGACTCTCAGAGTCTATCAATTAAACATAAAGTCACTGTAATGCCTGAGTTAACACAAACTCATTATGTCACATTTCCAGAACAGTGGCCAACAGGAAGACCAAAAAGCACACATTCTTTGGAGAATGTAACATTAATTAACGAATACAGAATAATTAACTTGACAACCATGCCAGGGATACTAAATGTGTCCTCTTGAGGTGTGGATGCTCTCTGGTAAGGCTCGTTAAAGTGCAGCCCAGTGCAGATAAGCTGCTCTACCCTCTCCTCCAAGAACAGGGCTGGAAATAAAAATTACTGTGAAGCCTGCCAGACCGTAACAGGTTTAACACAGTTTTGAAATACAGTAAGGGGATACCTGAGAAATAACAATGCTCTACGTTTGGGCTCCAAACACCACAATTTTTTGTCAACTTTGAAACCAGAAAAATTGACAATGAATTAATAAGCACTATGAACCAAATCCAAAACTGTGACAAAAACTGAGTTCCACTCAGTCTTTCCACTGTAGAGCTGACAAACCTTCCAGAGCTATGTCTACAGTATTAATTTTTTGTGGTTACTTAAGCAGAGCAATAATTCAAAGCAGCTGCTACTAAGCTCTGCTATGGTACCATAGCTCCAGGTACGGAGAGGGAGATTATCCGAATGATGTTAAATACACAAACCAATTCTACTCGAAATTGCTAATGAAGACAACATCATTCATGTTATGTGTCAAGTCATGTTTAAAGCACTGAGTAGCATAAACTACTATTAACACACAATATTTTATTGTACAGCACAAGTAATTGTCAGGTATGTACTATATGTTTTCTAAAAAAATATTTTTGTTTTCCTTAAAGTCTTAAGTAGAACGTAAAAATATCTTACTGTTTTGATCCCCAGACCATTTAGCATGTATATCACATCCTCTGTGGCTACATTTCCAGTAGCACCTTTTGCATAGGGACAACCACCAAGTCCTGAAACAGATGAATCCACTACAGAAACTCCCATCTGGAAAATAACACAAAAAATCAGCAGAGAGTATTAGTTATATTTATTCATAAATGGCAGGATATATGTACTAGTTGCCATGCATAAAATCTGCATCTCTCCACAAATGGATGTGTTCCTTGGAAGTAATTCCTTATAATGGCCTTAGTCCTGACATCTTTATAAGGCAAGACTCTTCAAACAAACGATATGGAACAAAGAACTAATGGTCCACTACATATGATTTTGGCAGATGATTGCTGCTTTAGAGTCAAACAGAGGTTTACGCTTTTTCTCCCTTTACCTTTCAACATGTTGCTTCAAATAGCCTGTATCCATTCCTGCAAAGGCTTTCATTGAACCGAACACAATCAATGGAAGATATCTTTAGAAATAGGTTCTGGGCTTTGTTTTGAATATTTTTAAGGGAATACTTGGTGCACAGTGTTAAGCTTTCCCATTTAAATTAGTCTTAAGACTTGAAAAAACACCTGGCTGTCATAAATTCATTTTTATTTTCTTCCTGCTGCATTCAAGTGCTTTCTCTTCTGATCTTCTCAGCATATTCGTGATAAAAAATAGTAAACCAGTTACCAACTCTGCCCAGCAGATAATACTACATTTCCTGTGAGATAAAGCCTTCCCTGGGAGACTGATCAGGGAGGGAAAAAACACCTGAGTCTGTGATTTCCACTGATTTGAGTGAGCTCTTGCACCTTCTTCTTTCTGTAATTAGATTTTAAAATAAAGCTGAAATTGGGAAGAAATCTTTTTCTGTTACAACATGTTAGGTATGTGATCCAGGACCGTGGGTCTTCCTTGTCAGACAAAGCCTTTCAGTCTTCCCCTTGAAGAAGATCAGATGCCTCTGGAGGCATTCAGGCTCTAACGATAATCAGAAGCAGACAAGGGTATTAGGCAGAACAGTCATCAGCTCTTCAAAGACACCAGCTTCTCTCTGTCTTAAGCACACTTGAGGGTTCTCCCCATAGGACTACTCTAGGCAGACATACACCGAAACAGTGCAACAAGTCAGGCAGAGTGAATCAGAGTGCAATCACACCTCAAATTCAGGACAGGAGCTCCTGTGCAGAGATAAGTTTTCAGAACTCCAACTTTGACTTTGGGTCCAGGGAAATTCAGTTATTAAACCATGTCTGTTACTTGCCTGCTACTGTTAAGTCAGTAAGATCTGCTTTGAGGCCTGGCTGCACAGAGAGCTGATTTCCCTTCCAAGGGACCTACCTGCCCCTGCAGGCTAGTCCGGGAGCTTGAGCTCCTCCTTCACAGCCATGCACATAACTGGCCCGCAAGGCAAGCAAATGATATGTCCTGCACTTTGCAGTTGCTAAGACCCCTTTTCAAATACACCCATCAGTTGATTTTGTGTTTTTTCTTTTTAGTTCTGAAATAAACTTCCCTAATGTTTTGTTGTATTTGCTTCTAATTTTAACAATGCTTTCCACAGTTTTATCGTTGGCTTTACAGGCTATTTGAAGTTCCACCATTTCTGAAGGGTAATAATTAAGAGTAATCCAATGAAGTCTTCTTCCAGATTCTATTCTTGGACAAGGAACATTATCTTGAGCTGGGCAGCTGCTCACAGCCTTTAATAGGGACCTCAAAGGAGTTGAGGTGCGTAACTGTGACAGGCAAGACAGTATTGCTTAATATTGCTCATACCATGAGAGGGTCTAAGAAGGGATATTGTATTTTAAAGGACAATAATCTGTGACTTATGGAGTGAATCATCAAAGTACGTTTCGCATTTCAGTCACTTGTCACACACTTCGTTTGTGTAACCCACCAGTCAGAATATGTGTTATATGAGACATCTGTGTCCAATACACAAAGGATATGCATTTATGATAGCTTTCAACTTGAAAATCCATTTCTTTTAGCGCCAACTACTAAGATTCACACATTTACACTGGAAGTCATTGCTACAAGCTCCACAGTGGCAACTTTCAGACTTGCAAGTGTCCCTGCAGCGACACACGTAAGGCCTCTTAGTGGATATAGGATATGGTGAGGGTCTGTGGAAAAGGGTGTCTAACATGCGGATGTGCAGGTTGATACAAGCATGCATGTCACTACCATGCCTGCTCTCTTGGTCTATTTTTAAGACTTACATCAGAAATTACAGTTTCAGAGATGAAAAGGTAGGTCTTCTCTGTGGTGGCCAGTGACAGGACCCAAAGGAATGGCATGAAGTTGTGTCAGGGGAGGTTTAGGCTGCATATTAGAAAACGGTTCTTCACCCAGAGGGTGGTTGTGCACTGGAAGAGGCTCCCCAGGGAAATGGTCACAGCACCATGCCTGACAGTTAGTTGAAGGAGTGCATGATACTCTCAGGCACATGGTGTGACTCATGGGGATGGTCCTGTGCAGGGCCAGGAGTTGAACTCAATGATCCTTGTGGATCCCTTCCAACTCAGCATATTCTGTGATTCTGTGAAGAAAGTGTCTTTCATGAAGTTTTCCCCAAACTGTAAGGTTATGTTATAACTTCTAGAGCATTCTTATTGATGTACTTTTTTTCAGTAACATTTTTCCATGGTGAAAAAAGCCATAGGCAAAGAGTGTGCTGAGGTACAGCATGACTGTTAAACTCCCAAGTAAGATCAGAAGTCTCAAAAACAGCTTCAGTAGCATAAAAAGAGCCACCCTGTAATCCCAATGAATTATTTTATTAAATGCTTGTCCTTGTGCAAAAATCAGAAAAAAATATCAAGTAAATTATACTTGATGAAAACCACAAAGAAAATTTGCCAGGTCAAAGCTGGGGAGAACCTCCCCCTGTGCAGTGTGTATTACTATCAGTAGCCTCGTCCAGTTTTTCACAGGGCCGTCACTGTAAGCAAAACCAAGAAACAATATTCTGCTAGCATTAAAAGGGCATATTTTCTAAAATCATTGAATAAATATACCTATTAATTTCTTGATATCCTTGTACAAGCATTTGTGATGCCACTGTAATTCTGCATTTGCAGGGCAAGTCTTGTAACACTGGGGTACAGGTTGCTTATAATTGTTTGTTGAAAGTGATTGTGAATACATGGGGGGTACAGGATCCCACAGCAACTTGAAGGTAGCATGAAACACACATCTTTGTTTAACCACATCCTTTCATTCTCAGCTAGCCTTGTCTGAGTTTGATTCAAACTACCTCCCCTGGAAGCTGGAGTAAGCTCAGTCAATTTAGCCTAATGTAGATGCAAGAGCATAAAACCCCAATGCATTCTACTGGCTAAGCAATGGGAGCAGTAAGTTCCACATGATTAACAGCGATGCTCTGTCTTTGAAACCACTATGAAGGCTAAGCAGAAAAAGGAGCAAGTCTAGTTAAAGCTTGACATTGGTGACATCCTTGGTGTGGTAGCTTTCATCCTAGTACAGGACTCTAAAACCATTACTTCCCAGAAGCAGTGTAGAAACATGAAGTCTCTAACATTGCATCTCCATCAGGATGGATTTGCTATTTCAACATTAAACCATTCGTAGACAAGGTCTTGACATGGTGTATGTAATGAGCAGCTCTGACTGACTTCCAAATACAGCAGTGCTTCAAATCAATGCTCTTAATATGCAATGAACAGGTGTCTATGCCTTTAGGGTAACATCTTTTAAAGTTCTCTTCACAATGCTTCTGATAAGATGTCTACTGCAACATACTACAATTTCAGCAGCAGGATCAGCTGCATCTGTCTGCTCTTGCATGTTGTACAAATATAATGTGTTTGCTGATTCACATGCAGAATCACTGCAGTTCATCTTCAGCGTGGCCCCATTCAAAAAAGACTTTAAACAATCCATAGTCCAAACTCCAATCTAACAGTGCTAAAAACAGATGTTTGAAAACATCCTTCAGCAATGCTACTAACTAATTTGGAGGCTAATATTACAGCCGAGCCTGTTCAAGCACAGAGTCTGAAACAGCACCTAATAAATAACTTCTCTGCAAGTTTAAGCAGCTATGAAGCTGCTTTGCTTTTGCAGCCATTAAAAGCATAAAGGACTCTAAAATCTAAAAATTGACTAAATATGTAAAACAAGTTCTTTTCCTTCACCACATCTCCAGTATTTGTCAGGTTTTTACAGGAGATGGTGAGTTTCAAGCCTTTTAGCAATCTGAGCTTGCAAAACATTCACTATCTTTAAAAAAACCACACTCTCATTGTCACTTTCTGACAGGCACTAAATTGTGCTGAGATTCATGAGGAGCTGCACTGCAGCTATTTCACAGGATATGTCCTAGATGAACACTCACAGAACTGCTTACGTATGGACATGGATGAACACTGGCTTGGCTTCCAGCACAACTATAGTGCTCCAATCTTTTTTGACACTTTGCAGGCTTTTGATAATCACTAAATTCCTGACAGTGGTTCCTGAACACCTTCCCAACTTTAGCTTTGGCTAGCTTTACCTTAATCTCTAGAGAAGGCAGAGGACTTGTTGCTTCTGTCCCATACTAACTTCCTAATTCCCCAATGAGCGAGAAGGGAATTAAATTTATCACCTTTGTCAAACAGCCAATTTTAACAGGAAACCATTATTGCCAGTGAATGATAAATGCTTCATATTTCTCAGTTTGCTTTACTGCCTGCCCGTAACTTCTTGTTGGGACAGTCAGTCTCCTTCCTTACTGATCTTTAAACCTGGCTTTGTCTGGCAGAAGTTTAACTCTGTCCCTCTCTTAAAAATGGCAAGGCCAGCATCTGTAACTCCAGGAATGTATGAGGTATAAATCAGAAGCTATAAACCAAGTCTCTCATAAATTTGGCTTCTTCTAAACTATGAGATTTTGAAATCATAATATCAAGGATCCCAGGTACACATTAAACAGGAAAAGATTTGTTGTGTGACAAAATCTAGGGGCCAAAGCATTGTGAAGTTCAGTACCCAATGTTTTAAAGATAGGTTCATGTAAATATGGCAAAAAGTCACTGTATTGGTTCAGCATTTGTTCAAGGAAGGGAGAAGGGAGGGGGAAGTAAAAGAAGAACCCACACATGTCAGGTCAAAGGTTGTCCACACTACAGGCAGCACAAGAGTAATGTTATTTAATCCTGAAGCCCAGCCAGTGCCTAGCTGGCACTCTTGGTATGGTGTGGTTCTGTCCTATTACTTTGAGTCTGGCTGCTACCCACCACTACTTAGTATGCCATCAAGGAAAATACCTTCCCCTGTAGAGATAGGGGTAACCACAGAAACATAAATAACTATGCCAGCAATGCATCATAAGGTTCAGTGCCCACAAAGACCCTCACCTGATTTACATTATCAAGTTGTCTAAAATCAAAGCCTGACATTCCCCTGTATTTCAACAAAACGAATGTATGTAAATAAATATCATTTTGGTATTTGAGCAATTAGAAGCATAAATTTCTACATATAAGGCAACAAAATGGGATAACATCTCTCTGTGGAAAGCCCTAAAAGCTATTTGCATTTCCTTCCTGCTTATTTTTCTTTTCACTCTTGCTAAATTAATGCATCACAAAACACTGCTTTTCAGAGTTAACGCCATCACTACTGACCACAGGGTGTCACTGTTACACTAAAATATCTAATTTGCCAGTTAATTTCATTTGAAAATTAATATTGAAGAGGGGGAAGAAAAAATCCTTTTCTACCAAAATATATTGAGATGCAAGCAATTTGTGGGCAGACATGCCACATAAAATAGGTTAATACAGCATTCCTTTAACTTACTGCCTACGTCTTTTCATATTGCTACTGACACATTTATTATAAGCAAAGCTAGCACTGACATCTAGAGTTAAAGTTCTCTAACACTTTCCATCATAAGACCCTACTTTCAGTTGTTTATTACTTTGTCAGCCTTTAAATGCTGAAACTTATATTTTCCAAACCTCATCTCTGCCTCAGGCTGGATTGTTTTGAAAGTCTTAGTGAAAAATGGGCTTGGCCACTTCTGAGAACAATTTTTGGGAAAGAATAAATAATTTGTTATGCTAATATTCAATAGTTTTAACATAAGTTTCTTGGAGATACTCTTGTAGCTTTGCACTCTCAATTTGGCACAAGAGGGATACTTATCTTGAGAGATCACAGAGTCTGGACTTAGTTATGAGCTTAAGGAAGTTCTGCCTGATTGTCAGTAACTGGTTGGTCTGGGGCTTAAAATGCCCAAGGGTGAAGAGACCAGCAGCTGACCACGTTCCTTCCTTCAGCTTCAACAAAGAACTGTGAAGCAGTTTCTCTGAAACTGAGTTGGAGAATCTGTGTTTCTGACAGCACATCACCTGCACAAAAAACCTCTCACTGGTGGGCTTGAGCAGTGGGATTTGTGTTGCAGACCCAGTTCTTCAGAGAAAATTCATGGATGCTTAGGGGGAATCAATCTTATTCAACACAAGACTGGTTTTGAGATTTTGGAAAGCTAGTAAGAATCCTATGCCATAACACAATTAGTACTGTGAAGCAGATGTTCGTAAACCACTATTCTCCTTGCCCGTGCAGGCTTATTCTGCTCCTTTTAGGAATACATGCGCTTGTTTATCCACAAAACACTGGGGTTTGCTAATGCAGGGCTGTGCACAGCTCGAGCCCTCCTTTGCTAAGGATCACAAAGCTGCAGGGGGAGCAGGAGGCCCATGCCAAGGTCTTGTCAAAACCCACGAAGATGCAATGATCATCAGACCACTGAGCGACTTTACAGTCTCCTGTCCTTCCCTCCCCAGGCAAGCCAGGGCATTGCCAGATGAAGAGCCCTCATGCTCTTCAGCTGAAGTTGCTGCTCTCAAGCAAACCCCTGATGATTTAACAGTTTGCCTGCTTGCTATGCCGTAAAATAACCTGATCTCTAAACATGAGATATTTATTCTATAGATATAAGTCTGGACACAGTCAGAAGACCAATTAAATATATAGAGCAGCAAAGATAATAATCTTGGGATCTGGAGAGAAAGGAGGAACTAGAGAGAAAAGGCAAAGGGCAGCCTGGGGGTAGGCTGAGAGAGAACCATCAAGTCCAGAGGAGCAACAACTGCCAGGTTGCCTGTGCCGTACACGTAGCCAGGTGACAACCAGGTTTTTCTCACATGCTATATGCCAGTGTAAATGAATAAAAATAAACCAAGAAATAGACAGAGGGCTTAGAATGGACAGAGAAGGCAAAATGATTACTTAACTTGATGGTAAAGTTACTGAGGGTAGCTTCAGAAGAGGAAAATTTTAGTGGGACTGGAGAAAGTATGTTTGGAACTGCTGAGAGCAAAAGTCCAACAAAGAAAGAAAAGAAAAAAAATCCACTCACTAACATGGAAGGCTCACAGAGGATAAACCGAGTAGACACACACTCAATAAAATAAAGGGCTCTATTATTTTATTGGCTGAATTACGGAACATCAGCTGAGAATGGGTTGAATAAAGGACAGAACAGGTAAAAATAATTTTTTGAAATGCAGGCTGCAGAGACAGCACTTCACTGTGAGCTACAATACTGAAAAGGGCAGAGTGCTGCTATGGAGAATCAGGGAAAGATACTGGTTTAGTATTTGAAGTGCACGTGACAAAGGTTGAACATGTGAACATATCAATGAAAATGGGAAATCTGACCCAAGCATCACAGTATTTGAAAAGGCTCTTTTTTCCTCCATCCAGGGAACACATAACCTAGTTAATCTATCTTACGTACCACTTTTATTTAGTATTTATACCTTAGAAAGAAACTGCAATTTCTTTCAATCTTGTTTTTCTGTCCTGGTTAGCTTCTACATTCACTATCACTCTGTATTAGACTTAAAGGTAAGCCAAAATAATTTGTACAGTTAATGCTGTTAAATAAAACCTGCACTTTTTATTCAGACATAACTACTATTTCAAATCTCTCAATTCTATTTTCAGAATCCCCTGAGTGAAACAATACCTTATTCTACTTTAGTCCATAGAAGGAGGTTCAAAGATTCTGCTCCCCAACATGCATTGACAAAACATACTCAGCATTAAAAAAAAGTGGATTTCCAGGATGCATGGTAAACTACCATTAGAAAAAACCTCCTGGCATTTATTACATCATCTGGATTACACAGGTGCACATCCATGTTCCCCCATAAATGGAAAATAAGAACTGCATCCTCCATTCAAATGCTTTTAACTTATTTACAGCTAGACCTGGAGACTTAATATTTATCATCACAAAGTATAAAGCCAAATGTCCTTTTTCTTCAGGAGCACCAAAGATTAACAGATTAGAATGTTTTCCACATGTCCACTTTACTGTCAAGAGAATATTAAAGAAGTTTTCCAGCTTCCGCAGCTCATCCAGATGTCAATGGATCCCACAGTGAAGCAAAATTGGCAGAGTAGCCTTCTCATGACCCCGGCATTGTTTTATCAAGGATCAGTTTAAAAGTATAAAGGGCCATTTCTTGCTGAGATCTGTAATGTTTTTCAGCCCTTTTCCCCTGCAATTACACAAAAGTGCTGACTTTGTTGAACTACTGATATGCAGTAGTATTTCTTATGACTTCTCTCACACTGTGCTGTAATTGCTGTTTATGTTGGCACAAGAAAACTACCACGACTTGTTTCCACTGTACATTTCCGGACTCTGGTTTCAGTAACATCAGTGTAGGATATTGTACTGGGCATATGTTTTGTTGTGTAAACATTAACTGGTAATTTACCCTGTCAATCTCCACAGTATGGCCTCTAATTACCAGAGATTGAGGGGCTTCAGATGGACATTTTACAAAATATTTACAGCAGCTATACTGCTTCTTTTTTTTCTTCACTGGTATTTGTGTTTTGAAGATCATTGCAAGGGAAAAAAATACACCGCCATCAAATACTATTGCAACAAAACCCCAAACCAAACCCAAATGTATTCATTTTTGTACACCTCATTCTCCAGAGGAACTAAAGACTAATTTTTCAATGAGTTAAGCAAAAATCATGGCAATATTGCAGTAAACATAATAAAGTACTAGGTATTTGTTTGCTTGCAATGTGATTATTCCCTTTACATCTCTAACCAAAAAAAAAAAAGCATATTACTTCTATTGGTACTTTTTTGCTTAAAATTCATCCTCTCTAAATAGCCCGTGAACTTGCAAATGACTATGCACATCCTTATTTCATTCAAGACTCAGACAAATGTATTTAGCAAATGGGATCACTAAGGTCTTGTTGGAAAATTTAACATGTACTGCAAAGATTCAGAAACAAGGAACAACCTCCCCTTAAAGCTAAGGAATATATGTTTTAGTCATTCATCTGTATAATTTCAAGGAAGTAGAACTTTATATGTGTGCAAAAATATAATGTCTTAAGTGGAATTCCAGGATGGGATTCCACAGTTAATAATTAGAGTAACGTGAGCAAAGAAGATGCAATGAAATAGGGCATCTTTTTGGACACACTAGGCAGAGTGAATCTTTATTTCAAATAAAATTTTCATCACAATTCTCATTATCATGCAAGAAAGTTTTTTAGAAAGTGTGATGGTTTCTCATCTTCTACAGTTCCATTATAGCTGCATCAATTTTGTAATGTTCACCACACTACAATACCTCATCACATTAAACTGCCTCCATAAGAATTCTCCCTTCCAATACATTGACTAATTAAGTGCAGGCATTAAGGTGGGAAGCCACAGAATGTAAACTGTCCTGCAAATATGTTCCCCTTATTCTGATGGAAGTTCCTTTTCTACAAAAAAAATTTGCAATTGCTTGCCCAATGTATCTGCCAATAGTAAAGCCAGAACACTTCTTTTGTTTAAAAAGGCAGTTAACTTAGCACCTTATCTTTTGCTACAGATGCACATTACATTGCATTACCAAATCTACTCTGTTCACTTGTTTTATTCTTTAGAAGAAAAGATACTATGTCAAAGTAAAAATTCTTGCCTATTGTCACAACTCAGTGCAAGCAAAACTTAGCTGCTTTGAACACTGATCAGAGACAAAAATCTTTCTCTAAGTGTTTCCTTTATGCATTGCAAAGAATATCACATTATTTGTCTCTGGCAACCTGTTACCACTTGCTCTACGCAACAAAGGAAAAAAAATAAACAGGCAAACACGCAATCTGGCAAAATTCTGGAGTACATAAAACTATCATTCATTTATGTTTAAAAATTATAAAAAGGTTTTTATTTCTGAACGCCTGGCTGTTTCAATCTGTAGTGCAATATTTCAAAAGGGAAAAAAAAGATAAATTACATGACTGGACTCAGGAGACTGGTTCACTGTTGCGTCTGCACATCACAGGAAATAAAAAATGTTTGTCATACTTTAACTACTACATCAGCTTTTGTTTCCATCTTAGCTGAAGAGTCATCTTCAACTTATTCCACTTATGCAAATGCTCACTCGTTCTCATACAGCTACAAAGATCCACCCAACATACCCATTTGGAGTGAGTTCAGAACTTCAGTCTGTCTGGCCATATATCTCCAGATTTTCTGCAGTTTAATTTACCGTAAGAAACACCCTAAGAGCTTGTTTAAAGCCACCTGATGTATCTCTGCAATAGGAAGTAACGTTCCCTCCTTCATTGTTTGCTGGATGGCAACAAAATTCCTTCCAGGAGCTGTAAATATAAAAGAATTGCCAGAGGTTTAGTTCCACCCCCTCAGCACAGCTGTCTGTAGAGCTGCCCAAAAAGGAAGGAAGCATCATCCTGTAAACACTGCACTTCCCTATTGGAGACCCTGGGATTTGTGATTTCCCAAGTCTGTTCCTGCCATGGCAAACTCCTCTGACCCTTGCTTAGGTCTAAAATTCAGCTTCCATGCAATATTCTTTTTTTTTCAGGCAAAAACTAGAAGAGACACATTCACAAATAATGAAAAGTCACGAAAAGAAACAGTAATTTCTAAGTGGGAAGGATTGTAGTGATTCTGTCCTTATTTTACACTTGCTATTAAATGCGAAGAAAAACTATGTTAGGGTAAAAAGGGAGAGGGAGTCATTCCCGACAAGTAGAAAAATAAACAACCCTAAAAGCCATTTATCTTCTTCTAGCTGATGTATACAGAGTCACAGTCTGATTAAAGTGCAATATGACTATAGGGAGAATTTCTAAAAAACAAGTCAAGCAAGAATTAGAGAAATAATTTATTTTCAAAATACAATGTAAATTGAATGAGGAATTAAATTCCAAATAAAGACCTGGTTTTAAAGGTATCCTCACCAAACTTGGGAAATTTTTCTTTCACAATTCTTTTTAAAATTATGTTGAAATATTCTGTATTATTTCTGTCACTGCTCAACATACCTTTTTAGTGTGCAGCATGTAATCTCTAATTCCCAGAGAGACCGGCAGCACAGTCAGAGCTGACCAGAACCTCTGAAATCTCGGTTCTGGAGACATCCTCATACATCACTACAGAATGCCACTTGTGAAATGCTACAAATGCCTCTAGGAATGACAACAGAAGTCTCTCTTTTGTGCTGTTAATGCACAGGAAGTTGTCCTCTTTAGTGGCTACGTATATGACAAGAAACTAAATGACATCGGGACTAGAATTCAATTGTCCACTTCTGTGTAACTCTGAACAGTCCCTGGCACAGCTTTGGCCTGGGGCAGGCAGTGTTCCATGAAGGAATTTCTGGCACAGTCTGGGAACTAGCACCATTTAGGAATTATCCACAGCTGGCAGTCTGGAAGTGCTGACTTTTTTTTGGAGAGCAAGAATTTGATTTTCAGGATGCAATCTTTTCATTGCAATTGGCCATAGTGTCAGAGAGGCCAGGAGGTACTGAGCCTGGAAACCCTTTAAAGGAGCAATAGAGCAACTGTAGGAGTACAAATCCTATTCAGACGTAAGGCCTCCTGTCTAAAATTACTATGACAGCTGATGTGGGAGGGGTGCTGAGAAGGGAGAATGGGATGGGCTAGCAAGGATGGAGCAGTTCTGAGATAAACCACTTGTGTAGGGTACTTACTTGAGGAAATCTCATTTCATGTGCAAGTTGGAAGGTGTGGGAGAGACAAGCAAGACACCATAAAACTAAAAGGGACAAGGAACAGCAGTGGAAGACTAGCTTATCTTTCTGTGAGTGAGAGATTACTTAAGTGGTGCTGCACAGGGTCCAAGAAACAATCCTCAGATCCATGAAAATTCTTCATTTTCCAGTCATCTTGACAATCTAGACTTTGATTTTTAGGATTTGAATCAAAAATTGCTGTAAAATAACAGCTATCAGTACAATTTCTGATTGCCACAGGCAGTCATCTCATTAAACTTACGGCCAGTCACTACTGATCATGTAAAAAAAGAACACAGCCCAAAATACTACCTTTTTTATACATACAATCCAGCTGAGGCACAATAGAAATATGCATGGGGAATTTGACACTGGTGTGCCCTCACCATATTTTTTATGCATGCTACAGATCAGTGACTTGAGTTTTCTAGTGCTATATTTTCACAGCTTCTAAAAGTACTAAATATTTATTTTAAATTTGGCGTAGCATTTTGAAAACTATTTTATACTAATTTGTTCTATAAACACCTGAAACCCTTTTTTTGAAACCCCTTCTTACATTTCCAGCATTTGGAAGTAATTTGTTTCTAGTCCAAAAATTGAATGTCTGTCTCTAACAGAAAGAGCTGGATTACTGCCCAGTCCACTTCAGAACTGGATGATGCTGACTCTTAGCCATTCAAATAGTCAAGTTAAACAAGACACAGTTGGGATGATAAAAGGAGGTCTGTAAAAAGACTATTGCTCTGGCCATGTGGACTTACAACTATCAAACAATAACTAGGAAAAGAGTGAAAGAGAGAAAAAAATCAATATAAGTGCCAGGGAAAACATTAGGATTAAGTGAATGCAGGAACATAGTATCTGCTCGTATCATTCTCTATTCTTGCCAGTGAGCTGCCAGAAGGATATTTACTCTGCTTGAGCACTGACAGAGGCAAAGAATGGCAAAAAAGCATTACAACTGAGAACAAAGCAGAGGGGAGGTAGACACTAACAGTCTGTATGTAGTATTACCCTAAAAAGCACCTATAATCTACAGATTTATTATCTAAATTATACTCTATGTGATTTTGTGTGAGCCTTGTTTGCAAGGACCAAGTTGCAAGCCTGTTATTAGCTGGAAAAAGGTGAAATAAGACAAAATTGTCTTCTCATATTCTACTAATTCCTTTACCTTTTACAAACTATAGTTCCTGATATGACAACTAAAACGCAGCAGAACAGAATCTGATGAAGACCAAAGAATCACTTAAAGTAAATTGTCTGAATCTGTTTATTTTTGCATGGGAAGAAGTGCATCCACAGGAGGAGAAAGATGTACAGAAATGGAAGTAACATTAGAATGTATTTTAGGTACTGATCAGCCAAATCAGTATGTCCTTAATGGTGCTAGATTTAATGAATCAGAAAATGATCCACAAAGCTTAAATTGAAAGGTACCACTGACACTGAAGAATGAAATGTGCAAATGAATGCCACTTAGAGGATGGGGAACTCAGAAATTAAAGGATTTAAGATGTGATTAGGAAAGCTACAATAAAAAAAGCATTCCAAGAAAAAAGCATAAGAATGCAATAAAGACACAAACACAGAAAAAGAGCAAAGAATATATGGACCAAATTATTTTTTTTTAATTAAATCCACAGCTTTGATACTATTTGTACAGAAATGATCTTTGGTTTTTAAAAGCCACTTTGGTTTTAAAACCACTTCATATTTTAATTCCATAGTTGTTGCCATGATTTCTCCATTCGTATTCCATTTAGACTTATAGTGATAAATACGTGTGAATTTGAGGAGATACAAAGAAAGATGCAGAGATTTGCATGTGAAAATCCATGTTTAAAAATGTTTTAAAAGACAGTTGAGATTTGATTGCAAGCCAAAGGGAAGTTGTGTCTACTGTTCCAAGTCAGCTCTAGTGAAGTAATTTGAAGATGAGAATAATCTATACCTGATGAAGGATCTCTTTGTCTGATTAGTATCCTGAAAGAGACTTAGACTTGAGGTTTGTTGGTTCAGTAACTAGGGCTGAAAGCTTCTGAAATTCAATCATCATATTAGAGGCAGCTAGAACAATGTAGATTTCTATTATTTGTCAATCCTTTATAATATACAAAGTTTCATTTAAAAAAAAAAACAAACCCCATAAAACTAAACATATAGGCTACCTATTGGTATATGCATGCAAACAAATTTTTCCCTCAGGAACTCTCACTGCTATTTCAGTATACAATAACAAATATATTCCCCTTCCTATACTAAAATGTTCAAATAATAAGAATCTTGAAACAAAGTCTACCATTTAAATTTTTTTCTCCTAATAATAGTGTAACAGTAGTAATAATAGCAGTGATTACTTTGTGTACTATCAGGCTACCAAGTTTTTCTGAAGCATAGGGATAAAGGTCAAAAATTTTCAGTTCCTCAGAAATTGCATACTATGCACATTCTGCAAAAAGCAGCAGAAAGTAATAAAAATATAGTTCCTGCTTCCTCTGTACAGATCTGAAAGCAGCAGAAGTGGTGCTGCCAGTTCATCTGCCTGCTGTCTTATTTTGCTGATATTACAGGCAACAATGTGAAAGCAGTACAAAAAAATAATCCAAAAAAAAAAAAAAAGGAAGGAAGAAAATACTGGAAAGCATCTGTCAGATTTTAAGCATTATGCCTGTTTTTTCTTCCCATATTTAGGTCTGAATTATTAATTTATGTGGTATGTTTTCACTTACAAAAGTAACTAACTGACTGCTCATAGTAGCAATATTATCTGATAAAATTCAAGCATATTGCTACTTTGCCAAAGTAGACACTCAAATCTTTTTAAGTTTCCTTCACAGGAAGAAAACGTGTCCCTTGCAGCCTGGTACCTTTTCACAATTCACCTGCCATTTTCCCACTAACTTACCTTCTTTCAAATAGAGTCTTATTCACCTGTCTTGTTAGCTTTCAATCATAAACAATTCTACTTACTGCCTTTCCTAATATCATGCACTTCTTCATCTCAAACATCTTTTTTAATTGTTAGCTTTAGCTAAGTGCTATGTCATTTCCATGGGGAAGGGGGGGAAAAAGGAAACAGAAACAAAAAAGCAAACTGATGTTGCCTAAAGAATTTTGTGTTCCTGCCAACAGCTCTTTTAGTTTGCTGACAAGTAATTCAAAAGTACTGTTTACACTTTCAAACCCAGAAAATTCTTAGTAAGTGCCTAGGATAAATTAGTTTCTAAAGAAATACAAAAGTAGAAAGCTCTAGGAAGACTCTTATTTTAAATGACAGGCATGTTGTAATAAATAGTCTCTTTACCTGAGATAATGTGTATTTCCATACACATGTTTGGATCCCAATATTTTCCTTTTCCATGTTTTAGACTGTTACACAGATTCACACTTACAAATTATGTTAGCTATCCTGTTTTTCACAATGGAAGTCTAAAATTTAAAACATTTCGTTTTTACACATTAAAACAATTGCCCTTAACACAAGCATTATGGTATTGCAAATTAGTCATTTAAGCAGGAAAACTTAGGACTCATAGGCCAAAACAACCACAACCCTGCCAACGGGTGCTTTTCAGCTTGAAGAAATTCTGTTTCGTAATTCCCTTTGTTTCCTGCCATTTAGCCAACTTTCCACTCATTACATGCCTCCACGCCTTAACATTAACTTCCAGCACAGGACACTGTAAATTGTTCTCTGAAAAATCAAAGCACATGATGGCCACTGTATACCCTTTGTCTTCTTTGGCAGTGACTGCCTCAAAGAATTCCAGCAAAATACTGAAGCATGACCAGCCCTTTCTGAATTCCATACAGCTATTCTCAATCAAGCAGTGTTATCTAATGTTTCCCTATCTGAACCTTGAAATTAGTTTCTGAAGATCTCTGTAAAGTCTTTTCCAGCTTCCTGGCATATATTTGTAAACAGAAGAGGAAAGCAAACTTGAGAGGTTTGCTGAAACCTTTCTATTTCTATGCTTTCCTAAAAATAGGAATGCAAAAATATTAACATTTTTTCAATATCCCAAAATATGTGCATGCTTCATATGGCAAGTCTTTCCTACCTTCACATTGTGCTACATAATGTCTTCAGAGTGTCAGGCTGTGCAGGGCAAAAGAAATGGAGGGTTACAGGGCTTAGACAATTTGATTTGGCATACATGTATTTTGATTACTTGCCCACTCATATACCTTAGCTTTTTTAATCTCAAAATTATATTCTATATAAAACTTAAAATCTACACAGTTTTTAAATTTCAAAAATAAATACCATACCTTCCTATTAGCTTAAAAGAAACCCTGCTTGTAAGATAGTGTTGAAATTTTAACTGAACTATCATGACTTCAAAAAATTATCTTGTTGGTTCATTTTAAATCAAAAGATTAAACTGACCATATACATGTTCTTATGCAAAACTCAGTAAAAAGGTAGTAAATCATCAACAATTTACATGTAACTACATATATATATATGAACAATTTATATGTAACTACTATACACACGCATTTGCCTTTTCCCCATTCAGCCTTCCACCATTGCTATCCACACCTTCTTGCCATTCTACCATTATTCTATCACTCCTCTATTCTATTCACTCTAATTTGCGTGGCTTCTAGATGTAACTACCAGCCATCCACTGCGATAAGCCAGCATGAGCCCTCCTCCCTTGCAGATATCTGCTAAAAAATGCCAGACAAATCAAAGGTGAAAGAACTGACTGCAGGATACAAATGCTAACAATTTTCTAGTACAGAAATATTCTTACAGATTCTGTATTTGTTTGGAAATTCACCATTATGGGTCAGTCACAGAAATACAGGTCTAAAACTTAAGAGGAGAGTGGCAGCGAAAACAGTCTGGCACCTGACAGAGATGTTTAAGTGCTGTCAGATATTGATACCAATTATGTAGGCTGATTTCTTGAGCTTTTTTGACTGAACAGAGTTGCCAGTGCAGAACTGTTAGGGCTTTGTGTACACCCAGACACCAATGCTTTCTGGATTTAACTGAGTAGGAATATGTTGCCTCTGCATGACAAAGCCTCCAACTGAGCTCCAAGATCAAAGCCCGCAAGATCCACCAACTCTCAGCACCCACTCCACCATCTACCATTAAGAGCCATTCTCTAAACCTCAAGATGTTTGCTAGTCCCTTCTCTAAAGACTCGACTCTCTTAAGCAGCAGCAAAGACAGACTACTCCATAAAAGAAGGCAAGCAAGCAGCCATGAGTCAGAGTCAGGCAGGCAGTGGTGAAAACATCACCAAAAAAAAAAAAGCCAAAAAGGTAAGTCAGAGATTCAAGATCAGAACCAGGTCCGGAGACAGTACCCAGGGTCAGCCAGATCTGAGGGTAATCCAGTTAGTCCAGCCAGCAGGTGAAATGAGAGTGGGCATTGGGAGGTACAAGACTGGGAACAAGTGCAATTGCAATGCTGCTGCAGAGTAGCTCAGGCTAAGGCCAAGTAAAAGAGCTTCTGGTTTAAAGCCACCACCAAGTGAAGGAGAGGGAGCTCCCACTGTGGCTCCATAGCAGCAAGCAGCTCCTGGACTAGGGATCTCAGCACCAAGCTGGCCTCTAACCAGCATCTGAAAGGGGTTCGTGACAGCTTGTCTCTTCAAGCAAGCTCAACAGCCATAAACAGCAAATTCTGCATTTGAAAAAAAAACAACAAACAATGGGGGACAAGACAGACAGCTGCCTCTAGGAGCTGGTTTTGGGTGAAAAATTCATCTCACCTAAGGCTTTGCATGTAAGTTCATGTGAATCATGGAGGAGGGAATTTTAAACACAAATTTTTTTCAGTTGCTTAACTTAGGCTCTACCATTTCAGGCTGCTGGCTGTTAACTCTACTCCTGTAACATAATGATCCTTGTGAATTAATAAACCATGAACTTCAGCATCTACGCTTAGACTCCTCTCCTGGTTCTGGTACTTCAAACTTAGCCATACCAACACTTTGTATGAACCGAGATCTTACTACATAAGTAAACTGGATGCATAAAAATATGCAGGCTGGTTAGTCTCGCCAGCATACACCAAGACGCTAGAATCAATTTGGTGAAGTGATACACAGAAGACGTCAGCAGTCAGCCATTCGTATTTGGATTTGTTTTTTTTAAAGTTTGTTTCATCTTTAAAATGCAAGGGTCTTAAAGACAATAACATATTATTAAATATTTTAAGCTCTTTCTAGGGAGGTAAAATTTTTGTAATGAAAACTTGTACTCACAAATTTGGATTTTGCAGTCTGAACATTGAAAGTTTAATCAGAGGCTTGCTAAACTCTGTTTCTGGTACTAAAGTGGGGATTTTATTGCAAAATTCCTGTTTTCTGGAAAAAAGAAAGAACTAATAAGAAGTGATTTCATTTGACATGTAGTCAACCTCATGCAATAAGGTGGAAATGATTACACAAGGTGGTAAAAATCTTTGGTCCTTATAAGTCATTAGAGTTGTATGCTTCTTTTCTTTAAGTTAACATTTGATCTTAGTAGTGTAGAAGTCAGTTCATATTAATGAACTATGAAATGTAGCAATTTGAATTTGATCAAATTCTATGGGATCACCATGTGATTGTTTCATTTACTGAGTTATCAGAGCTGGCCAAAACTTCTCTTTGCCTCTTGGTGTATTCTTTATCATGTTTGGATATGTGCTATGAAGACAGACAAACCTATTTCTGGCAACTACACAAGCTTTACAGGAAAAGAGTTCTGTAACACTTCCATTAAAAACTTTCCCTTTCTTACCCATTCTGTACTCACAGCAGGAGTCAATTGCCAGGGAAACTTAAGCCTCCTTAGATCAATGGTCTACCTTAACAGTGCCTCTCCAGAACAGAAGTTTCCTGACCCATCTTTTTACCCTTCCTTGGAGGTCTGAAACAATTTCCTATAAATGTTTTACTACTTATTTTGGCTACGTGTTGTCACATTAGCTAGCCCACATATGTAATTTTACTCAAAATACCATAACCTCTAACTGGATCTCCACATCACTTCTCATCTTTTGAATTTCTCTCTTTTGTAAATTTTATACTTTGGTATTTTTATATTAAACCATTTAACCATGAGCCAGCCATGTTTCTACTTTAAATGTTTACTGGTTTGTTCCAAAGCATCACTCATGTTCCTCACATTTTTATACAGATGCTCTTCATAAAAGAAAGTGAACTTTCTTTTTCTAGGCAATGCTTTGTATCTGTATTATTCACTTCAGCAACTTAAAAAATTACTTATGCTTTAAAAGTTGGCTAATCTCTCTCCCATCTTTCACTACCTATCCTTTTGCTAAAACACCACATAAAACTGAATACTAAATTTGCAAGACTACTGCTCTGCTAATTTCTTATGCAGATATGGCCTGTCAGTTCTAGATGACTTTGGATTGGCCCCAACCAAAAGAATATATTCTGGGTAGTATAATACTGCATGGAACAATGTGATCTGTATAAAAAAATCACTTACTGAATCACCAGCACCTCCTTCCACTCCTAGGAGATCTCCCATCGAAGCAATGCCTGAATTAGTGCAGAGTGATTTGTGGCTTTCCAGCCGTCATTCATTAATTCTTAGGAAATACAATATACAATACAATAGCACTCAGCCTGAGGTCATATTCTGGAATGTCTTAGGAAGAGTGTAATTTGTCTGCTGAATGTTCTTTAAACTTGTTCTTAAAGAATAACTGTAGTCTATTATTTCTATAACCCCCCAAACACATTTCACTCTTGGTGAAATATTGTGTCGGTCATACAGACCAATAAAGGGGGAAGGGTAAGGGATTGTGTCTGTGGAGAGTTTGGTCTATGAAACAGCAGCTGAGTTGAAGACAAGGGGTTTTATTTCAATGCTTTGCCATTCCTATATGAAAGGAAAGCAAAGGCAAGCCTGACAGCAAAGGCTAGAGTTGACCTGGGCACTCTGATCCACTGGCTTTGGCACTTCACCACACGGCTGACCTGTAAAAGTTGTCCTGTTTTAGAAAGCACATTGCTTAACTATAATTCACTGAGTAGCTGCCTTGTTTCTTTGAGCAGAGACAAGAGAGGACGTTGTAAGGTGCAGGCTCTGTTTGAGGATCCAAGAGCCTGGAGACCTACCTTTAGAGTGAGCCAAGAAGCTGCTTACACAAAGCCAGAGAGACTGTAATGCCTGCTTCATCAAGGACTTTTGGCAAAATCTGTGACAAGTTCAGCTCAGCCAAAACCACTGCACCTTTAGACATGCACTGTGGGAGAACTTGAGCACAAAGGGAAGTTTTCTGGTGGGTTTCAGGCACCCCTAGTTTCCCAGAAATCCAAGAAAGTTGTATAGGGGTTTCCTTTTAGGTCTTTTGCTCTTTTGAATTTACATGTTAATTATCCTAAGCTGCACATTAGGTACCTAAAAGCTTTTTTCCCTTTTACCTCTTACACAGTTGATTTAAGCAGTAAATAAAAAGGAGCAAGAGGTAAACATGTGACAAGAATCACAACAAATACTGGGGTTAACAAAGCATAGCCATTTTTCACTATTTAGTAGGCACCACGACAGCAATTATTTTAAGGAAAGATTTGAAAGACAATGCTTCAATTATTTTTATGGTCAGCTCCTCCCATGCTCAGGGGTTTTCATGCTTTTAGCTATTGCATATGCAACTGAAGCTAACTGTGAAATTAGCAATTTATTTATCCCATGGTACATACACACACAATTGCAACAGTAAAGTGAGTAAGAGTGACTGCTGTGAGTAAAAGTTAGAACCTTTTTCAGCAGATTTGCCATTCACTATTTAATCACATACCGGTGGATTCCCATATTGAAACTTTCCTTGTTCCTTCTTGTGGCTTATATCACTAATACTGTTAATACACTTCTCTTATACCTAAACAACAGAATATGAGCTCTGTCAAAATAACAAGTCAGACAAAGGAAAATTTGACCTTCAAAATAGCTGCCTGGATCACAGGGAAGCAGAGGATGCCATTAAGTATAAAATAGGACAATAAAGGCCTACAACTTGTAAACAGCTTTTGATACTGTAACACTTATTAAAAGTAGGTCTCCTTAGGAATGCATGTGCACATTAAGATATTTTTCAAGATTATATCTTTACAAAAACTACATTAGAACTTATAGTCTCTTCCTTGCATTATGTCCGATTCTGAAAAATGTGTCAATATAAGGGAAAAAATCTCTTATGAAAATTAACTATTTCTGATTATTTAGCCACAGATTAGAAAGCTGATTAAATAAGATCTAAAATTGTTGATAATCTTACTTGGAAGATATAACTGATAAAGAAAAAAGAATAATAAAGGCATGTCAACAGCGATAAAATTATCTAGACAATTCTGTGTACATAATTATTAAGAATTTAGATTTCTCCATCTGAAATCAACATGTAATTGCGCATTGTTCCATTTTATATTTAGACACCGCTGTAAAATAGAAATTTTAGTTTAGTGGACCACAAACATATAGCTATTTGAATCTGAGATACCAGAAAAAAATGTATTTTATGTCCCTCTTTCATCTAATATTAATGGAATACAGTATACATTACTGTTTCTTAGTGATTTTACATGAAATTCAAGTTAATAAATAGATAAGGATTTATATTTTCTTGTAAAAGCAACTGCAGTAATACCTGTAGACAATCTGATGCATGAGCAACACTCTGAAAGTTGGTGAGTGCCTTCTCCTCTTCTAATGATCTCTTTAAGGGGACATTTTTAAAATTGGCCATTTGAATTAAACTAAGAGTTACTACTGTGGTACATATAAAACATGAAACTGAGTTACCTGTATGGCTGTGAGGATATTGGCTAATGCCTGGCCATATGTGTCATGACAGTGAACAGCAAGAGCACTCAGAGGAATTTCTTTCATAACAGCTTCCAACATTTTTTTCATACTTCCAGGAGTCCCCACACCAATTGTATCTCCCAGAGAGATTTCATAACAGCCTATACTGTACAGCCGCTTAGATACCTGATTAGAAACAGAAAAACATGAAGAGGTCAAGATGAAAGAATATAAAATAGGGTCAAGAACATATATTTAAAAAGACATACTTCTGTACAGGTTTCAGATTTTGACCTACTGAAGTCAATCTATTTATCACATACCTTCTATTCATTCTTGAAAATTGTCATCCAAGAAGAACATCCCACAGATCCTCTTACTTTAAATTTATAGTTCTGCTTCTGTACATGGAATAAGCAACCAAGCCGAATCCACCAAAAACTTGCTTTCTGACTCACAGAGAATCCAAATAAGCAAATTTTTAACATTATGATTTAAGCTTCTTTCAAGACCTTTCCCATCACTTTTTCCTCTCGGGGGGCTTCCCAGCTGTTTAATTTTCTCCATGTACTTTTCAGTTTATAAGTTGTGCAGGGTAAAGACCCACCCTTTTGTTTGCTTATTTCATGGAGCCAAGCACATGGACAAACTAAGAAAACACATAATTAACAAGGAGCCTCATTTTGTTTTCTCTTGACACTTAAAAAGTCAATGAAAACTGAAGATTTAACATATTGAAGCCAATATTAATTTTGCTTTCCATGAAATTAAACTTTAAAATACTAACAAAGCAAAATTTAAATTAACATTCTAGTCCTTAAATTTTAAAAATTGTCTTAATATCAAACAAAACCATATACAAATATCTACTTATGTAAGTAGAGCCCTAAATATTTCTGGAATTATGTCCTTGATGAGTTCTTTGCATGAGTAAAAGAAATCAGGTCAGGCTCCATAATCTTTGTATGAAGAGAAACATACATTCAGAAGCATAAAATCATGTTTTCACTGAAAATACAGTTTCAGAAATTGAATTTAGGAGCTTTCCATCTTATTTTTGCTGAATTTATTTGGAAAGGTTTCACTTTATTTTCAGCTGCCGAAAATGTTTGTCCCCTTTAGGATTCCCTACTGTGTATAAATTATCCCAAAAGACCACTCCATTGGACAGTCTAGAAGTTAACTGTTTAGAAATGAAAAAATACAACTCTTTTCCAAGACATCTTCAGTCACACTGCACTCTGCTGTTAAAGCAATTCCAGGACTTCATCAGTGGGATTGCTGTGAACATGTCTGAGGAAGCTGACAAAGTGCTGCACCAGCAGTCTTGGAAGTGCTGGATTAATACTGCTGTTCACTTAATTCAAAGAACAGCTGAAAAAGAATTTCAAATAGCCTGAATCGTTCTGTTTAAGTCTTGGAAGTGCTATGACTATTGCAAATGTAGTAAAACTGTGCTTTAAAGTCAGACTCACTGGTTCATATCAACACAACCTGAATATATGTTTTAAGAAGGGGACATTCACCAGATTGCAAAAGAGATTCTATCCCATGGCATATTTTTATATCATCAACACATGACAGGTGTTTTAACTAGACTACCATTGTAAGAAATAAAAGGATCATCTGCAACTAGGGGTGGATTTAAACCAGTTAATCACCAAACCTCAGCTTTTCTTTAAGATGAGGGTAAAGGAAGAACGGATTTTTTTTTTCCTTCTGTTCTTTCTAATTCATGATTCAAAGTTTTTCTAGATGAGCATTTTAGTAATAACTAAGACTATATAAACTGATAGAAATCTTTGCATTCACTTCTCTTCCATGTTCGGTCCTTTGGTCTTTCAACTGTCTGAGACAAAGTTATGGAAGATGAAAGAAGAGAGGATGAAACTCTGCTAACAAGTTCAGCACCATAACTGACTTGTCACGATCTGACCTTAAAGTGAACCTTAAAAAGAGACCTGTATTTATTTTCAAAAAGAATGTGCATGCTTGGAAGCTGAATGGGAGTTTTTCATACTGAATTTCCTATTCTACCATAGGCAGCCCATTAGTTATATTTTTGTTAAGTTTTCAATGTGGATTTTTGGGAGGAGGGTGTGGGAGAAGAGAACACACTGTTTTGTCAATGTAATCAGGATATGATTATGAGCTTGCAGCTTTGTTGATTGAACCGGGTTGTGTTCTGCACCACTGAGCAGTTTTACTATGCATGAGTTTTGTGCTACTCCCCTTGGGAACACTACCCTGACACCAAGCATTGATCAAAATGGGAGTTGGTGACCCAGCACTGCAACCCCTTAGGCATGTGAACAGTCCTACTCCTGGAAATAATATCTGAAACTATACTCTTACATGGAATACAAAAGTCATAATCCAGTTATAGATTATTATAAGCAACTACCAACATAGAGCTCTGCAGTCCTTGTGCCGTAAAGGAAACTGCAATGATCCAACAATATTCAAACAGGAGTATGTACATTTTCTGTAGCCTGATCAGCATGTCTGCTGGGTATTATTTAAGTGAATTCACTGCTTTAGGTTAAAGGGAAGCTAAGGAGAGAAAGAAGCAGGAAGAAACATAAGAACAGCCAAGTATACGACAGGAAGGCAACGGATAACACATTATATGATGCTTGCAACAACGTTCAAGCTTCTTTTGCCTAAAGTTGAAATTCACAAATCACAAAATGATAAATGGCTAAGCAGTGACTCCATTTCAAGAAGCAGCAGAGTGATAAAAAAGGATTATACAGTTTTTTTTAAATGATAAATGTTTTGTTAAATAAAGACCCATACAGATAAACCTGAGAGATCCTAGAACTCTGAAAGAATCTGAAGTTTGCACTTTCTAGATAACTACATGCAAAACAATTATGTATCCAGTATGCTATAATTGCACATAGTCTGCAATAAACTGTAGTACATGTAATCTGAAATAATCCAGTTCTAATAGTTTTTGCTTCAATTAAAAAATCTTTTGCTTAAAAGAATAAAAAGGTCACTGTTACTGACTTCAGAAAAAACTGTCTAAACTTTTCAATCACAGGTGCTGCAGTACATTGTCAAGGGAATCAAAATGTTCCCATCCCAAGAAAGATGATGACCAGAGCAACAGCCCTCTGAAAGGGTTTAGCAACTCAGCTAGTAATTTTGATTATTCTGATTCAGCAAAGAATAAGTGTATGTGTTAACTTAAAATTGATCAGATGCTTATATACATATACACCTCAGTGCTTACCAAATCAGGGCTGGCACTAATAAATTAATTTAATGAGGTAGCTTTTATTCATAAACATGTACAGGTGGTATACAGGTATACAAAATGACACTTACTACAAGGAAGACAGAAAATGTGAGTATAAGTCTGCAGGTTTGGAACATTAAACAGCACTCCCACTGGCAAACTGAGAAGGAGCTCTTCTGTGTAAGAAGAGCAGTTAAAAAACAAGCAACACATGAAAAGAAGCTTGTTGGGAAACATGATAAGCAGTTTGTCATCACTGCTCTAACTAAAGCTGTGTCAATTATAACCTTCACATATAAAACCAAATTAATTTACAAACACTGAGTACTTTTTTTCAAAGAGTGTGAGTACGTGTGGCTGCTGTGAGAGAATACTCTCATGTGCTCTTTGGAATGTACACTTGAAGAAGATGCAGAAGAACAGGACCTGAAAACCACACTTGCATAACATAATACATTAGACAAATGTGGACTGGCTGCTATGGCTATGAATTAAAAGGTAATTGTTTGGCTATTCTGCTAGATCGAAAAAAAAAAAGGTGGTTAAGTATAACAGAGAAGACAGGTCTGTCCCTAGATGGAAGACCAGTGTGTTCCACCTTAAGCTTTTTAAATTCTCTCTCCACTTTCTTTTTTTACTATTTCAGCTTCAATGCTCTCTTAGCCTTCCTACAAAATTTAACACTTGTGTTTCACTCATCTCTCTGCTAGAAAAAAATCATAGACTGAGATATCTTCTTCTTTTTCCTTTATTCTAAAGGGAAAAAGGAGCCAGGGAGGGAAGGTGCAACTTAATCCATCATGGCAATAGAGCAATTTAAGAAATCATACTGGGGCTAAGTTTTGGTTCATGTGTCAATCACATGACACTCACCAGAAGTACAGTGTTTTAGCAGGTGCTCTACCAGCTCACAGCACAGTATGCTTATTCCAGCATGAAATGGATTTAAAAGCAAGTGGTTGTGCTGGAAACTGTCCTGTACAACAAGGCCCACTGACATAAGTGCTTGAGTCTATTTCCTTAAGCATTTTCTACTTTCTTGATGGAGGAAATAGAACATAGTAATTTTTCTCATGACTGATAGCAATCAAAATACACTGTTTTTCTCAAATTTGACTGCATATGGTTGAGGTTATGCACTCAGTTTTAACATTAGTTTGTGCTTGTTTTCCTTCATTTTTATCCATTAAAGATCTTTTTAAGTACAGAACATGACTTACAGACATTTTAAAATGTATTTTTGATTCATTAAAAAGACAAGCCAAAAGTTCACTCTTACTTCTGCCACTTTAGCTGGTACGATGCTTCCTTCATATGGGCATCCCAATGCACACGACACATACCTATAACAGAAAGAACACACAATGATACTTCTGTTTTTTGTATATAGATGTGCTCATCCATGTTACATTTAAAAATGGATTAAGTATAACTTTTAATATTTAAGACAGTCAATATAGAATAAATATTTGAATGAAAAGATAAAATTACATCAGATAAAAATAGCATGTTTATTAATTTTCCTTTTAAATCACAGAACAGAGATTTATAGCTTCATTTATGCCCAATGTATGTTACAAGTTGTAAAGGACTGGCAATACAGCCAAGTTAATGATGCTGCAGGAGACTTCATTTTTCTTGGTGTTTCCTTCTGAAGTTGCAAGAGCCAGCTCAAGCTTTGCCTTGCCTAGCCCACACAAGGTATTCAGAGGAAGATGCCACTTTTAACCTTGTACTAGCTACCTGGATCATAGTGAGCAACAAATGGATACAAACAACTTCTAACAACCCCACCAACTCATAAGTCATCAGACCTGTGATGAATAAGGTAGTTTTCATCCTCTATCTCTGTATTGGCACCTCTGTCCCAGTATTGCAGAAGAATTATAGCTCCATTGCAAACTGTAATTTAGGTAGGCCTTGGGACAAGAAGAAGCTGAGAAGCCAAACCACATCCCTCAGCGGCTATGGGCTCCACAAAGCACAGAAACTGAAAGCCACAACCGAGCTCCCATTGTTCAGCCCTAATGCTCTGTTAGTATAGAATTTGGTTTAAATTTCCTCTTTTTAATGACAATTAAGAGCCATGAAATTCTAATTAAACTTCTAATTATTAAATTGATTGGGAATACAATTAAACTAACGAGAGACAGCCAGTCACAATCAAAAGTGCAACTATAAAAGGATTTACAACAGATTCAGATGTAGGCAGAGCCTCAGTGAGAGGTTGCTCAATTGCTTTATAGAAGAATAAGAGCCTTCATTGATCTCCTGTCATTCCCTTTTGCTCAACACTGAAGGATATAATGTAAAATTATACACTGTATAATGCAAAAGGGATTGAACAGATGCCAGTTTGTATGTAGTCAAGGTTTATAGGGTAAAGGATGTATTGTTTCTTTGCAGTTGAAGGAGAAAGGGATTGATAGAATGCGAAATTAGGATTGGTAACAGGCAAAAACAAATTGTGGAAAAAAAAGTCCACATTTTAATGCATAGAATATATTCTATCTGTTATATGAAAGCGTGGTGTTGGCACACTAGAAGTAGCAGCAAGAATGAAGCAAACCTTGAATCTAAAAAGAACTTGATTAGTCCTGACAAAGAAATGGAAATGAATATTGTTTCCACAAAAGTGGTTGGGTCCCTTACATCCTGCTCATAATTTTAGTCCAGATGCCTACTAGGCATGATTTCAATTACTGGTATGTCATTATGAGAACCAGGTTTTTTTGAAACCTGGCCACAGAATTCATTAGATATCAGCCCCAATTTAGATGTCACTGTTTAAATTTCAAAATTGTGAATTTGCTTATTTACGTGAAAAAGTACCTACTGTTAACAGTTGAACACTGCCCTGATTTTCAGTGACACACAACGCCAAAACAATTCAAGATAATTTCCTTAATTTTTTTTACACATACAAAGTTTTTCAAATTAAACTAAGCATGAAAAATTTCAGACCCAAAGGGTTGCTTTTTACATAATACTACAGCGCCTAGAGCTAAAGAATACATACACTTACTGGAATTATTTTCAACATTAGCCACACCACTTTTTATGAAGCTATCAAGAACAGTACTAAATGCTAAGTAAATACAAAACATCCAGTGCACAAGTTCCCTTTACTTACATATATCTTTACAGGTTCCTAATGGCTACATTTGACAGATTGAGAAGACATGCATTTGGTAGGGATAATGTGGCATGAATGACATCTGGAATGGAGTAGGGCAAAGAAAAGTAAAAGCAGGCCAAAGGTATCTGGAGAACAAGGGAATATTCCCTGTGGTTCACACCAGCAAGCAGATTGCCTGAGCTCACATAATTCAGCTGGGCCTGCTGGGGTATGAAAGTATGTGGTGACCTGAGGAATCTGCCTACTATAATACACAAATCTGTTTGAGATTATGAACTCTCTGCATACTTACACCACTGTGACTAGACTGACATTTTAAACAAGGAAAATAAAATGAATATAATCTCTCTGGGCATCTGCTATTCAATACTAAACTGGAGAAAATAGGGATTACTGAAAGAATTTGACAGGAAAAGAATTTCCTACCAAGATACAACAAAGTTCTGAGAACAATGAAAGAAGAGTTCTTCAGTAGAGTTCATCAAGAACGAGCTTGGCAGAATTTTACCTAATATTTTCATTTAAAGAGTTGGAATAAAAAGTAGAAAGTAGAGATATGGTGGTAACATTAAATTTCTTAGTCCTGTCAATACAAAACCCCCAAAAAAGCACTGAGATCCCATTGAGAATGGACAGGAGCAATAGAAAAAGGGACTCAGTTGATGACACTGACAAAGACAGAGAAATGCTTAAAATGAGGCTTTAAAAGAGTAAAACGCACTCCAGACATATATCAGGATAAGTGTTTTTAATAGAGGACATAAAATATAAATTCCTTATATCAGGCTCTTGTTGTATTCTTATTGGAAATAAGAGAAACAATTTGAGTCATTTGTAGAAAATTTCATGCAAGCTGGAACGTATGCAGGCAAGGGCTGAGTAAAACTAGTGGGGTACAGAGAGCCTAGCATAGCAAAGGAGAAAATATGCATGCCTGTGTGAAAGAGGAAAGATACCACGTCTGAGTTTTTGCCAAGACATCTACAATTAAGGCAGCGCTGACTGGGATGCTTTGGAATTATGTTTGCATGGTTCCAAATGAGTAAGTAAAACTGCAAGGAAACGGGTTTCAAGAAAAGGTAGATCTGTTATCTACAGATATGTTGGGCTGTTAGTTTGCTGTTTTGGATTTTTTTAAGTACGAAACAACACATAAAGCACTAAAAAACACAAGAAAATACAGCCAAAGCACAGCCCCAGGACCTCTACCCACACACTTCCAAAATGGGAGACAACTTTGAAGAACATACTGAAGAACTGCTTAGAAAGAAGAAAATTACCAAGAGAGAGCCGTGGAGTGCAACAGACAACACAAACTTAAAAGAGTTTGGTCAACTGCAGCAAACATTACTGACAAGTCAAGAAGAATGAGGGTAGACTACTGTTTCCGAGACCTTGTCATCAGGGAGTTTGGTGAGAGCTGTTGCAGTTGCAAGTAAGGAACAGAAGCCAAAGTGTAGGAGTTATAAGAGAGAATCACAGAAGAGGGTCTCCAGACAGTAATTATAAACAGCGCCTGCAATGAGCTTAGGAATGAAGAAGAGATAGGCGATGAGATATGATATGAAGAACCAAGTAGGGTCAAAGGTGCAATTTTTAAGAGGCAAATGCTTGCTTATATTGCAAGTGGAAAAGAGCCAGAGGACAGCAAGAGGTTAAGAAAGAGAATAAGGGAGGGAAAAAATAAGAGGAAGAACAAAACACGGGGTCACTGGGGCAAGTGGAAGGGGTACAGATGGAAAGTAGACAAGAAACTTCTGCTGCTCTGACAGTGGAGGAGAAAGGATTAGGGGAAGGGAGGGAAAGGAGAGAAACAGAAGGAAGAGGACACTGTATTTTTCTTAGGAGAAAAAGCAAGATTCTACATGAAGAAAAGCAGCAGAGGAAAAAAGAACAGTTTGAGCAATAAATTGCAGAGGCAACTGGGATTTAATGTGGGAATTCAATTAAGTTGGAGAATACAGCTGTTTTCTAAAAAGATAGCAGGACTGAAAGAAAAAATATACTGTAATGAAAAAGACTGTCCTGGAGTCAGGATATTCACCAGAGACACTCCACAGTATGAGAGCAGAAGTAAATATCTGGGAGTTCACAAAGCTGAGTCTGCAATGGAAGTGTTTAATTCTAAGTATGTGCTTAAATCTTTGCTGAATCAAGGCCAGATGTAGCATAACTACATCTTCAGCGTGCAATCAAAAAAAGAGCCCATGAAATGAGAGGTGGAAAGAAGGAATCTGCAAGTAAACATATCTATACAGCTGCTTTAGAAACACACGGGTACATGTTTTGCTCACTCCAAAGAAGTTCACTGGGTAATATTTTGCACAAAAATGCTGAACAGCCTCTGGGGATGGGGAGAGAGAAAGAAGAGGAAGGGAGTTTTCAATTTCTTTCTGTAAGCCAAAACCAAATTTCAATGTTCCACAAATGGTATAGACAGTATAAGATCCCCCCAGTCAAGGACACTAGGAATGGTGATAATCACCACACCAGCCCAATGCCTGTGAAGTGAAGAATATCAAACCACAAACAGGGTAAATGAGCAAACTTTTCATAACCAAAGTGTGTTAAAAGGAAAATGAATCCAAGCAGAAACTGAACTCCATGTTGTAATCAGCCCTTTGTCAGCTTGTTTCAGCAAGAGTTCCAGAGCCAGATCCACAGCTGCTACCACAGCTGGAAGCATAGAGCCTCCTGAGAAGCCAGTTGCAGACTCAGATGCTGCTGTTTCCTGTTTATTATTATAGTGTAAGTTCGCATATAATTTACCATGTTCACTGCAGATGTATTTATTTTTATTGGATGTTTGTGCTAAAACGTATATGCCTATCATTTGGTGAATTCACAATATCAAGGTTGATATATTTTGTCTCTTTGCAAAGGAAGCCATTTGTTAAAAACAGGCAATCTTTACTGTGATGAGAGGGGAAAACACAAAGAAGGGAAGAGAGAAAGGAAATTCTTCCAGAAACAGAATCTCCAAGCCAAGTCCAAAATGTGTAAATAAGGCCAGGATTGTTTTTCCACATTTGACTTTAAAAAGGGGCGGGGGGGGGGGGGAGGGGGGAAGAAACAATCTCTCCATGTATTTACTGCCCAGTTACAAGTAATATATATGCTATTCAGAGTGAATTCTATAGTAAAAATGCCCAGAAAACGATGTTAACTTGTGAACTATATTCTGGAAAATAACGACTTCTCTAAAAACATAACTGTTATAATAATGGACCACTTAACCACTTCATTTGTAATAACTAGTTCAAGCTATTCATGGAGTAATCTGTAACATACTAGCAAACACATTGTATTGTAGCCTTATAATTTCATACTAACATTTCAAGTCTGATTTACACTACCCTTTAAGAAACAGGGATGAGCATCCACATTTTTCTTAAATTTTTTTAAAGCAGCTTTTCTGGCCTACTAATAATATTTTCTCCCTGCAGGTATAAAACCAACAAGTAAAAGTTGCTATTAAGTTATTCCTAAGGAAAATCTTTCCCCTTACATAATGCAATCATCCAGTCTGATAGAGTAAGTATAATGGCTCTGATATCCTTTTCTTAACCTGTTTCCAGTACAGAGAAATTCACCAAGTCCCCACATCCCAGCAATCTCTGGCTTCATAAACTTCTCCAGGGAACTGGAGAAGCTGGCTTAATACTGTGTAACCTTATAGATTTGCTTACCGTTCACATACAAAAATGTGTTGCTTCCAAGTCTATTAAATTTTCATATACATTTTGTTGTTCCCATAACCTCAAATATAGGCTCACTTATAGTGACATGAAGGTCTGAAATGGGTATTACTACCTAGAGAAGTGATAATGATGTAAATCACTCTATTATCAATATAATTGTGATAATTCTAAACTACACAGTGCAGTCCTAAAAATGGGCATTTTAAAGCAATGTGAAAAAAACATGTACTCCAGACCTAAGTATTCCAGAACACCACAAAATACAAGTTCAAAATTTATGTCTGTATTCATAAAACACACACAGCTTTGAATTTTATTGATTTGTACAAAACTGAACTGTTGGAGTTTATGTTATTATACTTGTAATTACGTATAAAAAATACAGTATTGTAAGGCCATACAGATATCTTTACTTACTTAGGATGAACTGTAACAAAAGAAAAAAAAGAACATTGTTGAACTGAATTATAAAGATCAGATTGTCTTGATAATCACAAGTTTTAGATAATTAGGATGTTTCTTTATAAACAAAACAGATGCCATCATTAGTTTCTGAAATCACTTGTTAGAAAGTATACTAAAATAAAACTGATGTGTTCTTACATATTTTTTCCAGATAAATCCAGATATCATTAGCACAAGACAAAGATATCTAAAATCAGTTCTTTCTCTTTAAGTCTTCATTATTTTGTGTTTAATCTGTGTATTAGGATCAAAGTAAACCAATAATTTTTTCCTATAATCAACAAGGAATTACATATGTTGCAACCTGTAAGCTTAATTATAGCATAATAAAAAGGTAATAATATTGCACACAATAGTTTGTTTGGTATCTGTCATAGAAAAAATATTGCCATATTTCAAGTATATCAAACAGTATTTGGATTCCATACAAACACAGATGTAAGCCAAATATTGATACATTTCAAAATGCTCTTACATTCTGTGAACTTCATCATTGTTAAAGACACAGGACATAAACAAAGGAATTACATACACCAGTTCAGAATTAATACGTGATTACATAGGCTTTAACTTATGAAACAGCAGCTTTGTAAGGAAATGCTTCTAGAGTTACTTTACAGCAATCATTTGCATCTGTTTTTCTAACACTGAACCTCTAAACATTTGCACACACATTCACACACACAAACGGCCTTTGAAGAGCTATTCACATGAAAATTTTTCGGTCTGGGACATAAATACGGCTTTTCATTGCAGATCATCGAGAAGTGGTTTTTTAGTAGAGAAAAAAAAATTACAACCTTTCAGGCATATATTTCCTGTTCATTTTCATTAGGACTAAGTCCTATACAGAACTGAATGTTTGATTTTATTTCATTGTCAGAGGATACAAAGTAGGTAGTGAGGTACCATTTACTGAAAAGAGGAAATGCAAGCCCTTACTTCCTTACTGTTCTATAGTACTAATTTCAATTTCTTTCTGTCTTTTTAAATTCTGGAATATATTAACTTGGAAAAATCTAGTGTAATCAGAATTTACTTAATATTTCCTTCATATGTATGTTAATGATTTATTTAGCTTAAAAGACAAACCAAGTGACTGCTTACAGTTACCATTTGCCACCATTATTCATCAATCCTGGCTGGTGGACTTCATTTTTAATCACTCAGTAAGTTGTGATATTTTTAATAGTACCTGAACTATGCATTAAAAGATGCAAATTTAAAACCAGCACTATTTTATGTTACTTCACATGCAAAACATGTATAGTAGTAATTAGCTGACCACACAGTTCATAACTGATTTGGCTCAGTGTCTTCATAGAATGTGTCCCAGATGTTATTGTAAAGGTTTTATGCATGTACAAAAAAATAAAAATAAAATCCCCTTTAAGAATCTAATAAATAGTCTAACTTCTAAGACCATATGCAACATTTCAATTCTTCATAAACATTTGAACTAATCTAGTAAATATTAAGAAAACTGTGGACTGTGCTACAGATTTCAAATGTGACAGCTGACAACATAAATTTTCTAGATGATGATCAAGTCAATGTTAGTGCAGCTGTAGTAACAGTAAGACATGCAAAAGCTTAAAGTTTAGTTTCAACTGTTTGAGTGCATTTTTCATAAGATTCAAGGATTGCCAATGATTTATGCTCACTGCATAAATTGTAAATTGCCAGTAAAAATAGGAAATAAAATTTGAACCTCTTAAAATTATTTTTTGAAATATTTTTCAACTGCACAAATAAGGAGGTAGGGTAAGGCACTAAATTATCCATTTTCTGCAAATAAATAACTCTTTAAACAATAATAGCGCTTTAGAAAGGAAACAATCTCTGTATTGAAATGAATACAATTTATGCATATTAATACTTTTATTACCCAAGTAATTCCAGCAAAATATTTAGCCTACAAAACTTATATTAGAAGCTAAAATGTGTAGTCCTGGGAGCTTGCTTGAGGAAAGACTGCAGATTTGGACCATGCTTCTTTAAATTAGCCAATCTCTTAAAGGGTGATTAAAATCAAAGTCCACAGAGTACAAACCTTTGCCCATAAAGTCTACAGATTAGTTATTAGTTTTGTGTTACCTTGCTGCACAAGGCCTATTAATTACAAGGTCTTAATCCTCAGCCTACGCACAGGTAGAATGGGATTAATCTCTTCTTACTTCTGATATCAAAAATAATCATCTACAGCCTATGCTTTAGATAAGCTATCTACAGAACGACCAGCATTGGATAGGACCTAAGCTCACTTACAGTCAAAAGGATGATCACCCAGAGTGTTTCACCTTATCCTAAGGCAGGTACTTTAAAAAGCACATACAGTAAACCACAGCCTAAGGGCTGTCTAATTCCCTCTAGTTACTACAGGAAGATTTAGGATGACAAGCTCAGACTTCTTGTGTGGTCAGGCTCAGATGTGTCTCAGGTTACAACAATAGCTGCAAACAATACATAATTACTTTCAGTAAATAGAAGCCATACAACCAAATAAAACCTGAAACTAATCTTCTTGCAATTAAATAACAACCAGTCAAACCATGAGCACCTATTCAAAATACTGAATGTCAAGAACAATTTGCCACAAAGCCTTGACTGTCTCAGCATTTAGAGAATTTTGCATGGAATGGGATATCAAAATGCCGTTTATTTTATCTGTCACTATGAGCAGCTTCTTTAGCAACAGCTAACTGTGGGATCATAAATGACAGGCTGTAATAGTTAATTCGGTTTTGATTGCATTATTTTCAGGAAAAAGTCCTCTTGGTTGCACTGAATATTTCCGTGAAATTTCAGTTTAAATTTACTTTCTGATTATCTTTTCACACCTTTTTTTCACTGAGGAAGAGAAGCCCAGTGTTTTACCTCATTAAATACAGTGTAAAACTTAAGAAGTCTTCTAAACGTACTGCAATATTTGGGAACCAATGAACTAATTTCTCTCAAGTACTAATGAAATCCCTATAGTAATGTAGGCTTTTGTAGGTTGTTACTACCAGAGAAAACCACAGTTTAGTTTTCTAGAATTAAGTTGGAAATGACAGTCTGCTTCATAATCTCTCCCCTCACAAGCAGCTGAAATATGAAGAGATTTACTTACTTCCTGGATTTGGCATTCAAAACTGATGCTTCTTTATGTGCATTTTTTCATTTTTTAACTAATTAAAAGTTTTAAGTCCACCTTCCAGAGCTTTGTTCAACTGCTGAGAGATCTATTATTAAATACAAAAGAAGTCCTTCTGAAATCTGTATTTCTATATTCATGCTTCTATATTCCTGTCAGGAATTTTTTTTAAAGTGCACTCAAAGTCCAAACGTATGGTTTTAACCAGTTCTCTTTCATCTTCTAACTTAATAGCATGTTCAAAACCTTCTTTTCAATATTTTCATATACTGAAACCCATGTTCAATGGATACTCTGAATTACCTCAGTTAGAGTTTTTTGTTATGAAATAAGGCTCTATATTCTGCAATTCAGATTCTCAGTAGGTTTTTAGCAGATTGGCTACTTTACTATTGAGTTATAACAGATCTCCCTGGAAAAATACCAGCTGTTCTCTCCTAAACTTTTTGATTTGTTGTAACATTAGTCCATCACCTTTTCTCCTGATGCCTCAATCTCTAATTTTCACTGGATAAATTAATTCTCCAACTAGCATCATACGATGAAGAGACTTGTAACAGTCACATAAATGTAGCTTCTCTTCAATATACTTATCCTCTCTATTTGGATTCTTTACTTGGGTATAATCCCACAAATTGAATGATTCTGTCAATGACTTCTTACTTCTGAATGATTCACTTTTCTGAGACATGTAAGCCTAAAGGAAAAAGTTATATCTGGAGTGCACTTAGATTTTTCATTCACAACTTTCAATCTGATTGCTCTGTAGTCTACCTGATACTAAGCACTTTGCGGTTGAAGTGTTCTGTAACACACTGCACCTGGCGTGACGGACTCAATAAAATCGTCTGCATGTACTGCATGGAATTTGCCTTATGTTTGTATATTGAAGTGAAATTACAGATCTTTGTACTGGATGCACAAAGTAAGCACTTTTAAAACATAATCCAATTGTATTTTCCCTGACTTCAATTATCTCATTTCTCTTCATCTCTGTACTGCTGTTTTGTTGTTTGCTTCATTGCTTAGCTCTTGATACTCCTCTCTTTGTATCTCCTTGCTTTGTATTCCTTCTTTTTATTTTAATTTATCTTTTCTGTGTATGTGTGCTCTCCTTCTGTCTGACCATTTTCTACCTCCTACTTCTCTTTTTTTCCTTTTTTTGCTGTGTAAAGAAAAATAAAAGCCACATGGTTCTTCAGACACTGGACAATAAATGTTTGGGAATGTTGTAGAATCCTATCATGGGAACAGTTACTTCCATCCCATCAGTGTTTCAGTGCCAGAATAATTGCTTCTGGCACATTACAAATGCCTAAGAAATATAACCTGTGGGGAAAAAATAGCACCAGGTTGCTACTTTTTTCAACATGTGAAAAGTAGTGCACAGAAAACAAATTAACATTTTAAGTTGAAATCAATCTACAGTACACCACAGGGCTTCTTCATCACCTGCACTTTACATCTTACAGACCTGTTGCAAAGTCCCTTTGCTGACAGCTATAGTTACCCAAAAACTTCTACAATGTATGGGCTTTGAGGATTCCCTGGGTGGTTGATTGCCTCTATTGTTCCATGTGGTTGAATTTTATTAGTTAAATAATGGAATATGAAACAGAAAGATCTCCTGATGTGCCTAGACATCTGAGAAAACCAGAAAACAGAAGTTTAGTGTAAGAATGTTCAAAAGTTTGTTGCTATACACATGCTGTGTTTTCTGAATTGACTGCCTATTCCCTTATCTGCACCTGTCTGGGACCTAAAATTCAGACATTCCTGGGCTTAATCCTTCTGGAGAACTCAAATTGCTAGTTATGTTCTCAGCTCAGAATCTAATTTCAGAAAAATGTGACAAACAGCGGTGGCAGAGAGCTTTTAAACAACAGACCTCTTAAAAAAGTTATTCAGGCAAGCAAAAACCCTGACTACCTAGCAGATTAGCAGCTAGGAAGAATATTTAAACTCTGGCAGAAGTTATTGTTTCCTAATATGGTGAATGTCCTTACTTCTTTATTTGGTGATTTTCCATATGAAACACAGTCAGGCTAAGGAAAAGAACCCAAGCATTTATGAACTATCCTTGGTTGGCTTTGTGTGTGTGTGAAAATCATAGAATCAGAAAATGGTTTGGGTTGGAAGGGACCTTAAAGATCACCAACCCTATTGCCATGGAAAGGGGCACCTTTCACTAGACCAGGTTGATCAAAGCCCCATCCAACCTTGGCCTTGAACACTTCCAAGGATGAGACATCCACAAGCTGGTCCAGCGCCTGACCACCCTCACAGTAAATAGTTTCTTCCTAGTATCTAATCTAAACCTACTCTCAGTTTGAAGCATTTTTTCCTTGCCCTGTCACTACAGTTCCTGGCAGAGAGTCCCTCTCTTGCTTCCCTGTAGGCCCCCTACAGATATTGGAAAGATCCTATGCAACCTTCTCTTCTCCAGTCTGAGCAGCCTCAACTTTCTCAGCCTGTCTTCATAGGAGAGGCACTCCAGTCCCCTTATCAACTCTGTGGCCATTTTCTAGACTTGTTCCAACAGTTCCATGTCCTTCTAATGTTGGGAGCACCAGAACTTTACCCAGTATTTCAGGTCGAGTCTCACAAGAGTGGAGTAGGGGGGCAGAATCATCTCCCTCGACCTTCTGGTCACACTACTTTTAATGGAGCTCAGGATATGGATGGCTTTCAGGGTTGTGAGTGCACACTCATGTTGAGTTTTTCATCAACCGCTAACCCAAAATCCTTGGGTTGAACAAGATGATCTCCAATGGTCCCCTTCAATCTAAACCGCACTTGATATTCTGTGATTCTCTGAGGCTGAGGTATAACTAGAAGTCAGATCTCCCTTTCTCAAGTCAAATGCCAAAAAAAACACACTATTGTGAAACGTGTGCGGTAGGATTATCCCATTACTACTTCTGGAGCAAAGAGAGATTCTAGTATTTATTCCTAGACAAGTTTTCAAACAGTTCATTTCTGAGGTATCGACCTCTATCTGTTTTCGCATCACTGCCAAACATCCAGATACTTTTTGAACATGATGCAGTTTGCATTACTAGTAATCCTCAAGGAATCTCACTGTTGAGTTTCTCCTTGAACCTATGTAAGCCTTTCCACATTCAAAATGACCTTTGCAATTAATAATCTTAAGTAAGTATTTCTGGGCGATGCAAAAGAAAATGGAAATGAAAAACAAATGCCATTCAAGAGCAACTACCATTCAGGATTATTTTAGATTTAAAAGAAAGTACTACAGAGAAAAAATAAATACCAGAAAATTCTAGAATTTCATGCACTGGAGGCTCCAAAAATTTCAATACCACGGTCTTCAGAATAACTTATATATGGAATCATTTTTTTCGTAGGAGTAAATTTGTTTTCTCACTTTTATACCTTGATGCTAGTGTATGAAGTGATATATTATGAATTCTACAATAGAAGTATACAGGGTATTTTTTAAGGTGCAGGCAAGTCTTATGAACTCTCAACAGCACAAAATAAATTTTATTCTGTCACCCATGATAATAAAAATAAATTTGCATAATAAAATAAATCTTATGACTTTTTTTTCAATTTCCAGAGAAAACTAGTCACCATTACTAGTTAAAAATGCATAAATTACAAAATATATTCACTCTTAAAACAAAAAAAATCACAGTAAAGACCATTATTACAATTTATCTAAAATGTAAAAATTTGGTAGTATACTTTTCTACTACTGGTATCAAAAACTCCTGTAACAGCGACTCAAATAATTCTGTATTACTTTAGAATCTTTATATTTACCCACGCACTGGAATATTCATATTCCTTGCAGATTTAGCAACTTCTTCAAACTTTTCTATGCTTTCTTCAATTGAACAATTAATATTCATTTTGCTAAAAGATTCAGATGCTGCACCAAATACTGAGACTTCTGTAGCTCCTGCTGCAATCTAAAAAATATATTTCAATAAAACAGAATTGAAACACTATATTAGATTAAGCATTTAATTCTGTACAACAATCCAGAATCTTAAAGTACATTAACTATATAATCCATACCTAAATGTAAGTTTAATTCAAATTTTTTTAAGCGATCACATACAGACAGATTGAATCAAATTCTGAGTTCATTCACTACAGCTATTTCCTTCCTCTTCTTAACAGTTAGGTAAACGTGTTTTTAAAGAGATAAATAATAAAGGCATTGAGATGTAGGAAATCACATGAACCAACTATAAAATAACAATTATTGATACCTATATTCATTTTTCAGAGAAGGGAAAGATTATATAACAACTCCGAAATATCTATCCCCTGTACAATGTCTGTTCCTCCTGAAAGGCAGGAAGTAATTCTCATGCTTGGAAAAGCTCTCTGTGCTCATGTGCCTTGAGCAGCAACAACCAGGAGGGATTTCCTTGTTAAAGCCAACTCCAGGATCAAAGGCTCCATTAATCTTAGTGTCATAGTTGATATGGATAATGTGGAAAATGTGTATGTGAGAGTCTGCTGAGAGAAGTCTCAGAGCAAATGCAATCTAGAAAATGTGTAAATGTGGTGACTTCACTGAAGAGACAACTAGCCTGAGCTTGTACTCAGTACCTCAGTACTCAGTAAATCAACTCACATGAGGCAAATTAGAAGGCTGAAAGCCATATGATAGGAGAAGAAAATATTTAAGCTTAGGAAATAATTAATTTATTAATTTTCATTCTCCAGTGAGAATAATACTCTTGTTCTATGAAAAGGTGTGGAGCCTTTCCCTTTACTCTCTGCTTCTGCAGACTAATGTCTAGGCTCTAGCAACCCTTATAGGGACAAATATTCTTTCAAATAGGAAAAACATATCAGCAAGAAAGAATGCAGGAATCACCTACAACTATTTTGTCATTGTTTTCCTTTCATATCACTAAATACAGTATGGAGATATAGCACAATTAATTCAACTCATACAAGCTACCATTGAGACAAAGTTGTGGCACCATAATCAGACTATCAACAGCTAAGTCGACAACGCACAGGATTCTGTTTTAACAGAGATTTCTTATGCAGTACAGGAACTGAATGATAGACTACACCACAAATATTCATCAAGCAGTACACTTTCCAAATACAGCTTGTCCGAGATCAGGACAAAAGCATGAAGCATTAAAAACTTACAGAAAACAAAAAAGTGTAAAGATTCTACTGTCAATATATGTGTTTTAAGACTGAATTGCTCCACTTTCACACTTGCAAGCACTTTGAGTCTACAATTTTGAGTATTTATTTTGTATGAACTCAAAAAACTCAAACTTTAAACCCTACCAAAATGAAATGCAGAATTGCTATAAAGCATTTCCATTAAAATTAGTCTTTCTTCATTCTTCTTCAGTACTTTCCACTAAGAAGACACTCTTCAGAAGCTTTTCTAGGGCCAACAAGTCAAAGAAGGAGAACTGTCTTACTCTTTATATACAAGTATCATTTAAAGGAACTTAAAAAGACTGATCAATACTTCCATTAAAATATAAATACACAGAGCTTAACATCACTCTGTAAATTTGCCCCTTTTTCATAATGAAAACTGAGAGTTTTCAGTCAAAAACCCTATAGTTGTTTCTAACATTAAACAGCTAGTTTATGGTACTGAACTGAAAGATAAGAGGTAAATGTGGACATCTTCTACGAAGGCACTTACAGCAGAATGAAAACCTTGAAGATTAGGTGTGAGAACAGGATACTGGACTCCAGGATGCCGCTCAATGCCCCTCATTACTTCTTTGTGATCTGCCATCTAAAACAGATAAATAATTTCTATTGATCAGCAGTCATTTTCTGATTTTGAAGAGCTAAACAGAAATTTGCTTAGACTATGGTTTTGCCTTCATTACTTTTACAGTTCACACAAAAAGTCTAACAACAAAGGGGTTAAACTGATGTTGTACAAGTACTCTTTTTTTGATGTCTTAACTTTTGACTATTTGAATTGCAATTTTTCAGATCTATACGATTACAGAATTGGGACTATGATTTCTTTTTGTGTTTATCTGTGAAAATACAATTTGCACCATAAATTGACAGACTTGTATCATGGTGTTCATCAACTCTTACAGCAACTTTAACCTAACTTCACTGGACTTAATAGGTTGAATTAACAGAATAACTGTCATTTAAAGAAGATCCAAGTCTTGAAAACTTCAGCACTTTGATAAATGCAACTTTACAATGTAATGCAGAAGTCGAATTACTCAACACTGTAATCAGCATACTTGAAAAGACTAAACATGTCTATCCTTAAAAATATATAGAAAAATCCAGCTGTCTGCATAGTGCAACATTTTAATACATTTAGAAGTTTCTTTCTAAATGCTTCTTTATTTTAGTAAAGATCAGAGCATTACTTTATTCAAGCACTTTTTTCCTGAGTCTCCCCTCACAAAAGAAACTGTGCCTTTTTAAGACATTCTTACATTATTCTCACTCACACTCAAGATTAAACATACTCTTATGTACTAACCAAGATGAATGAAAGACTTATTCATGTAATACAATGCAGATTATTTAGACAAGCACATTTTCTTAAAAGAAGCGGATGGAAAATGAACATTTTTTTCAATGGTGTGCATTCCTGAAACCAACACAGTTAATAAAACATATCCTATGTCTTAAAAATTTTGCATTTTAAAAAATGAATAGTGTATTTTAAATGCTTTTTAAATCAGCTCTCATAAAAGCAAATCTCTCAAAAAAACAGTATTATATTGGATTTCTGATTCTTTCCACACTGGTGAAAAGTCATTTGAGAAGTACCATATGAAAAGATATATGAACTACAAAGCTCTCATTACTTCTTACTTTCAGCAGATACCTTATTGATAGCAATGCAGTACCACAATTCTAAATACATGATATTAAATTGCACCACATTATTATCTGAGAATACTACTGGCAACTGGATTCTTCCTGTCACTGGCTTCCTACTCTGAAAATTAATGGTTTAAAAAGATATATGTATGCATGTATGCCTCCTCAAATGTAAGCCCAACAAGTATCTATAAGGAAATGGATATATGGTATGAAAAGTGTGTTATAGCCAGACTCAACTCATTTCTCATTAGCAAACAAGTAGTAGCACAAAGCAACTTTTTGTCATTGCTTCTACTTAAATTAGTCTGATAACCTCACAAAAAGACCTTTGTTAACCCCTTAGTTTCTTAAGAACAATTTTTCCTTAATTTAATATAAATAGTATCTACATTTCTCAGGACAAGGAAGAACATTTGAAACCAAATGATTAATTAAATGGCAAATCCTGGAACTAAATCCACACTTCACAATTATAGCATGACTTAAAATATAATAGAAAACTAAAATGACACTTTTTCAACTAGTATAAACCTGCCAGATCCAAATCATATTATACATATTAAATTTGTCCCATTACTATTTTTCCTGTAAGTAAAATACCATCTTTACATATATTGCATGTTATAAGATTTGAAATTGTAATAAAATATTTCTTTTCCAAATTTCTTTAAAAGTAAGCTTCCTAATGGTAGGTATTTATAATTTTTGGCCGTTTAGGTTATAGGTGTGGGATCCTGTTTTACATGGCACCTTGCTACTGTGGAACTTTTCTTGCTTTTTCAGTAAAAAGATCTCTGCCAAAAACAACAGTGGATTGGAAACCATAAAAAAACTTTAAAACACTAAAAAAAGAAATAAGTGAATGAGTGATCTAAACATAACTGTGAATTCTATTCCCATGACCTATGAAAATAAAAAAAAGAGCAAAGAAAAGACAGAGTCAAGACTGCACTCTCTATCAATGCAATACAATCTTATCTTTAAAAAAAAAAAAAAACAAAACCATTTCAAACACAAATTAAGCCATTAAAACAAAGTCTCTGGACATGAATTTAAGATAAGAAGGGACAAATTCATGCTATATTTGGTACCCCTAAAGGCTCACAGGAAAAGGAAATATTAAACAAGAAAGGAAGAAATTCACTTTTGCTTTAGACTTTTTCTCCTAACGTTTAAAAAACTACCCTATTCTCTGCTGTAAGAACTGCCAAAGTTTGATGGCATTTGGAAAAACTTAACCTAGTCACTTTTTACAGACACAGTATCATTGCCCCTGTATTGACACTGAAGAAATTCTGCATTGTCACTCTCCTCTTCCTCTTTCCTATTATCCTTCTAGACTTTTCCCTGGTAATCCTGAAATAAATCAAAGGAGTCCCCCAGAGTGCTGTACAGTCTTCTTTGCTAACTCATGAATAAGCATGACCATACTATGTTTTTCTCAGAGAAAAGCTTGGAATACAGGCTAGACTCTGGATGTACTCTCAGTTTAAAACATAAAACTTTACATACATTTTGACAGACGTGCAACAAACATTTCTAAAAATTGAAGTATTTTCTCAAATTAATTAATGTCATGTTTTAATTCGTAAATAACTTTTTCTTGTGTGATCCTTACTAAAGCATTCAAACGCTTCTGTGCAAACAAGTGTGTAATTCCACGAAAAATAGTTTAAATTATATAGATAAATTTTGACTTATTTCCTTACTTGCAGAGAACAACTAGCTGGCACAAACAGGAGCTACATAGTATACTTCAGGACTAAGCTTGAATTTGCAGTGTTAAATCTTACAGAAAACCTGTCACTCCTAATGTCAGTGCAGTTGATTTCAGAAAGGCTAGGTTGTACCAAACATAAACATTTTTGACGAACAATGAGCATATTATTATGATTTGTCAAAACTCAGTGTGGCTGCCGATAGAGTGCTAGAACTGCAAAATAAGTAACGTGCCTAACTACTACATTATAAAAGTCCCAAATTTAGATCTTCCAAAGAGATTTCCAAATGTGGAAAACTAGGTTTCATTTAGGGAAAAAGAATATAAGGCACTCTAATTTTCTCTTTTACATCAACAATTACTAGTTTCAGAAGAGTAGCAAAGAAGTAGGAACAACATTAAATTATATTAATGTGTCATCATCCTAAATATTTAGTTACAACTGAATGCTACATAAATAAGTGAAATGGCATTTAAATTGAAATAGTTTTGAATAAAGATGATTTTACATACCTGAGGCACCCATTTGGATGAAACAAAACTGGTCACTTCTACTGCAGGCAGGCCAGTTTTGGAAAGCCGGTTGATTAACTCAATTTTGATATCAGTTGGGACTATCACCTATAGACATGGAAACATACAATTTAATAAAGTATTTTATACAGTAAGAAACTTTTGTAAGTGAAATGTTCTGAGTACATAATCAATCCTTTTTTTTTTTTTATTAACTCCACTCACACATTTTACCATAACTACTGTTTCCTGACAGTAGGAAGCTTCTGCATAAGGCAGGCACTAGGCAGTATACATGACCCTACTCTATTTTCTGTCTATCACAGAAGGGAGCACTTCTGTGTAACTGTTATAGATCTGGCCTTTAAAAAAATAATTTTTCAACCAGGGAAAAATGAGACGAAAAGCTGAGGCAGAGTAATTCTATTCTGTTAATACTACTAATGTGTTTGATATCAGTAACAATGATATATGTGAGCTTATCCTCCTGTTTGTAGAAAGAAATGACTGTTTTAACATATGCACCCTACAGTTTCTTTCAGTCTTCTACCATGCTTCACTACCACCCCTCAGGCAAATAATAGTATCAAAAAAGAGGGTTTTTTTCACGTTTATTTAGCAGGAAGCATAATAAAACCTATTTTACTCTTCTACATTAGCACTTGGAGCACAAGCACATATTACAAAGATAGCCAGTGTTTCATGGTGTTTATCAATTACATCATGACAGAACATTATTGACTGACGAGACAAATTCCAGAAAAAGAAATGGCAGTTAAGTAACAGAAAGGCTAGTTAGTCGAGCACAGAAAGAAATTATATGATTTAAAAGCTGGGTAAATAAGAATAGACTTTTATTCTAATACAGAAAACAGTTATCACAACATGAAAAGACAGACATTTAATAGTACAATTTAATTAGCAGGATGTACACGTTCTACACAATGAAAATAACACTAACATCTGTGTCAAAGTACTTGGTAAAAAAAAGGAGAAACATTACCTTTTCATTTTGTAATCCATCCCTTGGCCCAACTTCTACAATCTTTATGTACTCAGGCAGTCCAGATGCTTGAGGTTCCTGAAATAATAATCAATACTGAAATACAAAACAATGAAGGTCATCAAAATGAAAGGTACAGCTTGTACTTGTCCTCTCATATGATTCTGGGTATAAAGCCATATTGTCAACATGAAATTTTCTCAGGGCGTTTAAAGATCTGTGAGAACATGTTCCACACCTTGACTCAGGGAATAAAAGTTAAAAGCAGAAGTTAGCCATGTGAATGTTCCACTGCTCCTCTGAGGCCACAAATGTTTATTATAAAAATGCATATAGAATTGTAAATGAACATTATGTTTTACAATGAAAAATATTCCCAGTTCAAAAATTTCCACGATGAACAATTCAGCCATCCAAACTTCTAACTGAATGTTCTCACTTTAATGGAACAGCTACTTCTCTGTAAATGTTTGCAAGGCTAGGCTATAAATCTGAAAAGAACATAGCAATCAAGAAATGTTGAAGAGATTATTAATGAAAGATCAAAGTTACTCCTCTAACTGAAGATGAAGTTTTTAAAAAAGGATTTAAAGGAGAACAAGGAAGGCCTCTGGTAGATAAGAATTTTCCAGTGTAAGAGCAGCCCTGGAAAGGCAGGAAGCTGACAGGGACAGGAGGGAAGGAAGGCAGCAGTAAGGTCAAAGGGCTAAGGAGAGCATGGGGAGCTGGAGGGGAAGGAAGGAGAAATGAGAGTAGAAAGGCAGGTGAAGGGAAATGAAACTTTTTTATTATTTAGCTGCTCTGTTATTGAATCAAATTGACAGGTGTGGCAGTAAACTGGGCCTTTAAGTCTTGAAACAGTTCAGAGCAGTTGGTTGGATTGACCCCCAAAAGCTGTCTTTAAAAACACATCCCATGGCCAACTTGGGACATGCTGCCCATGCTCAGAGGAGTGGCCAAGAGAGCCTTGCCAGAAACTCTGGAGATGCCCTGTTTTCTGTATGGTGTTGAATACAGAAGCCAAACCAGTTCTCCATTCCAGAGTTGAAAGCCTGAGCTGGGAATAACATGAGCTACCTGTGGGATGGCTGCCCCACTGCACCCACCACCTCTCCCAGGAGTTTAACACCACTGGAAGGATGACACTGTCAGCACAGGGGGACAGCTCACTCCCATGGGAATCACAGCTTCCCCAAACCAAATTCACTCCATAAATACAGGCACTAATCTCACATGCACCCACAACCAAATGAAAAACCTGTATTTCATCCCTCCCCTGCCTAGTGTCATCAGGGTTGTTTCAACCAAACAGCTGCTAATTTCTCCTCACACTAACAGAAAATGAGCATTCCTATGAGCAACTTTGGTTTCTCTCTGCATTCTTGGTGCCCATGGGTAGTTCTCTGCAGGACTCGCCAAAATACAATAAACATATTTCAGAACATTTACTGTGTATTTATCTGAGCCCAGTAAAAAGAATGGGAAACAGCTGTACAGTATCTATTTGATCACGTGGAACATCTGGTAAGCTGAAACTCTGTCAGGCCATTCTAAGCCCACACTCGCTGACAGTATAAACCTACTTAAATGTGAAGGTAAAACCTTCACATCTGCTGCATATTGTTTCTCTTAAGTTATTTTCACAAATATGGCACTGCTTCAGCACTACGGGCATAAATCTGGGTTATTTCATGATTATCAGATCCTTCTTGTTGCAAGACAAATGCCACAGCTGTGCTATGAGTAAAGCTGTGACTGGAAAATAAAAAGGAGCTAAAACAGATTATGTGAACCAAAGCTTAATTTAGAGCACAAAAAATGTCCATAAAACTTTGATGGCAAAAATGTTCAATTTCTAGGCCAAATCTTGTAAATCCTACCCTGTTCCTACTGCGGCAAAACTTTTGTTGAAATCAGAGAGCTCTACCTGTCTTTACAGAACAGTTCACACAGCTACAGCACATGCAGTAGCCTTTCACACAGCCGTTCAGGTGACATTGCAGAAAGGCATTCAAGTACTTGTTTTTATTTTCCATCTGTGATATTACAGATATACAATCTCCTTGAGACATGGCCTAGGCCTCTCAGCCCCTGATTTTCTCTACAGCGTTCCTGTTTACTAGTCAGTCCCAACTTGAATCCACTGTTCTTGAACACAACACTGAGGACCACGCCTGCAATGACTCCCACAAGGGCCACACAGTGGAAACTCAAGGCAGTATTATAGACAAATCCTTACATTCTTGAAGAGATGAACTAACAGCTTAGTGTAAACTTCTTGGCCCTGAGTCCAGAAGAGTCTTTCTTTGCATTGTATTTCAGTTAGTTTTATCTATGGTACATTGATTGCTCCTGTCATCAAAGTCACTCATTTTCTCCTGTGTAACACCAGTGTCCTACTGAAAATGTCTCTGTCATCAGCAGATCTTACCATGTTGATATTTTCTTGTGAAAACATTTGGACTAACACCATTACCTTATTTTAACACAAACATATATTATCCCCCCGAAAACTGGGTTAGTGCTATGAAAGAATGATGTTCTGAAAAAACATAGAGAAACTGCACCAGCAATGCCTTGCCAGTCTAATAAATCTGCTTTTAGCATTATCACTTATCTCCTCCTCAGATAGTTTCTTATTCATGTCACAAATCCTGTTCTAATAATCCTTCTCCCCAGCATAATAATTGCCCTTGTGCTGAATTGCTGAAGCTTAAGATAACAAGCAAGTCAAAGAGACACAGAATACTTAGGCTCAGGGCCTTGTGTACTATTTATGCATTTTACAGTCCATAGCCACTGGATAAAACTCAGGAACAAACTGGAAACTAGAAGAGTATATGCACCATCTTCTGCTAAAATGACTAATATTTTTCTATTCTGTGGCTCAAGTTGAATCAGAGAAGTAAAGGTGTAGCTCTTCACCTGAATCCCACCTGTCCTATGAATGAATACTTGGTAACTAGCGGTTGGGACATTCTCCCAAGACAGAAATATGTACTTGGTAATGCTGGTGGGAAGAAAAAGGAAACTACTCTCTGGGAAGTCTTCTGATTACAGTGTCACACTTGCAGAATATTTGCACATCACTTAAATCACATCAGAAGAAATCACCTGAGCCACCAGGCAGAGTTTATACACTTCTCTGTTTACTATCTGGACAGCATTAGACTTTAATCACGGCTTGGGCTTCATGAACTGAGGGATTGAGTTTCCCAAACTCTAACTGGAGCATTTCAAATGTGCACCACACCCTTGGGTAAAAGGAAGGATTTTCAGAATGAACAATACAACAGACGTAAAGAATTTCAACACCTTCAAGTATGGCATTAAATGGCCTACAGCTAATAAAAAGAAAATACAAATAGAAATAAACAGAAAAGTGAAAAATAGTTTTTATATTTTAAGAGAACCAGAGAATGGTGAACTTCGCAAAAGCACACAAGCACTTACATTAAACACTAAACATGTCAGGTGTGTAATTTTGTTTCATAAAAATATTCACTAAATTGAACTATATGAAGTATTTTTATGTAACAAAATATAAGTAGTTGTTATGAGAAACACATAAGGGTGACTTCTTATTGAACAGTGTCTCTGTTAAAAAGTAATGACTACCAAAGTATCATGTTTTAAATATCAAAAAGGAAATAGTTGACATAAAAGACTAAGAGCCTGGAAAATTTGTTTTTCCATGTATCAAGCCTTGCCAAGGGAGAACAAAAAGCATATAAAACCACAAAATAATTGCCTCCCTCAAAACAGAATGCAGCCAAAGAGTATTTTTTTAAAAAATAGAAAAAGAAAAACCAAACCATTCAGCTTGAGACGCTGAATGCCAAATTTCTGTATGGAAACATTCTCCTTCAACTATAAATAGCTGAAAATTCAAGTTTATTATAGAAAATCCTAGTAACCCTTAATTAGAGCAGTAAAAGGTACTTAATATAACCATAAACGTAATCAAATTAAATAAACATACTTTTTTAAGCTCTGTCACTGCTTCATTACTTCTAGTAAAGGTGCTGAGGCTCCTTCAGCCTTCTGATTTTTATTGCATGAAGTCTATTCATATGGAAAAAAATAGCACTGGCAATATTACCCAGAGCTACTCAAAAGTAACATAAAGAACCCCAAAATAAGGGAGAAGATTGTGGAAGTTCAAGCCTTTTCAATCTTCCTAACTAAAGACGAAGCTCTGCTTTCCTTTTCCACAAGGTGGTGTTCTGGCACAGAGGACAACTGAACAAAGGTTAGGTCCATCTGGTACAAGGAAAAATTATTCCGGAGAGCAGTTTTAAACAAGGATCAGCAGGAAAGTGGCATCATAACTCTATATGTATATCTGCACTGACATGGACAAATGACCAAAAACCAGAGAAAGTTCTCAGATAAATAATTTGATTTCTGGAAGGAGAACAAAGCAAACAGTGGTCAATCTTCTGATTACATAGATGTCTTTAAACTTTATAAGACATACAGGAAATAAACAGGAAGAAATTAAAATCTTCATACATAATCAAATAATTATTAAAGTGATATTACATAGACTTGCTTATATAGTTCACACTACTGGAAGGCAGATTAAAAAAAAATATTAATTCCCAAGTTAACTAGAGAGAAAATGGAGATTTACCTGTGGGATATAAATTATGTATACAGATATTCGGAAAACAGTGGGACACATCTGGTGAATATTCCTCAGTAAAGATAAACTGAGTATTCATCCTAAAACTTCTGCTGCATGCTGCTGACATGACACTGGAAGAACAGTAGCCAGGAATGGACCATGACTAGCAAAAAACCTCATCAACCCTTGAGAAATTTCCATTAAGTAATTTTTTTGTCTTATGATATCACTGCATATGCATGACCTGAATGGTCACACAGACATACCACAAATAAAGCAGTTGCAAGTGCTTTAGACAACAGTACCAGAGTACAAAATTCCACTGACATACTAGATGTATTTCAACAAAAGCAATATATGACAACACTTCAGACTATCCATATTGAATCTGATGCTGACTAATCAAAAGAATTTTTGCATGTCATTCTTTACAAATCCTATTTATTTCTCCATTTTAATAATTTTGACCCCCCCAAAAAAAGATTTTTGTAAAATTGAGGATAGCATGTACCTGGCTAAACACCTCTTTAATAAAGGACTGGGAAATCAACAAACTGAACATAAGTAAATAACACCATGCTTTCAAGAAAAAAAAAAAAAAGAAAAAATAAGAAAATGAAATGGCAAATCTGATCCTAAGCTATAAACTAGGATGTTCTAGATAAAACAGTAGCCTGGGACTTAGTAAGTACTGTGACTAGCTTTGGACTTCCTACTTCAAAAAATAATTCAAACAACTGGAGGTTGTCCATAGAAAGGCAAAATATAAAATGCAAGTAAATCATTACAAAATAAAATTAGTTAAATGCAGAGGTAACTCATCTGGAATAAACTAAATAATTGTTGAGGTCGGTTGATCTGTTGACCTCTGGAGATCTAGTTCAATACCACTGATCGGAGCAGGATCAACTGAGGCAGGTTGTGCAGAACCATGTTCAGTTGGTTCATGAGTACCTCCAAGGATTGAGATTCCTGGGCAACCTGTTCCAGTGCTGACACCTTCACAGAAAAAGACTTTTCTGATCTTTAAGTGGAATTTATTGTACTTCAGATTATGTCCATTGCCTCTGTCCTGTTAGTAGCTTTGTCTTCTTTACTCACCCTACTAGGTATTTGTACATATTGATAAGACCCTCCTGAGCCTTCTTTTCTCCAGCCTAAACACTCTCAGCTCTCCAAATGTCTTTTCATATGACAGATGCTCCAATCCATTCACCATCTTCATGGGATGCCCTTTGCTGGATCTGATCCAATATGTTTATGTATCTCTTATACCTATAGGTATTAATTCAGTCCACCTTTTAAAATTTCATTTGTGCTTACAACTTTTATTAGACTGCTTGTGTGAGCTCATGAAAGAGTAATGATTTACATATATAGGGAGATTAGCTCAACTGACTAAGAATTCACTATAGGGATTTCTACACTAAAGTAACAGCCCTAACATTTCTACTGTCATTTCCATTAATCATTAAATTCTAACATAATCTTCCAGTACACTTCTTAAATTTTTGCAGGGCTGTTTACAATAAAAGTCATTCATAGGCAAACAAAAGAAATATAATTTTAAACACAAGGGAATTCAACTAAACTATAAATGTTTATGTTGCTGGAGTGGCCAATTGTTTGATCTAATCCTGTTTACAAAGAGGACTTTAATGATAAAGGTAAAAGTCAAAAAGTACTAATATATAATAGTATAATAATATTATATAATAATGGCAACAAATAAATAATAAGAAAATCTTTTATTTAAACAAAAATTTGAAAAAAATTTTGAAAAAAAATTATATCAAGTGAGCAGTATTCTGATGAACCGGCAGTTCATAAGGTAACAGATAATATTAATAAGGAATGCTTCAGAGATTTAAAAAAGAGGTTGCTGTGTTAAGAACAGTATTCTCACACAAAACTAGAACATTTAAATCATACTCAACCACACTATTCATGGACATAGTTATAAGTTAAAAAAAGGATTTTGAAAATCCTTTAGAATAGGTCTTCCAAAGCTACAGAAGACTGCACATTCTTGCTGTCTAAACATATGTACCTGGATTCATTCTGGATGACTTCATAGTTCTGGCCTCCAAGGGCTACTTAGAAAGGGCATGAGACCCACTTTGCCCATTTACTGTAGGTCACATTTCAAATCTATCAAGATGCCTACATAGTGTAGGACATCTTAAATGGCACTAGACACATCTGTTTGTCAACTGAATGGAGCTTTCAAATGGTTCCCCTCATGCAGGTGTATGAAGCCATGATGTCTAACTTCCCACTGCAGCTAAAGAAGCTTCATTTACCACAGCTGATGGAGATAAAGAGTAATTCAGAGCATCCTATGATTCACATCTAGTGGCTGATGATCTTTATCACCAGCTTTCTTTAACTGCTGGGAGACTGAATGCCACTTGAGAAGGATATAGAATCTCCTGTGCATTTTACGATGTACAGGAGATGACTACCCCATAAGGATGTCTCATATATCCTTTGTGTTTCCAATGGTATTAGGCACTTATGTTTAGGCAACTGAGTCTTGCTCTAGATCTGCAGTGGCTATCACAGGAACTTCAGATGCTGTAGACACCTACTTATGTCTTAATTCAGATGTCTTAATCTAAAGCAGACATCTGCCTCAGATGAACTATATCCAATGAGTTATAAAGAGAAATCAGAGAAACTTCTTTTGAGTTTCTCCAAGAGCTCAGGAGGTGATAGTATTCTTTTTGTCATTCTAAAGGCAGTCACTTCACCACCTATAGCAGATTTCAGTCCACAATATATCCTCAGCAGCTGATAGCTTACACATCGGTTTTCCAGGTATATGAAAGGTAACAAGTAGCACACAGATACTCAGGCTACATCAGTCCAATGAAGAGGATTCTTAAAAGCATTTCTTTGGATTAACTGGTATGGTTTCTATTCTATCCAGACCACACCCTAGAAGCAAATCAGATCAACTGAATTCTTGCCTCCTTGTTTTTCCATGACTGTAAACAGAGCATTCACATTGATCCAGACCTAGACCCATGGACTGACTTGGAGTTTGTCCTTGTATCTCTCTCATCACTATGAACCTGCCTGGCAGGTAGAGTGGCAACGCCAACCCTGTTCACCATCACCGGACCAAATCCTGACCATGACTCAGTGACCTGCACTCCCAGCTGTAACCGTGGACCTCTCTTATCACGACAGACTTGCTGGATGACCTGGACTCTTGCCTGAACCTGGCTATTGCCTCTAGGCCTACCCTTCTCACTTCACTCACCTACTGTGGGACTAGGCCCTGGCTGGTGACCTGTCTGTTACCATCCCCAGGTCCCTCCCTTAGGTTGCTGCTGACCCTCACTGCTCCCTGACAAACTGAGAGAAATTTCTCATTCTAGAGTTCATTCCAATACCTGAACCTTGCTCCTTGACATCCAGTTCAGATAAGACTCCAGCATTTCTTTACTCCAAGTCAAACATGCCAGGAGTAGAATGCCACCTATTTCTTCCTCTCCTTGCCCCTTTCTAGCAGTTGCACCTAAAAAGAAAGTGTAGTAGTTGTTAATGGCTAGCACCCTAAGTATAAGCTTTGTTGATGGAGGCCAGAAATATCACACACTTCAGATTAGCACAGCAGCACTCATAAACTACATCTGAAAGTGTTTTATTAATTAATTCTCTCTGATTTTGCTGCACCACCTCCTTACCCAGTGGAGATTACACGTATAAGAACCAACAAGAGTTATCCCTACAAGAGGATGTCTTATTTATGCAACAAATAAGTGTTTGACATGAAAAAAATATATCAAAATCCAACTAATAGTGAAAGAGCTCTGTCTGATACACAAGTAAAATTCTGTTCATGAAAGAGTAAACTGAGGAATGATATGCAACCTGCTACACAGAAAATCACTGCAGACATACTAAATTTGCAAACCCATTTCACAGCACAGTACTTCCCTGGTCTTAGCAAAATGCAACAAGATGTAGCAAAACAAATAAGGAATGCCTTTCTATCTGAAAGAACATTGCCTTCAAACAAAACACAAAATAGCTCATTTTCCAAAAGAGCTAGAGTTAGTAAGTCTAACAGAGGGAACAAGGGAAGGAATTCTTCGCTTCCCAGACTACTCTCCTTTATACTTGATCAGAAGAGGTTAACTCCCAGATACTCTGGGTGAAACACCTGTTGAATATTGTTTTCTATGATTTGCAGTTTACCCTTTAGCTTACAGTGGATGTACTTAATGGATGTGCAACCAGAACCTGCAGGTGTCTGCAATATATAATTTGCCTCATATAACCAACTGAAGTGAACTCAGCTTGAACTATGAACATACATAAACTGAAATCCTGGATCTGTCTGTTTTGTTTAACTGAAAGGGTAGTTATATATTTAAGTACTGTTTGGAGGCGTCTACTTTCAACTCTCTCTTAAAAGCATAGAATAAGGTATAATAATTTAATATATTTTTAAATGCATGAGAATATGAAAGTTGTTTTCTGTTGTACTTTTCAAATCACGTTCAAGACTAAACTGATGTTTCCCCTTAGATTATTCCTCATTTTCCCCTTACATGAGGAAGTGCTGAGTTCAGAAATAATGAAGAGGCTTAAAGATTCTTCACTGGGTTTTTTTATCAAGTTGTAGGTTTGGAATGCATTCTGAAACTACTAGTCTTTCAAATAACTTACATGGGTTACTATACTGACCTTGCAATAATATTATTCTGTGTTTCTTTATGATCTTCAGTTTCTTCATAAACTAGATTTTCTTCTTGATCTCTCCATTATTTGAAGAGAGCACAAAATGTAACAGTATATCTTCCAAGACTGAAGAGCTACACTGGGCAAGTGTTTTTCCCAGTAGCAATATATAAAAGCATGAATTGTTAGTCCATATTCTTTAGCTATAGCCTTGATTAAAACCTCGCTTTGTAACTTTTCATATATAGCTTTCAAATCCCAAAACTGTGCAAGGCCCAAATACAGTGAAATCGTAGCACACAACTGGTGGTTTTATCTCAATACACAGTAATGGCTATGCTGGATAGAAAATCAAGAAAAGCAGTATTTCCCACTTTACGTCATAGTAAAGAGCAAAATCTATTACGATCATCTATTTGTATACAAACATTCATGAAGAAACATGCGAAGTACAATTACTAGTATTATTTCAAATAATAACATATCTATCAACATTTAAGATTTATTAATAATTTACATATTTTACTGTTCTTTTTATAACTCAATCGAAACAAAGCCAGTGAAAAGTATATTGGAAAATATGTATAAAAGCGATTATGATGTGAAGATAGTTACGGATCTCCAGAAGCCTTTCTCTTTAGTAAACAAAGGTAAGAAATGTGAACACTTGATTTGTGTAAATTACACCATCTTAAATTGTGATCATCAAAATCATGATATTCCATGCTACATGCTAACTATGCTGCTAAGGACAACTTACTATATGTCAGTAAAGAGTCACAAAAACTTTTCTGGTGGTCATGGCTTAAAATTTACCAAATGACAGCTCCAGTGGATCACAAAATTCCTCAGGCAGACGGCAGGCTACTAAAACTGCTGTTCTGACAGCCCTTCAAAGAAGGAAATTTCAGAAACTGGGAACTGAGTGTCTAACTGGAATAGCTAGTTCCTAGAACTAACTGCAAACCATGTCCAATTCTCTGTCATGATGCTGGATGCTCCAAAAAAAGAGTCGTAGCATTAGACAGGTAAAATCAAGCCCAAAGGCTACTCACAACCGTCGAAAACAAAGAAACACCTTTAATATTCCTGTCTATATTTTTCATAAAATCATTCATAACTTGACAGAACAAAAATAATTGATTGAATTTGTCAAATAGCAATCTCCTGGATGAGTCTGACCTTTCTGACGACTTGACACCTTCTAAAAAAATTTGTTGCTATTTTCAACAAATGTGGAGTAGATGGAATTGCAGAAGCTTGAATATACAAGTCAGTTACACCTAACAGTTCACACAACCTGAAAGCAGACAGATGTGCCACAGTCACAGTTAGTTTTTGGTAACTTGCAAAATAATAATGAAGGAATGTATTACTAGAGTCAGGTGTGGCAGAGACAGAGACAACGACAGTTAGACTTGTGTTACAATGGAATCATTAATAATAAATGGTACTAGAGAAATCTGTTATTAGCAAGAGGCAAACACAGCCAGTCACTTCAGCAAAAATTAAAAATGTATTTTCAGGATATGGTGTATGCATTACCTTTTTCTATTTCCCTAAATGCTTCCCTTGGCTAAGAAGCAGCATTTCTCCATTAACCAAGTTGATTTGCAGCCAACTCACTTTCATCCATATCCCTATCTTGGTCAAAGCCTGGAAAAGCAATTATACTCTGCCATCTGGGCTGGATGAAAAGGATACAGAGAACGGAGATCAACAGCATACTGATGACACTGGAGCCAAAACCTCCCACACTTTCCTTTACTATTATTTATGGTAATACACACAGTATTACGGTGTGTATGGTGTTTTACAGGCAAGACTAAAGACAGAATTCTAGAAGGGAGAAAGAATGGTGTTTTTCCACACACATTGAAAAAGCAGAGGCATGATCATCCTTACAAATCCAACATGTGAAAGTAATTTGCCCTTTATAATACTTTGGGATATCCATAGGGGGGAAAATGAATACACTGAAAATTCAGCCCATCCACCCTATCAGGGAAGTCTTTTTAAATGCCTCATTGTCAACGAAAGTGAGTTATGCATAGATTTTTAAGAATTCAAGTAAAAAGTTGGAAGTAAAACAACTATTCTCAATTACTATTGTAATCAAAATCACCTTCTGTGTCCAAAGACAGGACCTAAAAGATCAACTAAACCATGAATTCAAGTACAGGTGACCCACCACTGTGTTTTCCATAGCTCTTTCTAAAAGACACTGATAAAAATTACAGTAGTTCAATGGTTATTTATTTCACCACTGTTGGCAACTTCAGGAGAATTTAAAACGTATAAAGCCCTTTAAAAAAATAACACCTCTAAAGTGTTATCATAATAATTTCCCAATAATAATAATAATAAATTATGCTATCTCGAACATTACACCATTCTTGATGCTATAAAAATGTTCCATTTTCATAATGAAATTAGTCAAATGTGAGCATATTTAAAGAATAAAATTTTACGCCCATTTAACGAAAAATAATTAAAGGCATTGAAAATTTTGCATATATATTTTTTTAAAATAGATATAAGGCCTTATTTTTAAAATAAACATTTAAAATAAATTATCACTTTCTATGAGCTTATTAAAAAGTACTCATATAATGATACATCACAGCTTCTGCTGAACTGGTTAAATTTCCAGTTTATTACATGAACTAGTAATGTAGTCAGATTTTAACACATTCTAATCATGCAAACCTGAAAATAGTGGAGTGGAACAAGCAGAATAAAATTGACTTGTACTGGAGGAACTGTGACAAAGACAAAACCAAATTGGGAAAATATCACTTCAGACTATTTGAGAAGTTTAAGGGTTGTCATGGCAAAATAAATCACGAGATTTCCTTATTTTTTTATTGCTTTCACTTCTAAACTTTGCACATTTGGGAAGATTTTTTCCCAAACCTCAATATTCTGGTTAATAAAGTGCGCAACCAATGAGAAATAAATATGTGTTGTTGTAAAACTGGTAATAACAACTAAGCACAAAATAAGTAAAAAATATCCAAGAGTGATACCATTAGCTGTACTTTCATTGTGCTGTGACACATAATCTTGACTGAAAGTTTGCTCCAAACTATGATGATAGATACTACTACTTATGGACTAGATGGCAATGCAACCATACCACTGACTAAGCTCAAAGCTTCTTGAATGTTCTTAATGATAGGACTCAACTGCACCTTAAAACACCTGAAATTAGATATCTAAATATTTACGTCTACAGGTGTCCTAGCTCAGCAATGTCAGCGATGGCCAAAGGCATATCAAACAACTCAGCCAAATGGTAAGGGCACAAGTGAGATGGCTAAGCACATGCATCCAGTGCATTTGAGATAGATGCATCTGCCTCAGCCTCCAGCTATTGCACCAGAGGGCCCAAGTCTCCCATAAATCCTATTTGATATCTGCCAACCCTACAAGCCATCCCAGCCACCTTAGGCATCTCACATGGCACCAGAAAGCAGTGCTTAGGAAATTGAATCAAGTCATAAATATCAAAAAATGGCAGGGAGACGAGAAAATTCTCAGTCACCAGTAGATTCCTCTCTGCGTGGCCAACAGCCAGCTGGCTTAGTAGCTTAACTTTCCAGCTTCTTCATCCCGTTCAGGCAAAAATGAGACATGGCAAGGCCAGTGAACTTGCCTATCCTCTGTCTTCTCTTTCCCCAATAAAATCTTCATGTAAGCTGTTTTACTTTATATGAAGCCAATATACAGTTCAATTCAAATTATGTTTCCAGGGGTTTAAAAATTCAGCGGTGATCAGCTGTGGATTCTGTTAAATCTTCTTCCTAATCCCAGTGTTCCACATGATATACCTTCATCCCGTACCCTGTTTCCCCATTTCTCACATACTAACACCTATATTTAATCTCATCTTAACTACTTGCATTAAAACTAAGCCCTAAAGCCACATACAGTTCCTTTCCAGATGCTGCTGTTGAATTATTTCCCTATGGGTTTCACCTAACATTCCACCAATGTCCTCTGGCGCTTCAGTACACACATCTCATGCATTCAAAGCCTTTAAACTTCTTTTTTCCAAGAAACTCATAAACTAACACCTTTATTCCCATACAAAACAGCTAACATCTGTGGACAAAAGAACCCACTCAAACAAAGAAGAAATGTCTACCCAGCAGAGTTTTTTTACCAGCGCACCTTTCAGCAGCTTTTGCATGTAATAAATCTGCTGAGTGACTCTCATAAGAATATTTAATCCAAATAAATTCAAATGTAATACAACAATTGGAGTAACTTTCATTCATTTACATCAAATCGTAAAATAGATCTCCATTTAACAAGGGAATTATCTAAAAATAAAGTCAGCTACAACAAAATTCTGACAATAAATATAATTTCCTTCTTATGACCTACAGCATATTTTTCATCTTTTGCAACATTTGAATTTTATCCCAAATGATGATCAAAATCCTCACTATCGATTATTATGCCTAACTCAGTAAAGGTTGAAAAGCCATGAGCTGATTACTTCTAACTCTAATACCTTAAGTTTGAAAAGCAACCCCTAAAACTGTCCCTGGAAGAACTTTATTTAAATGTAAATCATGCATTTATCAGTTTTCTGGTTCCTTTGAATAATAAAATCTGTATCTGGTCTGTAATCTCCTATTCAATAAAATTTTTATTATTCAGTACAAGTTATATCACTGTCAACATCTTACAAAATAGAAAAAACTTTCATTTCCACTGCACCGCTTAGTTTTGAAGTGTGCACACCATTTTTACATTTCTGTCCTAAAAGGGCTACACAACTGTACATTAACACAGCAATAATAAAATATTACCCTTTTGCTGGAAAGCAAAAAATGCTGAATTAGCTTTCTGGGTACTTAGAACAGTATGAAAGTCTGATTTTGATCATGCTCTTCTCTCAAAAATTTCTGATCAACTAATAAAGCAACTTTTCTCAGCTTCAATATCCTGATGAGTTTTCCTATGTGACAGAAGACGGATGAAGTAGCCAGAGATGACCTTTCCTACAAATTTCTGCCTGACAGATTTTTATTCCCATTCTTAATATTTTTCTGAGGCTCAGCTAATTGATGAGCCTTACTGACTGCATAGTACTTCATTTCACGTCTATGTCAAGGTCCACATCTGCATTATTATGTGCACTGGCACACTTCATAAGGTGGCACAATCTCCCCAGCAAGTTCACAAAATCACACACCATCTTTAATACACATTTCTCTTTTATACTTCATCTATCTTTTTAAATATATATTTGGCAGAAAAGAAGAATACTACAGAAAATATTTCACCTTTGTTAAACGAATGAGAGAGCTAAACAACGGATGAGATTCAATACAGCCTAAAGTACTAAATAAGTACTTCATTCTGAATTCCCCCCAGTTTCTTTAAACATAACTTCTGCACTTTGCAAATGAAAAGTTCTCAATAACCTTCAATTCCTAAAATTCATCACCTTGTTTAATCATCTCAAATATTCATGTTGTGAAAGAACAGAGAATGACAAGAACTCATCTCAGTTTTATCTCTGGAGTGTACCTACACCGCACCAGTTTCTTACTGAATCATACTCATGTATAAACTGAAATTCAAACACACACTTTCAAAAACGTGAATCTTTCAACTCAGATGCTGCAAGAATTGAAGCTACCTTTTTCCTCAGAAGCCCCCCAAAAAACTAGTCCTATCATTAAAAGGTAGAGAAAATAAATGTAACTTCATCCTAGGTATCCCCCATTCCACCTTTAAGATCTTAGGTACCCAGCATTCCATCTAAGTGAAAAAGGGCACTAAAATGTGATCCAAGCCACTACAGACACAACTGTTACTACTATTTATTAGTCATCATATCAGACAGTTCAAAGGCACAAAATTTGATTGATTAGGAGCAGTAAATATTTTGCTTTATGAAAACTTCTACATCTGACCAACTGGTAAGTCTTACAGTAGTTCTATAAAGCACTTGTGAGATTTCCTTAGCAAAACTAAAAAACAGATCTATACATTGTAAATAAAATCCTCATTAACACTTAAGACAAAGATCATATTCCCATTTATTTCAGTAGGCATTAAATTTGGGTCTAGCTGATCTTAGGAAATTCACTTATCTTCACTCTCAGCCAAAGCAGTAAGAAAAACAATCTCAAGACGTACGAATTTTAAAATGATCTGATACATGGGTTGCCCGAAATGAGCTGGCATGAGAGTAAATGAACATCACTGTGCCCAGTAGGCTTTGAAGGAGACTGAGGTGGGAAAAGTCAAAAACGAGATCCCACCAAAAAAGAGATGTTGGGTCTGAGTAGAAATTTCCTGTGCATTTTTTTAATTCCCAAGTTTGCAGACCAAGACCTGTAAAAGCCTTACAACATTTACAGCGTTATTATAAAGTTTTAAACTCAATAATCCCAGTATAGCATAAGTCTCTATCAATTAAAATGCTCCTGTTATTTTTCACTATTTACAGTCCAATGGCACAAAAGAACTAAAAGTCAAGTGACTCCATTTAGGTCAAACTTGCACTTTATTATCAGCCTCTTAACTTCTAACATCCTGTTTGGCACATCCAACAAACTGAGTACTCAGCCTCTTTGGACTCTTCAATGTTCTTGAGCTCTCATTCGGCAGTATATAAAATACCTGACTGAAAAAAATCTAGCATGAGTCAACTGCCTGGATCTTCTAAAGGGGAAATTCCTCTTGACTTCAAAGAAAATTTTGGAAAGAGCTCAGCATTGAACTCTATCTACTCCAGCTAAATTCAGTGGGAGTGTGTTTTATCTACTACCTTCAGCATCAGCATATATCATGTCATTCATCATCTCCAAATTCAACAAGAAAAGATACAGCATGCTGATACAAACTTAATAGTTTATAATTTAATTCTAAATTATATCAATCTTTTCTACTTTATTCTTCTTTTTTATTAATAATTTTGTAAGCTTTAAATCTTATGAATATTAAGAAATGTTCCTTGTCAATCTGCAACAAAACAAAAAAAGGGCCCATTCTTGGTACATCCTTGTGATGTATTCACTAAGATAAAGATCGATGTACTGAGTTCTGTATTGACAAGGTCTCTGCATGTAGAAGAATATGAAGGGCTAGAAATCAGGAATTTCATAGTCTCTTAGTGATCAGCTATTTAGTCTTCTGTTACACAAAAGACAACGCAAAATTTAAACACTTTGGAAGTTCAGGATAAAAACATGAGTGAATGAGGTGAGAATGGTGGGCAAAGGAAAGGAAAAAAATACCTTCGAAATTAACATCCTTTCTCTACAATGATTTCATTAATTATCTTTAAATAATGTCATCCTTTTAAAAAGTCAAGAAGCAAAAATTCTGCAATATAAAGTCCAGGACATCTCACTTCTTTCTTTCTACTTATACACAATTTTTGTCAGATCAAAAAGAAAAGTATGTAAATAATGATGTATTTCTTGCATATGGTAATTGCCATAATAAATTAATAAGTTGAAATATTGTTGACAGCAATTTTTAATAGTATATCTTAACAAATTAAATTAAAAAATGAAAATAGCATAAATAATTATTTGAAGAGAGTCTGCAAACATTAATTGATTCCTGGAATATATAATTACATGGAAATAAAAAGAACATGAAATACAGTATGTCTCAAATCAGTCGCTCTGAGGTACAGCCAGAAGACACAAATAAACAGGCTTGCCACCTCCTCCCAGGTAGCACAATACATATGACTCATTTTTGATGCTGTAATTTGAATCAAGAACCATCAAATACAAGTGGTTAACACAAATATATGTAATTGCCACACAGACTGTGGGTTTCATTGTTAATCTCGAGTTTAAAAATGAGAGGTTTCTCGCTAATGTTTAAAACATGACAGTCTATTGCAAAATCTAAATTACCAAACTAAAACTGAAAAAGTGAGATACTTGTGTGCATCTCTTGATCCAAGAGTGTCATGCAGCGAAGAGACAAGTCTTTGGCTGCGTGGTTTTGGTCTGGATATTTAGGCATGTGGCATATAAATCATTGCAATCTAGGCATTGAAAAAGAAGCTAGCTGTCTAAATAATTGTTCATTATTTTATTAGCACCTAGCATTTGTTTCTCTCCAGTTAGAAAACTGTAATGTATGCTGTGCTTTCCAATGGTAATATCCTGAACAATTGTTAATAATTCTGGGTACTGCATCCTATATGACAGCCTAAATTTGTGACAGAACTCCTACATGATAACACAGCACACATTAGCATTATTTAGACAGATTACACCTCCTAGTCACAGCCTGTCCAGCAGAGCAAGAGAGTAGAGCTTTATTTTTGACTTGTTTTTGTTTTGCTTGTGGAAGCTGTAGGTAGCCATCACCAAATCATGTAATTCCTAATATATTTTTAATAGACTATACCTCTTAGCACACCTACCTAGTAGTACATTAAAGACACAAGAGTCTAAGTGAAAGATGTTTATTACTTAGCTATGGTTAGCCATCACCCTCTTGTAGAGTAGGATTCCCCAATTTAAAGTGGCAGAAGATGAATATTTACACTGAAGTCGACAATTTGACCTTAACTAATCTGTTTTCTCCAAAGTATTGTAAGCCATGCGATGTAATTAAAAAACTGGACTTGAAAATGTGTCTATTTTAAATCATTTACATATCTGGTTCTCTATTCCTTGCTATATAATCTTTAAAAGCTCTTAAGAATCAAATAATTTTCACTACTGTGGAAACCACATCATATAATCCTTTTAGTAAAAAAAAGAAATACAGGGTTTTCAGTCTCATTATTGTGATTAGAAAGCTCCTAAAGAATGTCACCAATGGACAATTAGCTTTTAAATTTCAACTTCATATTTAGTATATAAAGTATAAGCATTTTATGTGCATGGCAACATCTTCCTTTATTTTAAGCAGCTAATTCCTCTTCTTCCCACCTTGCCTGCACATCCCCCAGGTATTAGCATTAGATATCAAACAAACCCTAGTCATTTTACACTTCACCTCCCTCTTCACAATCATTTCAGCAGTGCAAGACCTAACTTATCGCAGCTGGAATTCAATTTAGTGAACATGACTAACCAAAACTGAACAGATACAGTTTTTTGCAATGGCACTGACATTTCCCTGTTTCACTGGAAATACTTGAACTAACGTATTTGTGGACCTAACCTGATTTTTTTAACAGTTGTATTGGCAGCTCACAGTCATCCTATGATTTGTGAATATTCCAAGGTTCTTCTTCAATCTCTTCTAACAGATAAAATTAAAGTTTCTAGTTTGGGTTATTGGCCTCAAAGCACCTAATCATTCAAATATCCTTGAACTTCGTCCCAGTTTTTTACATCACTTCTTTAGACATCCAGCTCTTCCCTGCTGTGTCCTTAGAATATTCCTAATGCATCAAAATTTCATTTTAACCTCCATGAAAATATAATATTAAGTCTGTAGGATGAGACCAGTGTCAGTGGCTCCCAGACCATCTCTTCACCAGCCAGAAGGTTCCTGCTAAGCCAGAGGACAACCCTCAGCATCAGATAAACACCCTTCCTGCCTCTCAGCCTGAGTTTTTTACAAAACAGAACGCGAAGTACATCACAAGCTCCAGTCAAATCCTGTGAGTCACCATCAGTAACAACCTTGATTGCTGCAGAAATCTCTGTAATACTGCTACATTTACTCCCATGTCCTTTCTAGGTAGATCCTAGTATGTTTTATAGTTCTGATATAAATCCATGTCTTTTAACAAATCCTCATGTAGCTACAGCTCTTCTAAAATAAAAAGAAAAAAATCAGACCTTTAATATTAAGTTAATTACACCTATTAATAACAACTATATACACTGGAGTAATCCTTTGGAGAAAACAAAGCTGAACTATATTCCTTGCATTAAGCACACGACAGTATTTCTGAAGCAAACAGTTAATAACCTAAGAAAACTGAGAAAGATGAACACACTGCAGCAAGAAGGTGGTCTCTCACTGACTAGTCAGCTGTTTTATGCAATACACACTAGTCTAAGTAGGACTGAAACAAATATTAGTAACTTCTACTAAAACGTAGTAGGAAATTCTATTTACTGCCTATCTAGCCCTTAGCCTAATTGCCTTTTACTTTTCACCTCTGTTTTTCAATAACTTTGCTACTTAAGCAACGTATCTTTTAAGGTCAAG
>JAWWMO010000121.1:90928757-91093535 GCA_035047845.1 Dendrocincla fuliginosa | reverse complement strand
GAGCCCCCCCCGCGCCCCGCGCGGCCCGCCCGCCCCCCGAGGAGCCCCCAGAGAGGCGCGGCCCGGGGCGCGGCGGGCACGGACACGGGAACCTGGCAGGGCTGTGGGCAGAAGCGGGGAAACAGAGGAGGAAGGAAAAGGGAGAGGGCTGCTGTCAGGCCAAGCCCGCGTGCCCTGCTCGGCATCCCGCGCCGTGCGGGAATAACGCGGTGCTGCGCGCTCGGCCGCCCGGGGCACACGAGCGTCGCGTTTCTGCTTTCCACTCGAGCAGCAGAAACTCAGCAGCATAGCAAATGGAATTGTGCTCGGGTTTTAACAGCTCTCTCCGCAGCGGCAGGTTATGTTTTGTCAGCTCCTTCAGCATTTAGTTTGTCAGCCAACTTTCCAAACTCCTCTCAAGCGAAAAACGGAATGCATTGGAAATTGTTTCTGGATCATTTATTTTCTGGGGTATCAGGGATTTTTATTTAACTAACTTTTCTCTTGGTCATTTTCTGCAAAATATTACCAGGTTTACTGCCAAGCCTCTGTTTCAGTCGTTCACAGAGAGGCATGATGCTCTCAGAGCACCGTAGTTTTCTTCTGCTGTTTTGCATTTCGTGCTTTCTGTTCTGTGCATCCAAAAATGCTGTTTCCATGACCATTGTGAACCTGAACTGAATGCTGCTGGACTGGCTGGAAAATTTTTGTTTTTCAACGATAATGATGGCTCTGCAGAAAAAAAAATACTTCAAATACAATTTAAAAAATTATCTTTAAAACTACCTGTAGTCATCTCTGCAATTTCAAATCTGGCCACTGAGAAGTGCCAGGAGATTTTCGTACTGACTGCAATATGAGCCAGTTAATATCTTTTATGCCTTCTTCCAGTAGAATATTCAAGGTTTTTATATTTTCATAGTTCAAAACTCCACTAATTTCCATTAAATGCTGACTCTGTGTACTTGCCTTGGTCTTGTTACCCATGAAGTTAGGGATAAAATGTAGAAAACCTGGCCAAAAAATCAAGCCTTTCTCTTTTATCTCCCAGTGAGACACAATTTGTCAATGATATGGTATATGTGAAAGGAAAACAACTTTATTTAGATAAAAAATTTAATTTTTCTATTTCACTTTTCTGTGCATTTCATAGCAAGGAGGTTACAGTATGTGAATGAAGTGTACCTTGCCTTTGTACCTACCTGACCTGTTCACAAGTTACTCCAGTACCAAAGTCAAATTTTACGTGGCCTCTAATCATCTTTCTTAAAAATACCTCTGAAATTAGCAGCATTGTAACCCTCTGCAGGTAACTTAGACAAGTTAACTCAAACTGCTATCTTCGCCACATTATATCCCTTCTAATGGTATTGCTGCTGTGTCTGTCACTGTTTCTATAAACATAACTAAAACACACTGTCAGATTGATTGCCATTTTTGTAGGGTTTAAAGCTTCGGTGGGCTCTTCCAGCCTACATCCAGTGTGAACATTTTCTGACACAAACCCTTCAAGATTCAAAATGCCAACAAATATGCTGTAAAGAGGCATCTTTATCTGAAATCCCAGTGTTGTTGGGCAGAGAAGGGAAATATACCAGAGATTAATTCTAAAGTAATCCCAAATAAACTGAGTTTTCATGCAATAGTTTCTCACTGCTTCTTTTCTGTTGCACCTCTCATTCTCCCTGCAATCAGAATTTGTTCTTCACCCTTGCCAATTTGTCACCGAATTTTTCAACTATTCCTTCTAAATCCATGCAAGGAATTTTTTCAAAATCAAGAGATGTATAGATAAAACACATTAATCTGAAAGTTGCGTGTTTCTCTGGAGAAGAAGAATTGCGATTATTGGAAAAAGACTAGTATGTTAAAAGCTTTAGAGCTAAAACTAATTGTTGCTGTTAAACATGAGTCACGTCGGACAATACAGTGTGAAAGTAGCACCAAGAAGATTGTGTCTGAGGCATACACAGTCATTCCAATACTGTTCTTTGCTTGTAGAGGCTACAAAATTTACTCCATCCCACTTTGTGAGTTAACATGAAGGCAAATACAGTCCAATGTAATGTTTAACCTTTTCTACTTTCAGTGGTAATACCAGTATATTTAGTAATTGAAGGGTTTACAAAATCACATAAAGAATAATGGACATTTCTGGCAGATCTTTCTGTAACAGCTTGTGGGCCACGCATAGTCTGGACCTTCATGTGTCCTGTGCTGTTCCTTATTTTGATTCTGCATATCTTTTTGTTCAGCAATGACATTTTGGAACAACTTCAGTTCCCTAGAACACATGGAAGAGCTCAGATGTGTTTAGTGCTATATCAGGATAGTGAGAGAAATTGCACTTTTTGGCTTTCGGCTTTCCATCTGTCTCTTAAAACTGTTTATCATTCTGATACTCCTCTGAATTAATCATTGTCATTGGCTCTCACTGTGTACTGGTCAAAGGTTTTAAAACGTTTATTAAAAGGAATGCTTTTCACTAAAATGAATAATCTCTCATAAAAGTCATGCCACCAAGCCAACCAGATGGGAAGAACAGGCACAGTTGTGTAATATGTAGAGTAACTTCAAATATTACCATGAGAGATGTTTCTATACTCCTCATTGTCCCCATGCAGTTACACCAGTAGTTTGCAGTCAGATCATTAGGAGTGGAAACATAAAGCTGTTGGATTTCCTGCAGTGTGACACAAAACCTTGGCCAAGAAAGGCATGGTAAAAATAGGTTGATCGTTTATATGCAACTAAAAGAAAATAAGAAAGTTGTTTAAAGAGTGATTTGATGACAGCAAGAAGGACAGAATCAGAAGCAAGGGAGCTATTCATACTGCTGATAATCATAAGTGCCAAACTGGCAAGCAGCCAAGGTGCCTACTAGGCAGGGATCAAAGACACATATGGTGAGTCTCAAACAACAAATAAACCATAGAATTCTGGCAAGCATTGCAGGAATAATATGCTCCAGCCCTGACAAAGAAGATGAGGGCTAAAGAAAAAACAATGAGGCTACCAATACTCGATCATACCTCAGGGAAAGCAAAGCTTTCATCATTTCAGTTTTATTGGAGAAAAATGCAGATAACTTCTCACATATGGTAGGTCTGGTTGATCTAAATTGATGGGAAGTGTAACACTATGTTAAAAAATATTCTTTACAGTTGTGGCAGTAAATCAGTGTTCCATTAGCTGCGGCATCATTCAGAGACGGCATTCTTCAGAGAGTTAGTAATAGATTTACTTTGCCAAAGTAAGACTATATCCCAGGTGATAGACACCTGGCATTTGAAACACACAATCAAGAAGAAAGTCCAAGTTACGTCTTGCCAGATGTTGGGTCCTGTTCTTTTCTATTCTTCCACTTATTCAGTCAGATGGCAGGGTTTTTTTGCCGACTAGATCACAATGTAAAACAAACAAACAAACAGAAAGGAAACATTTTATTCTCATGCTACTAGACAGCATTCAACAGGAAAAGAAGGAAATCCTGTGAGTGTAGACCTGGTTTCATAATCATGGCAGTTGTATATATATATTTATATATATATATATATACACACAGAGTCATAAAAGAAAGGGGCATATCATATGCTGTGTTATTTTACATTTATAAAGGGCAGTGACTTTCACACTGGTAAGAAGGGTACTTGGCAGCCCTTTGGATCTTTGGGTGGTCTCCAAAGTACCAGTGCTACATTGCTACATATAATTGTTATGAGACATATCAGGGACAGCAGAGAATTGCAGCAGAAAGTGCTTATTTATAGATAACATTTTCCATTTGAGTTGTTTCCATAACTGACAGAAGTACTGATGAACCAAATGTGTCCTTTGTCTGACTCCATCATTTAGACTATAATTTCTTTGTCTCAGTGACCTGACCTACCACTCAGCAGTATCAGGAGAAACTATAAGCCAATTCCTGAATGGATTTTCAAGGTGCTATTATAATATTTAAGAAAATATTTCCTTTTCAGAGCAAGTATTTTGCCTACTGTTACACAGAGTTCATTTCCATCTCTTTTTTTCCACATAAATGCAGTTAGTATCTCCATCTCCACCCAGTCTTCTCTGCCAATAAATACTAATGTGATTTCTTATATGGATTATAAGGTGCAATATACAGTAACCTCTGATTTCCTTCCTCCCTTTGTGTTGTTAAGAGCCAGCAAAACAGTATTAGTTGTCAGTGAGGCCAGTTTTCTTGCTTTTCTAACAAGTGACCCTGTCACATCCTGTAGGATAAAACAGAAACTATAAGTTACCCTTAGGAAATATTTACTGAATAAAGAGATGCTGGGATGGCTTTTGTGCTATATCCATTTCTTCTCAAGGAGAGAGAATTTATCAGAGTTTAGTCAAAACAGGACAAAATAAACGCCTGGAAAGTGTACCTGCACTACATTCTGGGAACAGTGCTTTCCAAACAGGAAAAAAAGAGTTAAAGACCTGCACCTTTTCTGTTCTCTTAGGGAGAAATTCTTCTGATTTATTTTAAATATAAATTTTAATATCAAATGAACCATATTCTCTGGACCATATGCAATTTCTCTGTTTCAAACTTTTCCAGCAAGTGAAAATGAATTAGGCATTATCCAATAAAGAGAAATGAATGATGATATGAATCCAAAAGTTAAATGTATCTGTTCCTTTTTTGTTTTATTCTTCTAATTGCTAAGTTAATGTACAAAACTTATTGTGTGGTCATACCAGGGATAACTGTTTGAATTTTTTTTAGGCATTTACCTTTTAAAATGACTTGAGGTGCTCAACTACTATGTCCCTGGCATTAAATTGTTCCAGAGCAATAGTAACAGTTTAAATTCTAGTATAATGACCTGTCTCACACTAGAATTTTTCTGTTTCTTCTGTTACCAGCATTATTAATCTCAGGAAAAAAAAAACAATGGAGAAATTTTCTTGTGCAGTATAAAGTTGCCTAATTTGGCAATCAAATAGTAAAAAAGGCATAGTTATTACTGAAGAGACAAAGCAAAGTATATGAACATAAAGGATGTGCTTGCCAAGGTAGTTTGCTCAAGGTAGTTTCATATGGCAGTTTCCCATTTTTCAATTTACTTCATATTACTTTGCCTAAACAATGTGTAATTAAAATGCGTATCCATAGTAACTGAATGCAGTTGTTAAATTATCAACACAACAAAAACTTTTGGAAACATACTACTAAATAATGAAAAATAAATTGAAATAGTGTGTAATGTGGAATAAAAACAAGTATCACATGCACCATAACTCAAAGTAATCTGAGATCATCAAGTAAATGTGTGCATCATTTATATCTTGAGTTCTGTTTGTGTTTAACTTCAGAGTCAGATTGCAATTTTCAGCTGAGTCCTGTGATCTAGAATCCTCTTTGGTAGCATGCATAAGTTAGGACAAAGAACTGTGTTTTTTGGCTTCACTAGTAAAGACTGAACCAAGCAAATGAATACTGTAACTAGAGGAAAGGCTGACATAGGAAATACTGGAATGGTATTGACATTCAGAGATTCCCCTTTCAGCATAACAGTAGCAACAGCACAATAAAGTAAAACACTTGGAAAAACTCTCAATTTTTTTACATCTTCTTTCACCATCTTTGTCACTAATACAAGATGTAATCACATAAAAATTAATCTGCACTACTTCATGTTGCAATTGGAAAAATTATCATGTTCTTGAATCCACAGTATCTCTAACAAAAATTTATCTGTAAGCTTCTTCTGTGAGGAAAAAACCTGTAATACCTTTAAATTAAAAAGCTAATGTTGTATTGTGAAGCAGAATGCATCTTATTGTTGTTATATTTAGGGACCCACAAGTGTTGCTTAAGCAATATTCTGTGAAAGAAAAGTGTTCTTTTTCAGAAGAAGAAGAAGAAGAATGTATTTTCAGAGTACATTTGCAGTATCAACCATTCCATGCTAGCCTTAATTTTTTCTTTCCCCAATTTAAAACACAATTCACCTCCAAAGCAAATGTTTGTATACTAGGATGAGAAGGGATTTGTTTCACATAGTAGATCTGAGAGTCTTAAGGTCTGTGTGTCAGCTCATAGAATTATCATAGAATCATAGAATAGTTCAGGTTGAAAAAGATGTTCAGGATCATTGAGTCCAGCTGTTAACCTGGCACTGCTAAGTCCATCACTAAAACCTGACCCTAAGGGCCACAATTCTGTATTAACAAGAAAACTGGCAATTTCTTAAGAAAAGTCACCATTTTCTCATGTTTCTGTTTGCAAATAATGGCTTTAAAATACGCTAGGGTGGTGTAGTACAACAGAGTACCATTTTTATCTGGGATTGAGTTAATTGTTTTCATCGTAGCTTGTATGATACTGTGTTTTGGACTTGTGATGTAAATGGTGTTGATAACACACCCATGTTTTAGCTATTGCTGATCAGTGTCAAATCCTTCTCTGTTTCTCCCTATGTCCTCCCAGGGAGTAGGCTGGGGGTGGGCAAAAAACTGGGAGGGGACATGCCAGGACAGCTAACCCCAACTGATCAAGGGGATATTCCATACCGTATCACAGAATTGCAGATTATGCTGAGTTGGAAGGCACCCGCAAGGACCACTTCCCTGCAGAGCCTGTTCCAGTGCCCAACCACCCTCTGGGGGAAGAATCTTTTTCTGATATCCAACCTAAACCTCCCCTGACACAACTTCAGACCATTTCCTCAGGTTCGGTCACTGGTCACCACAGAGAAGAGATCAGTGCCTGCCCCTCCTCTTCCCCTCATGAAGAAGTTGTAACTGCAATGAGATCTCCCCTCAGTCTCCTCTTCCCAAGGCTGAACAGAACAAGTGCCCAGTGCTCAGCTGCTCCTCATACAGCTTCCGCTCAAGGCCCTTCACCATCTCTATTCTCCTCCCTTGGACACTCTCTAAGAGATTAATATCTTTCTTATATTTTGGTGCCCAAAACTGCACACAATATTCAAGGTGAGGCCGCCCCAGTGCAGAGCAGAGCAGGACAATCCCCCCCCTTGACCGGCTGGTGATGCTGTGCCTGATGCCTCCCAGGACATGTTTGGCCCTCCTGGCTGCCAGGGCACTGCTGACTTATATTCAACTTGACATCGACCAGGACACCCCAGGTTCCTTTCCATGGCACTGCTTTCCAGCATCTCATTCCCCAGTCTGTCTGGACACCCAGGATTGACCCATCCCAGGTGTAGAATCCATCGCTTTCATGTGTTGATGTTGTGCTCAGCAATAAAAGCTGGAGGAAAGAAGGAGGAAACAGAGTGACATTCAGGGTTGTGGCATTTGCCTTCCCATGTAATATGTGATGGAGCTCTGCTTTGCTGCCTGCCAATAGATAGTGGTGAGTCAATTCCTTATTTTGCCTTGTTTGTGGGCACAGGCTGACTTTCCCTGTTAAACTATCTCAACCCATGAGTTTTCTCACTTTTACCCTTTTGTTTCCCTCCCCATCCACACTGTGTGAGTGAGTGAGGGAGTAACTGTGGAACTGAGTTGCATACCAGGGTTAACCCACAACAAACAGATACAACCATCTATCTGCTTGAGATTGCAGAGGATTGAAATAGGCATGGACAACATTAGTCAAACCTCCTACTTAAGACACTTAAATTAGGCATTGCAGCATTTATGAGCCTGTAGAGAGATTTAGACTGCATTTTTCTGCAGTTAAGAGGAGGGAACTAGGCATTCACATCATCCTCAGGGAGTAGTTTGGAGTAGTTTAGCTACAGACTTGCTTTTCCACTGTGATTAGGGAAACTTGGTGTCTTCCAGGCAGGGCAATATGTCCGTATGTTGAACAGGTAGCCACTGAAGTTTAGCCAGGAGGAAACATCAGGTGCAGAGGAATAGCCACAAAGTTCCTGGCTGAGTTTGAGAAGCCTTCAGAGTATTGAACCCACACTTCCCATTTCCTAGGAGAGAATCCTAAATGCCAAACCAAATGTTGACACTGGATCACTGTACAGCCAGGAATTTGAGTAATAAGGAATCAAAAACAATGCATAGTATATTTTATTAAGTTCTATGGTAATACATAAGTGTTACAGTTGTGACTTTTCTTTGACCTTTGCATATTGCTGGTCCTAGTGCAGAAAGATTCTTAAACATCTATAGTTTCCTTGCGGTCAATGGGTAAATAAACTTTTGGACTTAAAACTATTGGGTTTGGTTTCTTTTTTGTTTGGTTTTATTTTTGTTTTGAGTATTTTTTGGGGGGTTGGGGTTTTTTTTGTGGGTTTTTTGGTTGGTTGATTGCTTGGGGGGTTTTTGTAAAAAGCTTTTATTTGTCTTCTGCACATACAGAACTTCAGTTAAAATTTTTGAAGTGTTTTGCACCATGTTAAGGAACATAACTTGACCCAATGCTTCAATTATTGTAAATCACATTTGTTATTCTGAGCTCAAGAAGGCAGCTAACAAAGGTAGGAGGTGGTTTGAGTTTTTATACTCCTCTTTCAGTGGGCCTTTTGAGGAACATGAGGGAAGAGAAACAGGTCACCATGGGGCACCAGAAGACCGAGCACAGACAGGAGAGACAGCATTGTAGCCAGAGGCACTGGGACTGCTCCAGTGCTTGATAGCCAGGAAGGGAAGCTTTAACTTTCTTTCACAATTGGTCCCAGAGAGACTTTGGCTCTTCAGCCTCATTAACATCCATTTCCTGCTCCTTGCCACAGTGTTGTCACCACATATGTTCATCAGACAATGAACTTGTGTTCCCATTGTAAACACAGTGGAGTTTACTCATGGTACATCTGTGCCTGAAGTAGTGACCACTATATTTAATCTGCCAAAACTTTTCTGTTACAAAAGTATGTCCTGCAGTTTCTAAAAGGAAAGGGTTCTCCATGTCTTGTTGTAAGAATTTGGAGTTTAGCAGTAATATAGCCGGGTGTCAAGAACATACCCTCTGTTGTCCTGGCGCATATCAGTTTAATTTCTAAAATGTTGAGAAATGTGATTTTCTAGCTATGTTTTGCTTGTCTATATTTGCCAGGGGCTAACAGCTAGGCAGTTTAATATTCCAATTGCTCTGAGCAGATTTTTCTCTTGTATGTTGCTCCAGCATGGGAAACAATACTGAACCTACATCTGGAGCCCACATAACTCAATGCCTGCCACTGGTCCACAACAAACATTCTCAAAGAGTAAAGATTAGTGAGACACTAAAGAGGAGTTCTGGAATGAAAAGAAAACTTCATGCTTTTGGGCTTCTGACAATCTCTGAGTATTAGGGTTTAGGATGAGACCTCCTTAATAGAGAAATAATCCAACATCTGCCTACTGTAAGGGGATTTTGCACCTTTATGTAAAACATCTGGTGCTGGCTACCATCACGGACAGGATGCTGCACTTCATAGATTACACATCTGATGCATATGGTTTTTATAGTATGGATAGAAAGTTCATAGAATGCTAATTCAGAGAATGCGAGTTCTAAAGGAATTCAGTTGTACCTGTGGACTATTTTATTTCTGCTAAAACAAAGGTTTCCAGCAAGAGATCACTCAGGTAATGTGTATATGATGCTGATGATGAGCATATAAATGTATATAACCATGCTTGCATGTTTGCCTTGAGCTTGACTGCATCCAGACATAAAATAAAACATGGTTCCTATCCCGGTTTATCAAAATGACAAAAGAGAACAGAAATATGGGAAAGGTATTCAGAAAAAAAAGTTAACTTTTAAAAGCCTTTTATTGACAGAAAATATACAAAATAGCCATCCCTCTTCCTTTAAAACAGAAGCAGCTAGGAAAATAAGGTAGACAGGGTACAGAATCTCTTGCTGTTCTCTGTTTATCTGTGACAAGATTTTAGTAATTAGCATAATAACTGTGAAAAAATTGATGCATTGCCAGAAGCATTTTAAGAAAACCAAAAAATAATCTCTTTTGAGGTTAGATATCTAAACAAAGCATTGCTATGACATTTGAATAGTGATATGGTACTGAGGGAATAAGATCAGCTGTTTGTAGATGGAAGGGAGGTCAAAGCCAGGCTCTAGAAACAGAGGAATAGGTGGGGGTCTCCAAAGCTGGAAGTAAAATTCTAATTGTAAGGGATAAATTTTACACTGATGAGAGCTCCACCCAGGAAACAGTTGTATGGAAAAGGCAAAACCAATTGTGGTGTCTTTTCTGCTGGAAAATGTGAAGCAATCAGCTAATCAACAAGCATCGCATGATGAATAATTCACCACCCTTATTCCCATTAATCCTCTGTTTGCCAAGATAGATTTAGGATACTTCTGTAGAAACATAAATGGTCCTTAAGGGTGGTAATTATTGTATTATACTCGAAATTTAGTTTATCTGGAATGTACTGTCATGAATTATTGTGCAGCTGGTACTGTAGACATGAATTATCAAATACTACAGACATGGAATATAAGAATGAATTAAAGAATTAAAGGAATATGAAATTTTTACTGCCTGCGGGTCTTAAAGATCTTTCTGAAAAACACCAATGATCTGGGCTTTCCAAAGCACAAATCAAAGGGTAAGTGACTGAATTCAATAATCAGTGAGATTCACATTCAGAATTAGCTGGGCATCATTAAAGTAAGTGGCCTATTTCTACATGATACATAAGCAAATGCAACAAAAAGGGAGACTTGGAAAAAAAGGTGTTTGAAAGATATCTTATGAAAATATACCTTTCTTAAATAGATTGTGTAGCTAGTCTGAGAGAAAAAGGGGAGAGGGAAACAACTGAAAACGTATTTCCTAGGAACAGGATCTGAAAATAGTTACTCAACTTTTATAAACAAATTGCAAATTATGTTCCCATACCATTAGGAAAGCAAATGATTCCTTTGATTCCTAACACATGTCATTGCTGCAAATCAGAAAAGTATGACTTTTTAACCAAGGTTAAAATTGAGCATGTCACATTTTTCGCTTGTAACTTAAAAACAAGAATGTTTCTCATGTGAGGTAGAACATTTCAATTTCATAAAAATATTTTTATTGCGGTACATATTAAGACAATTCTTAACTAGTAGGGATTACTTTCTTTGCAAAAAATATCTTGGAAGCTAAGAGCTTAGCAGAATTCTAAGAGGGACTACTGTCTATATGCATGAAGACATAGCTATAAAAGGTTACAAATATAATTATTTGCCTAGTTGACAGTATGTGGAATTAGAGAGTTTTACTTAGAAGCAGATTTAAATTATTCATCACTGTCTGATTTTCTATAGTAACCTATGGATTCCAGATCCTGAAACAGCTAAACCTTACAGCTGAGCTGGTGTTCTTTGCATTTTACTATGAACAGAAAGAGGTATTTTAATTCATACACCTGATGTAAACAAAGCAGTGTTATGCTTTTAAAATGGTTTTTAATATTAAAGACTTAATCGCTCCCTTTTATAGTGCCATAATTAATCTCTTCCATCTCTACCACTGCAGAAGATAAGGCCATATACCACAGATGAAAAGACAGCAGCCATGAGAACATGCACAATACATGCTCTGTTTTGATCTCACAGTAGGTAATGTCACCTAGCAACAGCAGTGAGGCATGATGTCAGAAGACAATAAAGTTGATAGATATGTGACTGTGAAAAAAATAACTTTCTCCTAAAAAAGCTGCTTAGCAGTAATTATAGAAAGAATATCTAGGCAACATGGGACAACTGACTTCACACACGATATGACCCAAGACTTTGATACTGATTCGTCTTCTTGAAGGGGCTCTGGGATAAGTAAGCAGAGCATCCTATTGCTACCATAATATGTCTTTACTGATATGTTCATAAGAGAAGCAAAGCTCATCTTTCTATGAAGTCTACTGTACTGTCACCCATACTTGCTTACTTATCACTCTCTCAAGAGCACTCATAGCATTTAACACAAAAGTCTCTTACCTGAAACTTCTGCCACATGAGGCTCAAGTTTGTCTTACAATGATATCAGTGAAACTGTCCCTGGGATTTTACACTGCTGCCTCCTACTGCAGTGTTTGATTATTTCCTCTACAGAATCAGTGACAACAGCAATATCTCTACTTTGGAAAATATAAACTCCCTTTGGACTGGAGTTTGTTCTTGAGATGCAAGATTTTAGTTACTAAGTTTTGTTTATACGGTAATATTCTCAAATACTAACACTAGAAGCAGTGCTGTGACTGTGATGGATATGCACCAGAAATTCTTGTTCAGATGCAATACTTTTAGTAACATTCATCAATATATTTGAAAAAAAATAAATAATCCCTTGGGCACACTAAGCCTTCCTAGTTCATCAATTTATTTGCTACAGGGGTAAGAAAGTTGACTAGTTGACAGATTTGTTATTTTTATGAGAGAAGGACAAGTCAGAGTAATAAAAATTGTTCTGCAGCAGCAAGTTTCCTCACAGAAGGATTTTGTTAATGGAATAAGAAATTTAAAGTTAGGAAAAAATTGTTTTGTCTAGTCTTACCAGATTATCTGGTAAAACAAACACAAAACTTGGTTCCTCGGGAATATGATCCTGTAGATTTCCATGTGTTCCTGTTAATTTAATGCCCTGTATGTACTTTTACAGCTGGATTCATGAGCTGAAGCTGTTAAATTTAATTTCTAGCAAGCTAAATAGCTTATGCTCTAGTTTTATTATTCATATTTCTGAACCTTAAGCACTAAGACATTGCCTGTAGGGATGTTTTAAACCAACATATGAGTAATCCGCCCCACGAGAGTATGAGTAAAGGAGGGGCAGTATATCCACAGCTGATCCCCAATGACTCTCATTATTCCTGCAGTCAAAATAGTATCATTTTAAAATTAGTGCAATGATAGAGAATAAAGCTTGATGACTAACCTGATGAACTGTTTAAAAAATTTAATAAACCAAAACCAGACTGAAAGGTAAAGTGGACTGGAGAAGCCTTCTTGGCATCTTTCCTCACCTTTGGTAGACTCACCTGCTGTGAAAGGAGATAAAGGACATTTCCCACTGAGATTTAAACTTTCTCGAACCTGATCTGCAAGTCATAGAGTGTGGAAACTAGTCTGAAGTGGGCCTTGCTTTCCAACTGGAATTTATTTTAAGTCATTGTGGAATTTTGCAGACTCATACTAGTTTGGATACCTATCTTAATTGTAATGATAAAGTATATTTTCTCAAATGAAGCATAAGTCTTCCTGTGAAGCAACCACTCTCTTTTATATTTAAAGTCTACTGAAGTATTTCTCAGCAAAATACCCATTATGCATATTTTCTTCATGAAAAATGACAGGCGAACTGCAGTTCTGTTATTTGATGTATGAGTTATGCTCTAAATTACAACTGCTTTCAATTTGACCTATTTTGTTTAGGGGAAAACCTCCATATGGATGAAACCTCCCTCATGTTGGATGAATACCTCAGAGACTTGCCACACAAGTTTGACAGAGCTCAGCAAATTTGGCAGGCTTCGTTCCAGAGAGGCTCAGGCCTGTAATTATCCTGGTGTGGCAGATCAGAAACAAAGTGCAACACAAAAGCAATACCAGGGGTGGTTGCTTAGCACACGTCTGCAATATATTTCTTTTCACCAAAGTGCAGCCGGTTGTGCAGAATTGTAAATTGGCCTCTTACTGTAAAGCAGCAGTGACAAACCTGAAAACAGCAAGCCACCAAAACATGTGAACAGTATAAAATTGATAGCGAGTCTGAAAAGTGTATGTGTAATGTTAGCATAATGAATTGTAACTTTATGACTGTGCTGCTTAAGGACTCTATTTTGTGAGGTGCTGAACACTCTTAAGACACATAATATTTTTTTTTAAAAAAGGAGCTGTGCAAGGCAAAAAGAAAGGCATTTTATTATGTCATCAGATCTGATTACCCAAAACAACAGTGCTTGAGTGTATATCTCCTATATGCCAACTTTATATGAAAGCTATTGACACATAAAAGCCTCAAGTTCACAGGTCCCTCAACACCTCTAGTGTCTGAGCAGATTCAGATTTTGCTCTAAATAACAGGGCTATGTTACACTACAAAAGCATTACATACTTTGTGTAATGAAAATTTAGAAATCTAAATAAATGTAGCAATTTATGCATAGTGTAGCCCTAAAACCTATATTATATAACTTATTATTATAACTTGCTAAGTACGATTATACTGGATTTCTAAATATATAGTTTATCATTCTTTGTTAAGAATTTCAGCTTTTTAGGGAATTTAGGGAATTTAGAATTTCAGGGGTTTTAATGAGGTAAAGGGTTTTTCTATCTGTGAAAATGTACTGAGAAAAATACATAATACCTGATAGCCAGTCAAAGCTACTCAGGAGCCTTGAAGCCATTCCAGAGGGCATGATACTGTGTCAAAGGAGATGAGGAAGAGGATGAAGACAGGGGTCTTCTGGGACCTCCAACTCAAATTCAGGGACAGTTTTGTAAGTGGGTGTAACAGATGAGGTAATGTTCAAATGTTGCAATTAGAATCCAAATATTGTAATTAGATGGTAGTATAAAGTTGCCTATGCAACTCAGTGTGCACAAAATATTCCTGTGCACCTGGGCGCCATAATAAAGGAGTGCTTTTTGCCTTTTAATACTCAAAAATAGTCCAGAGAATTATTTCTCTGACTTTAGGCATCAATAGGAAGGATACCTGTTGATCCCAATTGGCTTTTATAAGCATATGAGTTAAAAGATGATGGCTTCTTCACAATTAGTTGGACAGTGATTCAGATTCATAAGCATGGGTGCCTGGTATCTTTAAGCACTATAGTTAATGAGACATCTGCGTGAGACTAATAAATATGAAATTAGAGAAGATGCATGCTTTGAATGGGGTTGGCAGACATATGGGACTGTGACCTGTGCCTTTCTAGACTGTCTGTGCATCTGCTTTAGTTGTCTAAGTGGTTTAAGGCTAACATAAAAACAAGCAGCTTCAGCCCCTCTGAATTTTAAACTGTCTCATATTCTGTCACAACATCTTCTGTTTTTATTTTCTAATGAACAAAACAGAAAGGAAAGAAAGGGCATCCATATATATCACCTCATCTAACTTATTCAGCTATGTATTTTGCATAATGCAACAGGGCAAAATAACTTTTCTGTTTGATCAGTCTTTTTGATTTTATGTTTTCCATGTGGCAGTGAGGAGTGTCAAAATCTATAATCAAATCTCATGAAGATTTGGTCTTCTCATTCTGAGAATCATCCCCAGTTTTTTTGTTTACCCAGAATTAACAATTTGTTCTTTTGGTTCCCATAAGTGTAAAAAGAAACACAAATTTTAAAAATATAAACCATAAAAATATTAACCCAATATTTTTATATTTTTCCTCTGTTTGCATTTTTAAGGGGTGTTTTCTTTTTACTGTTATTTTCACAATAAAGTACATGTAAAATATTGAATTATCCATAACTCCAAAAGCCCAAATTTGAATTACAGCATATAATAATACATCAGCAGGCATTTCAGAAAATTGGCCTTTTTAAACATTTCAGAATGGCTGGAAATACCATCTGCCAAAAGCACATGGAACACCTCTTAAACAGATGGAGATCAGTGTGCTACAAAGGACCTTGAATTCAAGTGCCCTTTAAAAGTTATCCAGCTTTAGATACAAGCTGAAATGAAAGCCAAAAGACATTCATGAGACTGAAACACCACATTTTGGACTTCCTCAGGCTGTGTGCTGAAGAAAAATCCAGACTGTAAGAAGTCATGAGCTGAGCTTCCATTGACCTTTGCTCTGCCTTCTTAACTCTGAAGAGTGCAGTGCTTCAGGGCTGTAGATAACTATAGTCACACTTCAAGAAGAGATATTCCAGATTCAAGATACCTGCTAGTGTGCATAGAAGTAGCAGAGGGAAAAAAATCACACATATTTCTACTGGGTAATTAAGCAAAATACAGTGGTTTAGGAATAACATTTCTTTCTGACAATAGAATTCTAAATTCTTTTTTTTTCAAACTCCTTTTTCCATCACCGGTTGCAAGAAATTTGTTAAAGGCCTACCCAAGTTATACCTAGTGTGGAAATATTGTATTTCCTACTGATTCTCACCACTAACAGCAGAAGCAAACCTGTTATCATGATTTCAAGTGAACTACCTAAGTTATGTCTTGAATTTCTGTCATAAATAAAGATTTATAGAAAGTCCAGGAAAAAGTATCAAATGCTACTCTTTCCCAGCTTTGTTGTTGATACTATCTTACCAGCTGCAAGACAGAGCCTCACAACTTCACCTAAACGTGCGTTGTATATGCGAAAGATGTATACCAACTCACGTGATCACTGCAAATAAAGTCAATTATCTGGTGGCTTTTTGATTCAATAGCGTAGTTTACTAGTTTTTTTTAAACACCCATCTGCCAGAGCTCAGGTTTTTAAGAACTGCACCTAACTTCTTCCTATAACTATCAGTTTCCAGCTGTTGATATCTGCACTCTGTCCACACCAGTGAATCTCTGCAAAACACTAGTAAGCAAGGTGTGGGAGCAGGAGGCCTTCAACTTTTTCTGTTGCAGGAAGACAGCAGAAGGAATAGCTGGTAAAATGATTAACTCAGAAGAGAAACATCTTCTCACCTTCAACAGGTAAGAAATACAAGTCAGAGAAGAAGGGAACCAGCTACTTCTCAGGAGAGTCACAGAAGGTTTTGGTCTCTCCCATTGACATGAAATGGAGGTAAGAGAACGTGCCACAGTGGGAAATAGGTGATTAGTGTTTCAGAAGGGCTAGGAAGCAAGAATCCCACTGGAGTGAACATGAAGCACGAATGTCATCATTACATTTATTTTTCAAGGACAAAGAAAAAATGTTTTGAGGTACTTCAGAGAATGCACTAAAAGGAGCAACTGTTCCTGTGCATGGGACAAGCAACTACACAGTGCCCAGTCCTGTGAATTCACATCCCTTTTGAGAAGCTCTGTTGAAATCAGTGCACCAGTGGCCTCATTCCAGATCCAAAGAAGACACAGACTTCAGTGGACTTTCACTTAGGTGTTGGTTTAGAGAGTAAGGGGTGTTGTCAAGGTTGGGGACCAGTTCTTTATATTTACATTGTAAGCAGGAAGGTCCTGAAATTTTAAGATTTTTAATTGTGAAAAAATACTAAAAGGCTTTTCACAAAAAGAATCCATTCATGATTTGCATCTCATGTCAGAACATCAATGAAACTGGATTTGATCCCCTACTAAATTAGCAGGGGGAGATCTTTTTTGTTTTTATTTTTTAGCAGAAGGCAGATCTAAAACCTGCATGGAATCCAGAGGGTTGCCCATATATTTTCTGTAAAATACTCTCTTCCTTCACTGCAACACCTTCCTTAAATCATGTCACTATACTTGTGAAAGGTTTTCTTCAAAGTTAGAGAGAGAGGAGCCAAAGCAACTATAGGTGAAGGTAGACTCGGTACTCAGAGGGAGTGATAACACTATCTGCTTTTAACATTCCTCAGCATTGTCTCTTTCCTTGAACTGAGGCCTCCCAGTACTTATTATAGCAAAGTTGTTCTCTTCCTGTGAGCTTGACTGCTTCACCGTACTGAAGGCAAAATACATACTTTGAAGAAAGCACAGTTCATATTTTAAGGTATTTCATCACTCGAGGCCACAGCTGGGCAATACCAAAAGAGCAATCAAGAGACTAAGGACTGTCAACAAAGAACAGTTCTCTACATCACAGAATCAGACACATTTGCACTCAATTAACACTTTGCTTAAAAATAGACAAAGATAAGCCCTAAAGAGTGTGGTGCCCAGCAACCCTGTCGTTATATATACAATAGCAATGCATAGCAGCAGTTATCTTCATGCCCTACCACTCCATTTGCTATAACAACAAAAACATCCACTATCAATTCCTTATCGTGTTTGAATATATTTGGAGATATTATCATAAAGCTGTCTCTGTGATATGGTCAAAGGGATGATAATCTAGTTTGTTTTAAAAGTGAAATTTATATAATCTTATTAGTTTCTACATGAATTCCTTACTAAGTGCTGATTAAACATAAGCCTCTGTCCCGTATGGGTGGCAAAGGTGACTATGCCACTTTTACTGTTCTTGAAGTTCAGCAGAAACTATTTGGACTGTTGCAGAAGTTAGCTCTATTTCAAAATTACAGAAATCTGTGCATAGAGCCAAAGATACAGGACCCAGTGGAGTGCAGGATCACTCTGGACTACCACCTCTTCAGGGAAAGCCCACTTCTTTTTTATTGCTGGAAGTCAATTGGAACATAACTTTCCAGTCCTTTTCCATCCCCGTGACGCAGGGATTCATGCATGCAGGAGAATTTAAGTCCGCATAGATCAGCTAATCTGACAGCTGCTTTGCAGCACCTGAGTAGTGCAAACCAGAAAGAATTAGGCTGAGAAGAAAACTCATGTTATAGCAGGTCACAATTCAGTAAAGCATTCAGCCTCACCTCAAACATTTCCATCTGCAAAGCTGTACCTGGAGAAGGCATACAGCATTTACAGAGCACTCAACAAAAGAGTAAACTCTTTGTTATTTTCCATAGCAGCTTTCTAATGAAGGAAAGCACTTGTAGAACAGAAGTAATAACTTTCCTTTTGCAGAAGTATATTTCACTAGAGATGGTTCCCACATGGAGAAGAATTGCCTCAGATTTTTTTAGCATTTCCTTGGCACTTGGGACCTATTTATTACTTCATATACTTGGATGTAATGGCAGTTAACACACAGTTATGATGGGGAAGTGATGTAGGATTCTAAAAGATACAAGTTGCAGTACATATTAAACTTTAATTTGCCGCCAGTCTCCAGTCCTTCAGCTTTTTTAGGACTGCAGGGCCATTCCAGAAGTGTGGTGGACATGAACTATATTAGCTCTTGGTTAAAACCAGTGCTGTTAGCTAGCGCACTGGGGGAATAATATTAATATGTTCTCTTCTCTTTCCACTTCCCTGATGCTGTGGAGAAGACATGCATAAATAATTGCAGTTTTTGCAGAAGTCTGAGTGTACAATACCTGGCATCCATTGCCAGCTTAGAGTTAGGTGATTTACAACATTTGCATTTGTAGCAATATGTTCTCTAAATCCTAGTAGTTTTACTGATTATAGTGAAAGTAGTGGAAGATAACACAATTAATTATAAGATTCAGTGTATGATAAAGACATGTGAACTTATGTGTCTATGTGCAATTGTCTCCCTGTGTGCTGGGCACATGCGCTCCAATGGCAGCCAGCAAAAACGTAGCAAATACAGTCCATGGAGCTGGAAAAGGCATTCCCAGCTCCAGATACAAAGAGAATTAAATCACTCTCTAGACTGTGCTGATTAGATAACTGCTATCACACGAGCTTAAACACCCTTATTTGGATGCAGTTCCCTAAATTTAACAAGTCTGCTTGCAAAATCCTGGTGCCATTCAAGGTGCCATTGTTCCTTGGCTGTCAGCCTAGAGGATTAGTCCCCTGCAGGCCTGTGACATCTGTCAAACCTGCCACAGATATCTTGGACACCACTGAGTACCTCAAATTAAAATGCTATACATGGGAGATTGTCTTCAACTTCATCCCTTTTAAAGTTTTGGATGCTTAATTACAGATTAAAGAGATACTTCTCCTTCATGGTGTTTCACAGTTTGAAAACTGAGGGCGATTTTTTTCTTTCAAGAAAAGCAGAACAACCAAGTGCCTTCTGTTTAGCCCATTGTGCAGTGGTAGAGCCCAAATCCTGCCTGAGCAGAGTGGAGCACTTGTATTTAACTGCAGAAACTCCCTAGCCATCACTAGAATTTTTCCAGGAGCGATGCCAATCAGCAGGTCATGGACTTACCGAATCCTTAATTGCAGAAAACATTTAACTGGGCAATGAAAAACTTTAATTAACCAGAAGAAACTGACGTCTCCTATTCCTTGAACCTCTGAAGACTGACAGGTTAGAAACACTGTTCCATTCAGATCCTTTCAGCCAAAGGATGGAACTGTAACCAAGTTTCTCATCAGTGATAGGTACATTTTATATTATGGCATTCAAAATTAAATCTTTGCTCTCTCTAAGTGGTAAGACGAGCCATCTGTAGTTATGCAGAAAAGTAAAATTTGTGATACTTGAGCAAGTTTGAAATCATAAGCTTAAATCTGTAGGAATTTTCTATACTGCAATTAGTTGAGTACAGAGTCAAAGATCTGTCCTTTAGTTAGCATTCTAAAGATGCATTTAGGTATATAAATTCTTGCCCTGTAATCTCAGTTATCTCAGTTCTTAAGTAACTAAATAATTTGTCAAGACGGGCATTGTCTAGTTATAGCAAAAAGTTGATTTAAAATGTTCAAAATTTTAAAAATCTTTTAACATCAAGTTAGGAGTGAATTATCACACATACTGTATATAAATCTGTTCAGTACTAATATTTCATTTTTCTGTCTTGTACTTTAAATCATTATATTGCACAATGAAAAAGATGCATCAAACACATAAGCAAGCATATTATTATTTTATTACTTAGTACTAAAGTATAAAACTAAGAAAATGTCACTGAGAGCTTGCTGGCATGCAGTCAACTCATCGCTGCAAAAATAAATACAGATCACAAATACAAGGGAATCTGTAAACCAACTATGGCTATTTTTAGATAATGGCATCCTTCCACTCCTTGAATGATGATACAATAACCAAGCTGGGAACTTACAGAAAGCTTTCAGTGAGTTTCATGTGCAAATATAATCTCAAGAGGGCAATATATGGAAACATAGATCTGAATTTTTTTTTGGTTTTGTTGTCTTTTAGCATTTCCTGCTGAAAAATGGTATAATTTAATTACATTTTTCTTGCCTCTCACTTCAAAATATTTCTAGTTTTTCAGAAAGATGACAGCAGTCAGGAATTCACGGGCACTATCTAATAACGATAAAGCACAATGAAGTCCAATAGTTGCCTTTGTGTTCCTGAATCCATTTATGCTACTGAAGGGATTCTCAGTGTTCAAACAGTACACATATTTTGTGAATTATATAACTTTTATGTATTTAAACTAGAAACATTCTGTGCTCAAGTGAAAAAGAAAAGGATGCAGTCTGAACTGTACTATACTCACATTCAAATGATGAGCATCTTTCAGAAAGAGAAAAGAGGGTCTGTTAGCACTCTTAGGCAAGAACGGATTAATTTTTATCTTAATCTGGTTTATAGAAAAGCATTTCCTCCTCTTTGATGTGGTATATGCTAAGTGAAAACATCATGCTCTACCCATCAGAATCATGCAAGTGGTCAGTCTTTCTTTTACACTGATGTTACAAAAGGAGATAGCCTGCATGGCTGGAAGGTATCCATGATATTAAACAGTTCATGGGGCTGTGAAGTGCTGAGAGCAATCATGCAGAGCAACAGGCCACAGGAATGCAAATCATCCACAAAGCCAAAAGTGGAGCTAGCAGGTGGCCTCTCCTATTCATCTGATGTCAACACACTGTTCGGATCAAGCCCTTTTAACATCTGGGTAGGCCCACTATTGCTTTTAATTAAATATAATACAGCCATTCAATGTTCTCGCATACATGAAAACCACACAGTAAAAAGCATATCTTCTGCACACTGAGGGTCACTAGAGTTATATAAATAAATAGTACCATTTAACTTAGATTGTGAGGTAGTTTAAATTTCATATGCTTTCTGTATACTGCTCAGTTAGATCCTCTTTGACATTTCAGTGACTGACCATATTTCCATGGAAAATGTTCCTGCGCCTTCAGAGGATTTAGAAGGGGGGGAAAAAAGCCTAGTTAATTAACTTTTTCTACCTTTGAAACATTTCCACTGTAAAAGATTTTGAACAGAAACATTTGTTCTCAAAATTAGTTTACAGAGAGACTTTAACTGTGTTAACATATAAGCCATGGAAACTGTCATAATATCTAATTAAATTATTACTGACGTTCCAATCAGTAGCAAAAAAACATCTGTAACTGTAATTCTACTACAGAGAAAGTATAATTAAATCTATTCAGTAATGGGTAGCAAGCTATTGCAGAAGTATACGGCAATGCCTTAAAAAGCTGGAATGCTTCAAATATCTTTTACAAGTATAATAAACCTTTTTTTTTTTTTCTAAAGTGGGAACATGAATATCCTTCTGAAGACCCTTTATTAGGATTTAATTTCAATGCATTTATGATTACATTAGTTCTTCTGTTTGAAACAGACTGGAAAAAATAACTGCCGTCATTCAGAGCCCAGGATAGAAAAACCCATAAGTATGTTTTCAGTCCATCTCTATGGAGAGTAAATGGTAACAGCATGCTTCATTTTGATTTCAGGAGATAAGCAAAATAAAGCACACAGTGGAGTGTTTTCTTGAACAGAAACATTTTCCAGAATTGGAGCCAGAAATGTGTGACAAAGCTGAAGGGCATTATTGTAAAAAATTGGGGAAATAGATGACTTGGAAGGAAAGTAATGGGATGTGAAGCATTTCATGCAAGGTCACAAGGTCGACTGTTGGTCGAGTTTTAATGTGAATGATGTCTGCTGGGTAGCTCTGTGTAAAGAGAGATAGATGTCCAGCCCCTAATGGGCAGATGTGGTCATCCCAGACTTCCATCGCAGTTGCCTTTTTCTATTTTCCAGTCAGAAAAGACTTCATTGAGCTGGAATCTCAGTTTATGATTCTCTTACCCATCTGCACTGAGTAGACTGGTGTTTGGAAAGCAGCTTTGCCTAAATTGGTCTACATTCTAATTATACTCATAACATGGATATTTCCTCTCCCTCCTCCAAAGTTGACGTTATTACTGAAACAAAAGTTTCTCAGGAAGAGACAACAAAACCAGCAACACATCAAACATCTGCCTCAGCCACTCAATTATAGATGTCAGAGGTTGAATTATAAGCAGTAATGTTTTTCTGCTTCCTTGGACATGCTATCCATCCACAAATCCCATTTCATTTTTTCAGATGCTCAGTAGCATATATTACAACTAAACAATGCCTAGTTTTCATTCATTATTCTGCTATAAAAACCCCATATGTCTACTAACCGTCACACCAGGTAAAAGAAAATGGTACTGCAATAGCACTTTCAGAGTGAACGTCAGGTTTCAACTGCATTATTTCTGTTGATTTGCAGAAGATTATATGCCTAAAAGCCCTATTAAATGTTTTCAAAATTTATGACTATCTAACTTTTCCCATTGTTAAGTTAGTCTAACTGTAGGCAAAAATATGTGGTACAAATATGTGGCTGTTGCTATGCAAGTAAGAAGTCTATTGGCCTGCTGGAAGAAAGAAAGTTTAGAGTGTTGCTCCTACTGAGGTCATTGGTAAAACTTCCTTTGACTTCACTTGCCACCGTTAGGCCTCGAGGGGAAGAGATTTTCTTTCTCTTTTATGTAAATAATTCTGGAGTGGGTTGTGTTGTGTTGTGTTGTGTTGTGGGGAATTGTGTTGTGAGGAGTTGCCTGAATTGAAGAGAGGGGAGGAGGAGAGAAACTGTAGCTTTTCTGCTGGCCAGGAGGCATCACACTGAGTAGAGATCTGCCTATTCAGCCTATGGCTATTAAAGACAAAATATATAGCAGTAATGCAAATTACTCCATTCTGATCGTCTGGCAGCTGTTATTAGTCAAAAAGAGCCAACAGATTTACAAACTACATAGTTGAGGAACAGCTATATGTGGTTATGCAGATCAGACAGGCACTGAGGCATTTTGATGTTGCATAGACAGAAAAAGGACACTCTACTTGTAATTTTCATAATTGCATAAAATGTCTACAGTTTTCCATGCTGAAAACATCTGTTTCAGATATTATTAAATTTTTCTTTTTGGACATAAGGGAATTTAGATAGATATACTTAATGAAAGATCTTATCAGATGCCTGGTTTTTAGCACTTTTTTTTGACCCAAATATGCTTTCTATAGTTTGCAATCTCTTCAGCAAAGACAGAAACATCATCTGAAGTAATTGAATGCAATTAAGTGCTTATTTAAGTATAACTTGGCAAAATTTTGAAATCTCAGAAAGACAGCAGAAGTTACAAAAGCTACAGATTTGTCTTAATTTGTAAACCAATTTGGTAACTGTAAACTATTCAGAGTGTTTCTGTTATGTTGTATAATGAGATCTAGTGGTTTTGAAAATAAATCATTAGAATCATTTCCATAAAACTCTGGAGTTCATTTTAAAACCCAACTAAAATACATCTTCTACCAATCTATTTCTTAAAAGTCCTACAGTCACATTAAAAAAAAAATTGGTATTTTGGCAGCTATGTCCAGAGTGCAGATATTCCACCTCTGCTTCGTGAGAAAGTTCAGCACATTTTGTGGAAAGATTGGTCTCCCTTTAGGTACTTCAATAAAATGTGTAGGGTTTCAGACTTACTGTATTGAAGCCTCTACACTTTTTTTAAAAAGCTCATTTCATTTTCAAAGTAATTATATTTTGGAGGTGTTATCTCTGTTAAATACTTAGTGACCTATTGTACATCTGTCAAATCTATTTTGCAAATATGATACTCTTTGGAGGAATTCTGAGGCACTCATACAGATTTCATCTGGATTAAGTGCTGTAATGAAAATGCTGCCCAAGTGTATTTTATACTACAGTAAGTACTTATTTCAGAATCCAATTATACCTGCAGGAATATATTCTATGTCTGATTATCTGGGAACGCCAAAGATACACAGTGTTTTGGCAGAATAACTACAACTCTACTGACTAAGTTAATGCTTTTTAAGAGGAGATTGGGTGAAAATATTACACACAGCCTGAATTTCCTCCCCTGGTCTACCAAAAAATGGCATTTACTTGATGGAAGTGAGGAGAGGAGGGCTGGTCCTCTCACATGTGCTCTTCTTCACTTTTCCACTACAACTATATATTTGGAAATGTAGCTGTCATACCTCTTTAAATCACAGCTTAAGAAACATAAGAAAAAAAGAGTCTGGTGGTCAGGGCTAGTGCTCAGTAAAAGCTAAGCTAAGATCCTCCTGCAGTACAAAAAAGAAAGAAGGAAAAAGAAAAAAGAAATTGTTAGGCAGAAGTTGCCTTAGTATTTGAATCTGAATATTTTTTAAGAAGTAGCAATCTTAAATTTTTACTCTGTGTTCCATTAACAGAGATGAAGAACAATAAATAACATTTCTTTTTGGATTTCTTGCCATTTACGTAATTCACTCTTAACCCTTTCATTGATATTGAATTCATTGATAGTCTCTTCCCCTTTGAGTTGTAGTGAGTTCTTTTGATGACGTCTTGATGTACATTCAAGAGCATTTCACTTTTACTGGTTCATTGGCTGCTTGAAGACCTCACATTCAAAGAAGTTCAATTTACCATCAGTTTGAACTGTTTTGTTTAGATATTGGCTTTATGAGCCATTTAGGACAGATTATATTGCTATTTATCTTTTTTATTATATCTAAATTTTAAATGCTTCTTACATTATAATTTTTCAAAATAGTTTTTATCAAAATAACATTATTTCAAAATAACATTAATATATTAAATATATTGCTGTTGTGCACATAAAGAACAACATATATAAAGCTGACTGAGAATGTAATTACTGTTAAGTAGTATTATCATTTTATTTATAATTTTGCACCTTTTAATCCTTTAGCAGCTTTATTCTTCATTACTTACTGACCCTTCCTTTTGTCTTTATTAAAAACAAACCAACACATTCTTTTCTTATCTTTCTGATACAGTGAAATGTTTTAAACTTTTAAGTTTTACAATGTGTTATGTGATAGTTTCCACATAGAATTGCCTGTGTCTTATCTTTAAAAAAGTTTAGAAAACTTTGTATATTTAGCAGATATCCAAAATGAACTTGCATACAAACTTAGAATAATAGGTCTGCAACAGATTCCTTAGTCTGTGATTTTCAGTAATACAGGGCAAGGACTTTGGGTGGACTGAGGCTATTTATTAGATCAATGGTATTAGAAATAACAGATATATTTCTAGGAACAAGTACCTGATCTAAAATGCAGGCAGCAAACTTGAAGCTATTTGCACACTGATTTTAACTCTTCTAAATTAATTATATTGCTCAGATCATTTGAGTAAAGAATGCTAGCAACAGGAAAACTTAATTACTTTGTTGTCTGTAAAGAGCCAAAAGACACATTTTAAGGAAAGATGGATTGTAGTTCAGAATTAGAAGGGTTTTTTGAATGTAGTTGAAATAGAATGTGGAACAATCTATTCTACATATTATAGTGAACAACTGCTCTCCTAGGATTCCTCCAAAGCAAGGTTGTGTCAGGCATGCAGTTAAAGAAACTTTTCTAATATATTCAGGATATCAAACTATCAGGTATAAGGAAAACATAATTTGAAAAGCAGCATAAGTGCATGCAAAGATGAAATTTTCTCCAGTTGATCCTCTGCACCCAGGCACCTGTGCAATTCAAACTCCAGTACAGTGTAATGTGCACTCGTGTCGGTGATGTTCTCTTGCTTGAGCAGGTTCTGAGAAGAGCATGTTGATGTAGCTTAACTACATCTGATTTGCAGGTGCCAGTTTTAGGAAATGGAATTCATAACACTGAGTCAAGACTGCATTCCCTGTAGAACCAATTGAGAAAGTTAGCCTTCTTGTGAAGGTGTGAATAACATTAACCTACATGAGTATGAGAGACACAGCCCAAAGAGAGTGTTCAGACTTCTGACCCTCACACATACTTCACCTGCTCTGTAAAATGGGTTCAGATGCCTCTGTTGTCACCTAAAGCATTACATTTGGTCTTTGGATACGAATGTTTGGCCTGTTCTTCAGATAGGGGGTGACAGTAGCACTATTCAGGTAGTATTCACCTCCCTTCACAGAGTATTCTGCTGCCTAGTGTATGCAGCCAAGGTCCCACCTTAACTTCAGGTGATTTGGAATCTTATCTTCTTCCAGAAGATGAAACCATTTAGTGACTGTCCTGCTAAAGGTGCACCACTGGACTGCCAAGAATACAAATTGTGGAACCTAAAGGAGTTATGTTTCTTAAAATAAGGGTGGTGAGGCACTGGAACATGTTGCCCAGAAAAGTTGTGGATGCCTCATCCCTAGAAGTCTTCAAGGCCAGGTTGGATGAGGCTTTGAGCAACCTAGTCTAATAGAAAGTGTCCATGTCCCTGGCAGGGGTTTTAGAACTAGATGATTTTTAAGGTTACTTCCAACCCAAACAATTTTATGATTGTACAAGTCCTCTGTACATAAGATCAATAAAATGCTTACGTTTTTTGTCTGTATGCTTTACACTACATAGACAGAATAAAGAATACAGTCTTGATAGCAAAGACTAAACCAGGTGGTTTATGATTAGATTAAGCTGCTAGATTTGTCTAGAGAAATATTTTTTAAATCAGTGTTTTGATGGTAATTTTTTTCCCCATGTGACTATGCAGTGAACTTGACAAATACAACCATCATGATTTTCACTTCATGAAGAGCTGTTATAACACAGATTACAAGAATCACTGAGTACACTCCACTTAATTTATCGACCTGACTAAAACCAGAAAATGTGAGATGATGTCAGACAAAGCTGTATTAATACCTTTTGGCTTGTTGCTGTCTATGCTAATTCTATGGAGAACAGTTTTGTTTAATTGAAATTCTGTAGAGATTCAAATAGAAATGAGTAACTACATCAATTTGTAATCCATTAAGATAAAAATATCTACAGTGTTCAGAAATGAATCTGCAATAATGTGTTATTTTTTAACTACAGAATTCAGTGTTTGGCTTCAAGCTCTTCTTAGCACTTCTCTCATCCAGGCTCTTACAAAGTCCTCAAGATAGGCAGAATGATATATGGTGTTCTGTTTAATCACTGAGCATGTGAATTGATGCAAGTTTTTTAGATGTGAAAAAGTGCTCTGAAGTATACTTTTGTGGTTGTTCACTTCTTTACTCATGTCTAAGCAAACACAGACAAGTCTAACACTATATATTCTCTTAGTGAAAGAGTATTATAATCAAGCTGATATTCTTCTCATTTATATAAGCATGGACTTTTTTTCCTGTTTTGGAATCTTCTTAACTAACATAACCCATCTGTGACAGCTGCTGTTGATAAAAATTCACTGAAAGCTTCTCTGCTTGAAAACATCACGTGCTAGTTTGGGGTTTATTTTTTTTTTCCTTTCACAACATTTAAAAAATTATTAGAATTGATTGATTGGCTTTTTAGTCTGGTATTGTTTTGTATTATGAAATTTTCTTCTGGTATGTTTGTAGGAATTCTTAATTTATTCAATTAAAATTCATTACACTTACATGAAGTAAATGGTGAATAAAGTAATAAAGTACTTAAGTTATTAGGTTCATTACCAATGAGTGACAATTCTACAAAGAAAGAACAATCAAACTAAGGATTTTTTCAGCAGTTGGAAAATTATATTAGGCAAATAATAGCAAGTTAATAAAAAAAAAAACTGTTCAAGAAAATTTTCTAAAGCAGGCACAGTAATAAAAGATTACATATTAGGAATCAGAGAATAATGCACATTGTGATCAAGACTTTTGAAAAAAATCTGATTTTGTTTTACACCAAACTATATAGTATTTTTTTATATTTATGTTTTATAAAATCACACCTTTAATAAAAATACTAGCAAGATAGAAATGTTTTTTGTTCTGGAATTTCCTAAATTCTGAGTGTCTGAATATGTTATTGGATTACAATTTTTTTTTTATGTATGAAGGTCTGGGTTTTTCATTTTAAAGGAAATATATATATATATATATATATAAACCAAAAATCCTGAAGATAAAAGAGACGAGAAGAGAAACCTGATGTAACAGCCCTTTGATCTCCCACTACACCAGACAAAATTTCTTCCACTTGAACAAATGAAGTAACTTGATATCATACTTAGAGTGGTCTTCTTTGTTGGTTATCACTAGAAGGGAGAGGTAACACCGTTAGCATTTGCTGATAGCAGCAAGATAGCAGAGAGGAGTGTTAGGTTCTGGATGGAGAAGAGCTGCCTTTGGTAAGGACAGACTGATATGCCTGTTCTGCTGGATCCCTTTTGATCCTTCTGACATACTTTTGTTTTGCCCTCTTCACCAATCTGACTAACTATATGATTACTGAATATCAGAGTTTTGCTGTAAATACCCTAATTTTTTTCTCCCACACAGAATCTTTGTCCTGAAGGGATTTGCATACCCCATCTGCCTGCTGTTGTGGTTAGAGAAGTAGCTGACTGGGCTTTTGAATGCTGAGAAATATCAAAAGAATGACTACTATGCATGGGCAGATCAGGAAGAGTAGTGAATTCAGTATATTAGAGAGAGACAGCTCAGTGCAGTAGTTCTGGTATATCACCAATATAACTTTTTCCATTAGGTCCACATATCATTGCACATATTTGGGGACCCCAGATCAAGTGCTATGTGGTATGGGTGCAGCCAAGTCACCAGATGTCAGAGCTAGAGGATGGTTCCTGGCCCTTTTAGATCACTGAAAAGTAGCCACCAGCATAATGTGCAGTTAATGAATGCCTGGTGCATTGTGAGGCATGTCCTAAGGACTTGTAGAATGGGTGTCAGCCACGTGAGTTTTGACAGCACTGCAGTCTGAAGACCCATCAATCCAAAGACATTAGAGCACAGCCTACAACCTGTTCCTTTGGGTGGCTGCAGCAACAGCAAAAGAAGTTGCAGTTACAGGGCAGGTTGCAATTTCTGAGGTGTTGGTTTAAATCTCAGCCAGATTTGGACACATTATCACTGAAAGAGTATTCCTCTAGACTAGCAGCGGCCAATATGCTAGCTACCGAGCTGGCAGTCATGCCTGCTACTGAGAAGGCACGAGTTCTCACCAGAGAGCTGTGCTTTCTCATGTCAGAAAAGTACTGCTTGCAAAGCAAATATTAGTGTCCTTAACTTTCAGGAAACTACTGAAGGGGCTTGCCTAATAACTTCAAATAAATAAGTACATGCCCCTTACAAACTTTTGAATCTGAGGTGGGCTGTTGACTTGAAACGTTTAGATCAGTTTTGGCAATTGGACACTGGATTTTGTTGTGAAAAGTGCCACACAACTTTAAATAAACAGAGCAGTCACCCCTGCTTGTAATAAAAAATTGCACGTACACAAATGCACACACATGCACTTCCTCAAAAACCTCATTTATGCCCATGTGTCTGCTCCTGGACAGACACAGCAGAGCTGGCGAGAGGCAGATGGGAAGGATAGTTATGAGAGCAAGCATGGACAGAGCTATGAGTAATTAGAATATCTTACAGGTCATATGTGTGCAGACATGACCAAAGGGCAACAGCACAGGCTGGACACCAGATCTGCTGAAAGCAATATGGCGAGTCACACCATTTCTTTCTCATCAGCACTAAATCAGCTCCTCTGTAATGTTCCCTGACTGAATACATAGCTGTCAAACAGGACAAGATCCTCCCTGAGACAAGGGTCAAAACACACAGAGTGTTTCATTGCACCCCTTGACATCATTCCCATTAGGCTAGCTGCCATTAGGAGTGGATAGAAATGTGAACTGTACTTCTAGGAGGGTGGGTGGCCTGTTTAATGCCTATAGCAGTGTGTGGTTATTAATGTACACTCTGAAAACAGAGGAAAACCGCTAAAGCTGCATGTGGGGGGAGTTTAGGGGAATCCCATAGACTGACTGCTTCAAGGAATGCTCTCTAAAAAACATGGGTCCCTACGAAGCAAAAGAAATAGTAATGTGTTATGAAAATTAAACCCACATTATTAAAAGAAGGACTTCCTGATAGTATTTGGACTATTTTTCAGGGGTTTTGGCTCACACTTTCCTCCCTGCTGTTCCAGACTTTCCCACAAGCACTGTCACAGCTATAGGCTTCAACAGCCCTTCATCTACTCTTGAGGTTCTTACATTTTTTTCCCCCATTAAAACCTGCACATAGAGCTTTTTACTAATGCCAGTTTTGTTTTATTTTAATGTAGAAAAGTAGCTTAAACTGGGAAAACTTTTCTTGAAATGAGAAGTGACAGCAACAAATGCTTACATAGAAGGAGAAAATACCAAAAATATTCGTCTCTTTCTATTTTGCATACTTTTTCCCCTCCCCGGCTTGCACTTATATTTGCTTATTGTGTATCTCTTTTTACGGTGGTGGGCTTAACTTCCTCACCATGCTGTATTTCAATCCCATCACTGATAGGTATTAGGGGAGAAAAACAGATAAAAAGGAAAAGAAGTTATTTGGACAGTAGTCAGATCCCTGGCTCAGAAAAGAATTGTTCACTGCTTTGAGCAGTAGGGGATTAAGAAGTGAACAAGTGCTTCTTTGGGGAGTCTGAGGAATGTGTAAGTACTATATAATCCATTCACTAGTACTTAAATGTAACTATACCATGTCTGCTATCCATATAGCTAAGCAATAAATAGGGTGGGGATGTAACTTTAAACTTGTTCTTATAATTCATAACTAGCATGAGAGACTGTTCTAATATTCTGGTACTTTGACAAATGGGCAAAAAAGGAAAAGGATTGTCATATAAATAGTTAAGTCCACAATCGGTTGCATTTGATACTGCATTTTGATGTCAGAGAGCAGAGTTGGAAAGAGGTTTTTGCACATATTGCGTTCTAATTATAAAACATTATTTCATTTCATTTCTTATCTTCTCGGATTGTGTCAGAGTTAACTTTTTGGTCCCTTCGTAAAATAAACTGTAGAGAAGCATTGTCCACTGGTCTCCTGAAGACATTTAAAACATCTAAGAAATACTTGGGGTGTTGGTCTCATAAGAGTAACAGTTGTCAGGTCATATCTGTCCAGAAAAGAGTGAAGACATTACATTCACAGAGATCATGTCCCAACATTAAATATAACTTTGTATGCCTAAATGTGTTAACAATTTAACATAATCAGAAGTGCTAAAAGAACATCTTAGCAATAGTTTACAGTGGTAGGAAGGTGGGAGGTATCTCCCTTTAAATGGTCAGTTTCAGTCACCCTAAAAGTGCACATAAATCCTGCTGAATTTATACAATAGCTTCATTGGGTTTTCTTCAAGCCAAAATTATTCACAAAATATCTGGTGTGAAAAGCCTTCCTCTGTTCTTTCTATCCAGTAGTTCAGGGGTTGAAGTACTAATTCAGGCAGTAGCTAATGAATTTTCTGCGTTCAAGTATTTTAACCCTTATCTTTAAAGAAGGGCTTAAAAGTGAGAAACCCTTTTGGGAGCAAGTGGACTCAGTCTCTTCTGTTGAAACATTGTTATTTTATGCACTAGGTTGGGGACTGAAACAGAAGCAACTAACACCTGTGTGAAGAACTTAACTAGAACCTGCGTTTACATTACAGAGTATCAGGAACATAAATCAGGCCTGTCCTATGCATTACTGGGTCTGGCTCCTCAACCTCCTCCCTTCTTCAGACCAGTCACAAGATCAGTAATGATAACTGTCTTGCAGAAAGAGAGAGCTCATTAGTTTGGATTTTGTTGCTCATATGGGTTATGATCATGCCTTATCTTCCAGGCTGGAAACTACTGGTCTAAGCTTTACAGCCTTCATCTGGAGGAGGATGACCAAAACTTAAACTTCTTTGATTCTGAGCACATATGGTAGAAGACACGGTAGTGCTGGAGGCTCGACCCTGGCTTGTTTTGAGGTATGTCTCTCCTGCCACTGATAGGATGTATGGGAATATGTTCCTCAATTCTTAATCACTGGAAAGTTTTTCTCTTGGTAACTTGTACCTTCCATACTGTGTTTTCTGCCTAATACTTCTTGACCAGTCCTTCACTGACCGAGAAATCAAATGTTCTGCCTCTCTTTATTTCAGATCAACCCACCAGGTACACTTCTTTAAGTCTAATATTATTCATTTGTTCATTCATTCTTCTCAGATAAACCACATCTTCAAGATCTTCCACTGCTGTCCTTTCTTATTTGAACTACATTTTTTTCCTAAACTGTGAGACACAAAACTGGGCCCAGCAAGACTTGATCAGAAGAGAAGGATTATTTAATGTGTCCTGCACTCTGTCAGTCTCACATTAGAAAAGACCTCTCTTGATACTTCAGAAACTCCTGAAAACTTCCTGCTCTACTGTGAGTTGCATCCATCTTATAGAGGCCCTAGAGCCTTCTCCCCACTCCTGGAACAGCTCCCTGCAAACACTGAGGGTGTTAATGATTGATTGAACCCAGAAGCTTTGGCTAATTTATTCTGCCACAGCAATTATGGAATTAAAACAAAATAAAACAGTCATTAAGAAAACAGGTTATCCTATGGAATGGTCACTAAAATATAAGCAGTCCTTAGGCCACTGTCTAATCCAGCCAGTTTTTAGACCTTCTCCTACCCAAAACAAAGCATCAAATTTCTGTATTAACATAATGTATCTAGGAAATCATCACCCAAATATTTAGGATGTGAGTATAGCAGGCTGTACAAATAATTGCTTTTTCTAAATTATCACATTATCAGAACATACAGTGCGATCCTTATTTCCTCTCTCACTAATCAAAGTGACATTAATTAATAGTTCCTTAGATATTTTAGGAGTTTAAACAGGAATTGGCACAGAGTGGCAATGAGAACCATCACGCTACATTCTGCCAGAAGATGCTGGAAACACTTCAAAAAAGAAAGAGGTAGTGGGCTTGAGCAGGACATCTTTTAAGGAAATATCCAAACTACCATGTTGTGTCTTAACTATGGGTACACTGACAGTGGCAAAACAAGGTTGTGAAGGGCACCTTAGACTTGCTGTGAACAAAACCAGATTTAAAGCATTTTGAAATTTCTCATTTTCAAAACTTTTTTTTTCTAGGCAGGAACAACTTAAAAAAATGAAAGTCAAATTTGTAACTGTTTCTGAATGATTTCAAATTGTCTTTTAGAAAGGCTATGAAGGGGTAAAGATAATTGTTACTGGAAGACAAAAAAAATCATCCAACTTCAGTAGTTAGTGTAAGCAGAGCACACATATGAATCTCTATTCAAAGCAAAACACTGGGGAAAAAAAGCCTGCGAATTTATCATGACATTATAATAAAAATTTAGACAATATAAACCACTTTAAACTTCTATAAATAGTAACTTTTACTTAAACTCACATGCGGATGAATTTTTCTTAGTATGGAGGGCAGAAGAGTAAAGATGTTCTGCCAAAAAAACAGAATTAAAAGATAGAGTTCAAATGTATACTTAGGGCTGGGAAAGATGAAGGATGGTAGTGATTATTTTAGAGCTCCACCAAGCACCTTTGTCCAATTATCCAAATGCTTTCTTTTCAGAACAGCTTGGAGGAGTCCAGAGTTGCTGGCTGGCCTATGGAGCAGATGTAAGTACTGTTGCTGGAGATTGTTAATCTTATTGTCTTTAAATCTGGTATTCCACAGAGTGAGAGAAAAACACTACCACTTTTTCCAAAAAGTTCAGTGCAGGTACAAGAGCTTACAAGTACAAAGAGACTTTGCTTCATAAGAATTTTGAAAATGTATTCTTTCACCTCACATTTTTCTCTTTCTCTCAGCTACATCCCAAGCTTGAGGTTGTTCTTACAGAAAAAATGTTTGGGTCGTCTCCCTAGGGGGCCCGTTTCCCTGATTGCCTCAACAGCCTCACCCTGGATGTCTGTTTTTCTTGAATTCCCTACAAGTCTGTATGTGACAGTTTAAATGAACTAAAATACTTTGGATAATGTGCAGGAATCTTTATAATAATTATTTTAGCAAATACTTTTTATTAAGTTGATAATCTTCAAATCAAAAATATTAGAAGGTGTAAGAAACTCCATCCAAAGATCACTGCTAACATCAAAAGGTCCTCATAGAAAAGCTTTAAATGGTCATGAAGACTGGAGGATGATAATAATACTAATAATACTAATGAAGAAGAAAAAGAAGAAAGAAGAAAAAGAAGAAAGAAGAAAGAAGAAAAAGAAGAAAGAAGAAAAAGAAGAAAGAAGAAAGAAGAAAGAAGAAAGAAGAAAGAAGAAAGAAGAAAGAAGAAAGAAGAAAGAAGAAAGAAGAAGAATAATTTTCCTCTTCTTTTCAGTATATGTGAGACAAACTATCAGAGTAAAATGTGGGTAAGCCATGCTCTAACTTTCTCATTGGTAGAAGAAGGTTCTTTGTGTATTCAAGAATCCTCAGGTAGTTCCAGAGTCTTCTTGCATTTTTCTAATTACATCAGCTTCAAAGTACAAAACCCACCCCAGGGGATTTCTTTTCAGCATTAGAATAATTAACACAGTGGTAGCTATACCACTAGAGCACTTATTATCAACATAATGTGCCAGCCCAGTATTTGCTATAACAAACAAAAGGGTTGGGTCAATACAAAATTATTAGCCAGGCCCTTTTATTTAACTCTTTTCACTTAGTTAAATTTTGAAAATCTTTTTAAATGCAGACATAAGCTTTAGTTTTAAAAGTGCCAATACAGAAATCTTTTCTGCTTTTGGCTGAAATTTTGCTCTGAACTCATCGACATTTCCTAGTTGTTTCGGTCCTCCTGAAGAATTTACAATGTCAAAATGTTTCACCAGATGGACTCAAACACCGTGAGCAAGTCACCACTGTGTCTTCTTTCTGATAACCTAAGCAGATGGGGGGGGGGGGGTAGACATTTTTTCCAGCTCTCAAATCATTTTGCAGCCTCTCCAGTTTCTCAACATATGATGTAAAATGCAAACACTGAAGATATCTACAGTGTTTTTTAGTATCCATCTCGTGGATGGATTTGAAAGGAAAAAATCAGTTCCCTAGTGTGTCAGGAGTAGAAAAGATATTTTGGGCAAAATTCAAAGTATCACAAAACAGTATGAACACAGTGGAACTAATCTTCCTTTTCAGCTGAGGGTGAATATAGGTGGTAGGATGATTGTAGTTATATCTGTGGACAATGAAGCAGGTTTTCTGGGAACAAGTTCAGAGCGCCTTCATTGGAAGCAGTATGAGGGCTAGTACCTTTTAAATATCATTTATACAGCACTGATTTCAGGAAGATGGTGCCTCAGTTTCAGAGAGGAGCTGATACTGGGTGAGGAAGAAGCAATTTATCTCAGGATTGTGATGGTATACATCTTAGGTCTCACTGAGGAACGAAGGAAAAGATACGGAAATGTGAAACGGCCCTTTCTATTTGATCAGGCATATCTACCCCAATCTCTACATCCCTGTGGATTTGATTCAACACAAAGCATGTGCTGCCTTGAGGGCTCAGTGTGTGCTTACTGGTATTTACGTAATGGAAATGAAGGAAATGGCCTGGAAATCAGCACAGTCTGAAACTACTGGCATAGGAAAGGGGGAAGGGTTTAGTCTTCAGGCACACACTCTTTTGAGAAGCCTGCCATCAGTCCCATCTTCTGTGGCTCCTTTGGAAACAGCTGTGTCACAGGCATAAAAGCAAAGTCTACCACGAGAAACAGCCCAGCATTAACATCCCAAATTTTATGTCCCGGTAACCCCACAACATTGCTCTTGCAGGCAAACACCATTCTCTGCGCGGGCAAATTCAGTGGCCAAGATTCCCACCGCTGTTGTCAACCTTATCTTTATATTATCTTTATAGTTTCTGGTTTTTTTGTGGTTTTTTTTTTTTTTTTTTTTTTTTTTTTTTTTTTTGCTACCTTACTTTATTTTTACACTTCTTTCTTATTTTTGTGCAGGATCCTCTTCTGCCAAAGATGCCCAGAAAAGTACATTGCCCATGAAGTACATTGGAAAAGTCAATGTGCCTGGCACAATCTGACAGATGAAAAGAAGGCTGATAAGAAGAAATACAAATGCAAATATAATTCCAAGTACATTGTTTCTTTAACATCGGTCTTTTGGAGTCATATTAGAAATTGGTAAGAGTGGGGTATTTAAATTCTTAGATCATGAGCCCACTACTGTGTCGAGTGCCAGTGTCAAAATCAGTTAAATCACCCAAATTTGTGGCACTGTTTGCTGTAGCAGATCGTCTATGCCAGAAATGTGCACCAGAGCACTTCCATTCCAGGAGGGGGAAGACATCTCGGGCAGGACTAATAAGAGCAACACAAAGAGCAGTGGCCACTAGAGTGGAAACCTAACCCCCTTAAAGCCCATGAAGCAGAATGGGGCCAGGATTTCACCCCAGCCTCTTTTTCCCTGCTTTAAGTGTGTGATTTGGCAGGGGAAAGGTTCAATTCAAGGCACACAGTTAGTCTATACATACAACAAAGAGACAGGGAGGGGGCAAAAAAGAGCAACACAAAGGATTACTTTAAAGTTAGACCTCAGCTCCTTTAGCTTTACACAATGAAGGAAAGCACATAGGTTTCAACAGGATAAAAGCAGACTTTGTTTTGTAAAGAGATCTCAGGATGAAACAAAGGACTGTAATTGTACCTCCTATCTGCAAATCTGAGGTGGTGAAGGAAAAGAAAGTGGGTGGATGATTAACAACAATAGCTTGAAACCATGCTTTGTTAACAGAGTAAAATTAGCTTGCTGAGAACCCTTATTTTCCTCATAACTTTTAACAGCATTATTTTACATATCTCTGCAGTAGAGAATCCATTTGCAAATTTGCAACAAGTAACCACTGAACTTCAGGTAATTCTGCTATTTTCTTCTTAATTAGTGACAATACATTTGATTTGGGTTGCTAGCACATCTATAACTAAACCGTTCTGCAAACCTCAGGCACTTTCACACTGTCTTAATTTCAGCCTGTGAAATCAAATCTGGTAAGGGTTGAGATAAAAGTATTGTTTGGTTTAAAAAAAAAAAATCATCATCCATGTAGCTATGTTTGAAATATGGGATGAACCAACTAACATTAAAATGGGGAAGACTCAACTCATATGTCCTTTTTGTTTGCTCATCTTTAAAAATATGGAAAGCCACAGGTGAGTCAGACCAGAGATCTGCCCAGCTCAGCACTTGTCTGCAGCAGGAGTTGCAGCAGATGCTTGGAGAAAAGTGATGCCCCTACCCTGTCCTGCCATGCCTCCCAGCTACTCCCATAGCATTAGCCCACATGTTCATCACAGAAATGAGTTGAGCTCTAATTTTTTTATTTTAATTCTTTTTACAGTGCTTGCTGTGATAAAACCTGCTTCTAAGTACAGTTATATCATCAGTTCATTCTGCCATGTCTACCAACAATCTGTGATGGGATGCTTGGGAATGTACTTTTACTCCTAAACATTTCTGTTTGTGTGGTGCTTAGCACCAAGGAATTGGTGAGGCCTCTCAGTGCTGCCATCCCAAACCAGAACTCATCAGCCTGTTTTAAAAATTTGGCAACTTCTTTCTCTTTCTTTTCTAACCTTTTCTGCAATCTTGCAAATGCAAGATGCAGGCTGTCCTTGTCATTCATTTCAAAACCTGATCGGTTTTTGGCTGGAAGTTCCCTCTACAACCTCACTTTCAAATTCATCAATAGAGATTTTCCACTCATTTTTTAGGACTTTTCTACCTTGTGAAGTGAATTTCAGTATGAGTTATGTCATGGCAGGTGTTCATCTCCCCTCACCTTCTTAATGCAGGAAGCATATGGGGCATTACCCACTGAATGTCTCTACCAGCAATGACAGGAAAGCCAACTGGCCGGTCTGGAGTTCCCTTTCATAAGGGAAATTCCGTGGGAGTTATGGGGCTTGTATAATAATAGCCTTATTCTAGAATATTTTCCTATATGAACTTCATGTTAGGGTTATGGGCTTGGGGAAGCATTTTTTTTAAAGAAAGAAGTTAATGTTTCTGAATAGCAATTCAAGAACACGTCAACTCAGATTTAATTTCAAATTGCCATATTTTGGGATTATAGATTCAGACTTTTGATCTTATCAGGTTGTGGTTTTCACACGTTTCATTCTTTTTTAAAGTGTTTTAGTTCATTTAAATTTATTTAGCAGATCCATCTTCGGAGAAAGAAATCCCAACATTATTAAATTCAAGGACTCAAAGAAAGGGATGTAGAAAAAAAATATGTGTTACTTGGAAAAATTTGTTGATTAATACTGAAAGGCTCTCAAACCATTTTAAAACTAAGATTAATCTGAATCCATATAATATATGGAAAATCATTCTAAAATTGCAACTTGAGAAGCTATATTTCAGTCTTGAAGTTTTGTTTCTTCTGCCACACTAAAGTGAATGTCTGTTTGCACTCTGAATTATATACATGAATCATACTCCGAATAATTTTTTTTAGTGTAGTTATACTTTTTAAACATTATGTATCAGCATTTTTTGCAATACAAGAGCTACAATATAAAAATGCAATACAAACCATATCAAATAATCACTTAGCTCAAGAATAGATAAATTCTAGGGGGTTTATAGTGCTTCTTTTATCGTTGGAATATTTCCAAAGAATTTTTTGCTCTTAATTTCCTTTTCTAATTTAACACATCAGTCTTTCTTTTCTTCTTCTATGGTTTTAGCCAAACCGTGCTGACTATTTCACAGTGTGTGGTTTTGTTTTTCTTCTGCTCTCAGACAAAGCAATCCATTTCCCTCATTGGAAATACAGAATTTCCACTGCTCAGTGGCAGTGCTATTCTAAGGCAAGTTTCTTGCTGGGCCAGACAATGCCTCTACACTGCACAGCACAGGTTGAAGATTGGTCCAAATGCACAGATTTCACAATGTTTCTATAAATCTTTATGGCAAACCTAGCCTAGATATTCCCCTACTCTCCTTCTAGTCAAGAAATATTTGCCAAGCAATCACTGAGATAACATGTGAAAACCAGATCATGAAAACTACTATTTGTTTTTTCTGAAGTATGAAAAATAAAAACTACAAAAAAGATAAAAGTACAAACAGCACAAAAAATAAAGGAGTTTAAAAAGTAAATTATTAAATTGAGAATAAGTATTGATAGCTACTCAAATATATCTATTAACACAAATAAGGGTCTTAGGGACTATGAGTTGGGGTAAATAAGACTTCCTACTTGGTACCATGCTTCTTTAACAGGGAATGCTGCATCACCAGGTAACCCTCTGCAGTGGTATTGAAGTTATAGCCAATAAACTTGTGCAGAGACTTACTTATGTAAGGCTGCCTAAAAATCTTGCTAGTGCTAGATCCTATGGGTTTGATTATATAGTTTTCCTCCCACTATATGTGCTCTGGTATTGTAAAAAAATATTGAAGTGCTATACTGGGGAAGGTTTGAAAATACTTTTATTTTCTTAAAACTTTGGAAAATTATATTAAACCTCTGTAACCCACACTGATCATTTGGACACAGAACCCTTTAAAAATGAGAAATTCAAGGACCCCTGTATATGACAACAAAGGAGTAAAAAATTGCAAGATAGGATCACTAACTATTCTCCTATACAAGCTACACTCTGTTGGTTTTGTCTATTTCCATTATGAAGAGCTTCTAACAACAATACTACAAGACCAGGACAGGAGAAGACTCCCAGTGCTATATTTTAGTGTGGTGAATAGTTATAGACACAAAGACTGAATGGTATCTAGATGCTAAATGTTAAATGTTCTTTTGGATTTCAAATGTCACTTCTAATGGTTTAACTGTTGCTTCATTGTAGTAGTTCAGTAATGAATGCATGTCAAGTACCTACAGGGAAGATGCAATGGGAATTTGTTTAATCTACTTTAAACACCAGTTACAGATGCAATAAAGCCGTAACATTAAAAGGAAGAGTAGATTTCAGAAAGCAGTATCAATAGTACATCATGATTCTTCTTGACAGACTCTGCTCTCACACAGGTCAATAACTCTGTATGAATTGTCATTGCATTATATTTTAAATTAAAAGATTTTTATCCCCTTGATTTTTCTGTATCTAGTTCATGCAATGCAAAGCAGGATATAAGTTTACCACATGAATTCCTCTATTTCTAACATGAGATGATCTTATTTTGGGCATATAGAACAGACAAAATCAGATTATTGTCAGGATCAAAGGGTCTATGACATTAAGGAGTGAAACATAGATAGTTTACAGAAGATATAAAATAAGATGGTTTGCTTGTTAAACACCATAGCATCAAAAGTAATGTTAGGACTCAAAAATGGTGGAATATGTACTTGATGGGAGCTGATCTCTGCCCCAAGTGTGCCAGAATTCAAGAAGCATCTGAATGATGCTCTTAATCAAATGGTTTAGTTTTAGATAGTCCTTCAAGGAGTGAGGAGTTGGATTTGATACTCCTTATGGGTCTTGTCCAGTTTGAGATATTCTATGACAATACCAACTCACTTTTGATATAAACGGCTGCAGAAGTGTGTGGTAAGGTCCAAAACATACTCCAAATTGTATTGTAAGCAGCTATCAAATTGTCACACTGTCAGTCACCTGACATGGTCGGTCCAATCCCTATTTCTCAGCCAATTACGAATAGTGGTGATGTAAATGTAATATGTAATAAGATGCTCTTGCAAATCACAGAATAGGTAAAGGTTGAAGGGACCACATGGGGTCCAACCACCCTGCTCAAGCATGGTCATCCTAGAGTACAGGGCACAGAGTTGTATCCAGATGGTTCTTGAGTATTTCCAATGAAGGAGACTCCACAATATTTTTGGACAATCTGTACCAGTGTCTGGTCACCTTCAATCACTTCTTCATATTCAGATGGAATTTGCTGTGCATCAGTTTCTGCTAGTTGCTTCTTGTCCCACTGCTTGAGACTACCAAGAAGAGCTTGGCTCCACCTGCTTGACACTCTCCTTTGAGATACTTACAGACATTAATGAGGTCCCCTGTCAGTTGTCTCTTCTCAAGGCTGAACAGGCCCAGCTCCCTCAGGCTTTCCTCACAAGAGAGATGCCCCAGTCCCTTTGTAGTCTGCCGGATACACTCCAGGACCTCCATATCTCTCTTGTACTGAGGATCCCAGAACGACAGAGTAGCCCAGATGAGGCTTTAGTAGAAGTCCCTGGACCTGCTATCAATGCTCTTTCCAATGGACCCCGGCATACCATTGGCCTTCTTGGCCACAAGAGCAAACTGCTGGTTCATGGACAGCATGTTGTCCACCAGGACTCCCAGATTATTTCCTGAAATGTGTGGTGCTTTATGTCTTCTAACATGCTCATCTGCGTATGTGGGCTTTGCTAGTCTAATTATGGAGAGTAAGAAATATACTGGTAGATATCCACTCTCCCTCAGATCCAACCTCGATGAACTCTTGCAGCAATAAGTTGCAGCAGCTAATCATGACTGGTACGAAGAAACATTTTCATATGTCAGTTTTCAAGCTGCTGCCAAGAAATCACTCAGTTTTTCCTTCTTTCTTTCAGCTAGTTGATCTTTCTACTGAACAAGGTGATCCACCCAAACCTAAGCAGCTGCAACTTGCTCTGATTCACGTGGAGAGGAATGGGGTGTTACTCGGGATTTTGCACAGAGGCAGAAGCAAACCTGGTTTGGAGGGCTGATCTACAACACACACCATGGCTTTCTTTGCAGTCAAATTCTGTAGTAACCTGTAGAACTAGTTTGCAGTTAGAAAGTGGATGACTTAAGTGCCATTGATGTATTTTTTTAAAGTGCCACGGGTATTTTTAAAGTAATTGTTTTCCTTTGATGAGCTTTGCCTGAAGGCTAATGACTGTAAACATTCCTGCATAATAAAAGCCTTCATTAACAGATCATCAGCGATGGTCTTGGAAAGAAAAAAATGAGAGAACTGTATAACTTGAAGAAACACTGTCTCCTCTCCCTCTCCCTCTCCCTCTCCCTCTCAGTAACATGGACTGTTTCAGTTTTCCCCAGCTCTGGCCAACTGATGTTATTATTCTTTACTAAGTGACTAACAGTGTTGTGGACTTTTATGAGTTTCTACCACAAGATATATGTACAATTATAGGGAATAGATTCATCCTAGAAAACACAATATACTTGGCAAATGTTCACCCTGTACTTGAGAGGCTAACTATGCATACATTTATTCCACATGCTTTTGTGTATAAAGTGTCTATTATGTGACCTCTTGAAAGCTAAAGAGTAGCTAATTATTTCCAAAATATCTTTGAAGGTTTTGACCTTTTGTTGTTGTGGAACATTTGAAAGAGACAAGTATGGAGGTGCCTTTTTGTTTGGTTTTGTTTGTTTGTTTGTTTGTTTGGGGTTTTTTTTTGCTTGTTTTTTTGTGTTTTGTGTTTTTTTCCCTATAAATAAATCTCGGCAGAATATATATTGGTACAGAGTAATTATCCTTCAGTCTTACTCAGGGAAATTTTAAAAATAGTGTTAACTGAGTAATAAGAGAAAAATGGAAGAAATACAAAATGACATGCTTTAGAATATTCTGAAAACAAAAAAGAAATACATAAAAAGTACAGGAACTTACAATACAAGACAAATACAGACTTTTAAAATTGAATTGCTGATAGTTACGTAGACAAAACTTTATCTACTAAACAGTGGCGGTACAGATAACCTGTTCCTAAACTTTATTACCTTTATAGTAGTTTTGGCATGATATCACAACTGCTGTCAGCAAAGGCAGAAAGTGCACATAGCCATTTCACTCCTGGAGATACCACAGCAGCTATTCCACATGACCTACCTTTGCTTGACAGAACTGATCTCTGCATACTGATTTCACCATGCTCCTTTCACAGCAATTTGACACTATGGAGCACTGGCACCCAAACCTTTCAACGTGGAAGTTCTTCATCACCAAGGTAAATAAGGAAGCTACAGTTTGAGCAGCTGAAGTTTCTGGCATATGTCAGATTTTAATTATCACCATCCTGTAATGACTGCTAATCTCCTCACTTTGAGCCTCACTGTATCTGCTGGTCTCTGCCTGCTCTATCTGAAAAAAAGCATTGTTGGAGTCTCCTCTTCCAAGCCATACTGTTGCTGACTTTATGTTATGGACCCATTCATCCACTCCATCCTACTGATTTAGTTGCATGGAAATACTGCATTTATCCACATTCTTCAAAGATACTAATATATTTATTACATTTAGGCTTCATATGTTAAACTAAGAGTAACCTTTAGGAAGATGCAGTAGCCTGTCTTTCATTGGTTAGAGCTGATTTTCCCTCAGTGAATTAGAAATTCATTTGCTATTTGAAGGGAATCCAGTAAGATTTTATTCTGTGGGAGGGCAGTACAGTGGGGGAACAGTGAGGTTTGGCTTGCAACCAGAATTAGCTGGGAATTTCTGGGTTTTGGCTGCACTTGCAGGAATAGCAGATTATTCTATGTGGAGAGATTTACCAAGGCCTGCACAAAATTAGAAAACCAAATCTGTTCATGGCAAAAACTTTTCTACCATGTCAAACCCTGCTTAGATATTATCTGTGCAATCCACTGCTGCCTGTCTCCCTTGGACATCTGATGACTGGATCATAGCAAAGCCATCTGAGAACATTTATTTTGGTCCCTTGGATGAGCTTTCTTGCACTGATGAAAATGGAGACAAAGATAAAGAAAAAAAGGGAAAAAGTCTATAACTTTATTCTCTTCATTGTTTCTCCATAGCCTAGTATTTACTGAAGAGTTAAATGCCTGGATTTTAATATACATGGCAAAACATGTTTTCATTAGCATTTGTGAATGAGTGACAATTATGAAACAGCTTTGCTGCCCCTGATTTTTGGGCCAAACCTTTTGTGGGTGGAATATTTTTTGTCATAGGAGGCTGCCATGAGTATTTTATACTTAAATATAAATTTAAGCTAATTTATTTTGGGTTTGTATCAGTGTATCTCATTTTAGCTCATGGCATTTCTCCTTAATTAAAACGCTACAAATCTCAGCAGCATCTGACTTAGTAGAGAACTATGGAGGTCATATGGATAGTGAAAGTAATATTTTTTTCATAGAAAAGCTTTATGCATATGTCAAAACTGTTGAAAAATGTTTCATGTCACAATAGTTGGTGCATAAATATCCATTAAATCTTGGTTTGCTGTAAGGAATCTCAGTCATAATTTCTGTAGGTTTTTTTTTTTCCTCTTTGTACACCCAATTTGTGTGTTTGTGTGTTATACTGAGTACCTTTTAACAGGGTAAAGGTATTTGCATATGTAAGTCAAATATAGAAACAAGAAACCTGAAAAAGTTATTTCATGGAAGCAGCATCAGGAAATTGTAGAGAAATAAATATTATATTTCTTTTTTGACCATGAGGTCATAGCATGCCCAGTTATGAAAAGTCATTTATAAACTAGTACCTCTGCGGTTTTGAAGCAGGGGGTGTATTCTTAGTTTGCACCCTGCAAATCACAAAACTAAAGGATTCTCTGTTATGGGAAGAAATTTGTGAGTTATAGTAATCTAAGACTGGATGGTGTTCTTAAAAGCAGGGTCACATCATTAAAATAAATAAATAAGTAATAAACAAACAAACTGTACTGAGACAGGAGGAACAAGTTATTTTCACGATAGGAAAAAGTCCTCAGACCAAGCAGCCTCTTTTCAAAGTGTGATTGTGGAATGTAGCAGCTGCTCAAGATTCTGCTAACTGTGGGAGATTCATGACCAGTAGATTAATTTGCTTTTCACCAATTATAATTTATCTTACATCAGACTGTTTACAATTACTCTGTCATCTACATGCATTAGCACCAGGTTAACGTGCAAACCATGTACTAAATTATGTCCTGGATAAATCTCTCCTGCTAAATACCACAGTCCTTGTCCTTACTTCCTGAGAATAACCTTTGATCTTCACATCAACAAAAAAAAATAATTACTATCTCTGCCCAACCCAGGACAAGACATTTCACTCCTAAATAACTGCACAGCTGGAGACAGATGTGTTCTTCTCCCTGGGTAGACCCTACAGGGCCTTCCACAAGGCTTTATATCATACTTGTCATTCGTTTATCAGTATCCAAATGTTGTGCACTGCAAATGTGTGTAAAACATCCTCAGAATTTCAAACAATAACAAATCAGAATGGGGGAGGGGGGAGAAATGGCTGCAGGAAAAAATAGAAGTCTCCCAGCTGTGCAAACTTAAGTCGATGGATTAGCAGAAAGTACACTCCAAAAGTCACATTTTTGCCATCTTCAGCAAAAGTTGATTCAAGGAATGCATTATCAAATTTTAAATCCAGTGCCAGACTAATGAAAAAAATGTTTTAAATCTTCCTTTGTCATGTACAAAGACACTCAGACTGGTATTTCATTCAGATGAGTCTTTCCCGCCCCCCCCCTTCAAAGACCTGGTGTTTTCTGATTGGGTTGTAGAGCACAAAGGACTCCTAATAGCTTTCATTTTTTCAGTGAAAACAGATTTTTCTGTGAAACGTGTCAATGTTTGATTCTGGTTTTCCCTTACCTTTGCCTTCATGCCTCTTTTAAGCAATGTGTTTTTTTGTTCCTTAGTCAATATAAAAGATCGTATTATTTTTGCTACATTAGGGAAAAAAATTAAATAAGCAATATGATTTAGGGAAATTATGTATCTCAAATAATTTTTGAGGCTATAATAAAAAGAAAGAATTTAAAGGACAACAGAAATAGAAAATATATATTAAAGAAATATTTTTAACCTTAACTTGTGAAATTCAATATTACAATCAATATGGTTAGCACAATCAGTTATATGGCTACTGATATAAAGTTTATTAAAATTAAGCTTAATAAAAATAGTTGTATATCCTAGGAGAAGTGTAAAAGCCTTCTAAGACAATTTAATGAGCCAACTCATATTAAAGAAAATTTTAAGTAACATCCTGTGTCCAAATGTCATATGAATTTGATCCAATATGACATGTGCAACTCAAAATGAAAAAGAAACATGATGTTAAGCAGCATGGATAATTAATATTTTAAAAATTTTTTCCTTTAATTCATAAATCTGTAGGATTCAATGAGAAAATGTCAATCATCTCTAAATGAGGGAAGAGTTGCCCAATTCCATTGATTTCTTTTTTCCTCTTCTTTACAACTTTGACTTTACTTTGTCATCAGTCTTCCCTGGTCTCTGCAGGAAGCATGGACAGTCATGGGTTGCTGTTCCTTTGTTCATCACCACAACCCTTTCCACCTGACAGCGGCATCTCTCACAGATCTCTTTAAATATCAGAGTGAAAAGAAGTGGGAGAACAGTCTGGAGGGCAAGAAAACGAAATGGCCTATTGTCAAATGGCCATGTTCTACTGGCTTCTCTTTCTATACTCTGCTATTTGAGAAATCTGAACAGACCAGTCTTCTCTGTCTGAAATAAAGATCTCATCCTTGCTGAATGCTTTTTTTCATCTTGGAGGTAGGTTTATCTCCCTCTGCTAGTAGAAACTACATGAATAAAATGACTGAGGGCTCACCCTGTGGCTCAAAGGACAAGTGTTTTGATGTCCATAGAGCTAAGTCCATTATGAGCTCCAGCTTCCTATGCAGAATGGCCTCACCCATATTGCCTGTTGGAAGCAGTTGTCTAGCACATATCATCCCTGGAACTCAGCATTTGAGAGAGTACTAACTAGCATGAACTGTGTCCAGAGAAAAAGCCTACAGTTACCTACCAGCAGTTTGGAGGTGGACAACAGGATGAACGCAAAACCAAGATGATATCATGCTCTGTCCTTGTTCAAATTAGGGCAGACGTAGTTACAGTGACTACAATTGCCATCCTGCTTCATGAGGTATATTTCAAATGTATAGATGAGGAAAATGGACAAAATTTTTGTGAGCATTTGCAGATCTAATACGGCTGGTCTTAAAATATTTTAGTTAGACAATTCTCAAACACTACAGGCACAAGGAAAACACAATTTTAACTGGCATTCATAGAACAGAACTAAAGCTAACAGTGCAAGACAGGAAGAAAAAACTCCTGCACTTTTAGCTGACTGCTGAAATACAGTCATATAAGCAATTCCCTTATTTTCTGCAGTGAAATCTCCTAAAATAGTGAGCCCAGTCTCATGAAAATTAGATCAGCTACTATGTGAGGGTCTCACATTACCTTTGCCAGAGAAATGCAATAAACTTTCTTGGTCTACATCTCTTTAACGTGTCTGTGAATGGGAGGCTTCACAGTGACCACAGGGTTCAGAGTCCAGATTACATATCCTGAAGCAACAAGGGAGTATCACATTCTGCATAAAACATTTTTCAGCTAATACAGCAAGCAATGATACTTTCAAAAGCTTGAAAGGGCTTAAAAATGCAGGTTCTCTTTACAGCCAGGACTCTTGTCTGTATAGGTTACAGTCCCCAAAAAGCTGAGCACCACAACCCCAAGGGTTTGCATATCTCACCAACCCGAAGAGTAATCAGCAAGAGCAGAGTTCCTGCCTCTGAGGTCCAGAAATTGAATGGAGAACTGACTAAGCTAATGAGCGTATACTGTTAAAGCAATTTTGGAATATTTGCTGGAGAAGAAGGCCCCATGTAGTTGGAATTCATGCCATGAATTCCTTTGTGAACTAATATTTTTGCAGTCTTAGGCAAAAAATGTAGTATTAGTGGTAAAAAGTAATCACATCAGTGCTCCCTTTTACCTAAAAAGCTGATTGTTAGAGACCAAGATGCAGTAATGTGGGGTTCAGAGCAGCCTGAGGGGATTACAGCCCACATCTCCCATGTGAGTTCTTCAGCCATGAAGGTAATGACTCTCATAAGGATGTTTTCTCTCCTACATGAAGATTTAAGTATGCTACTGAAAGACGAGCAATTCCATCAGAAAATATTAAGACCATTTTGTCCCAAAATATCCATCAGAAAAGAAAGTCAACTTGTAATACCTAGTTAAGGCATATATGGCTGAGAATGAGAGGTTGTGTGCCACATACCTGGGAAAGCAGAGAGGGCATGGAGGAGCTGCAGGAATAGTCCATGGGTGGAATACAACACTGGCTGCCCAGACTCCCATAGGGTGGAGTAGGCTGGGCTGGATGTTCAGCTAGTTTCCAGGAAGATCTGGTAGCGTCCACTTCAGTTCTTGAGTCACCTGCTACCACAGAGAAAATTTGCAATGCCCTGTAGCTCATATAATAGGATCAGGTGATTTGGCCTTAAAATAGGAGCCCAACTTAAACTGCTCATGAGCAATAAAGACAGATGGAAAAATTAATGTACAAATCTTCCACAGTTTAAGTGACTGGAAACTGAAGCTTCACAACCACTGTGGTGAAGAAAACATCTTCAGTCCTTTGTTTTCTACGTGGTCTAATCCAGCATTCTCTGATGCTGGCTTTCCACAGCAGGCTGAGCCAGATGATGGTTCTGCCCACCCTTTGCTCCCACCCTTTTTATTACACTCACTGGAGCATTTGCCTAGCATTCTGCTGAGCCCAGTCAGCATGCTAAGAGAAAAGCTACCTTTTTCACATCCATTTTCTATTGGATTTGCATGCTGAAATGACTCAGCACAGAGAGGGCCCAACAAACCCTGAAAGGAAGAGTCTAGGACGCTGGCAAAGGGTGGAACCTGGGAATAGCTAAGGTGTGTTATGCTTGCACACCAGCTTGTTAAACCAGCAAGGAAACCAGTAGGGAATGCCTAGACTTTTCTGTAAGCATAAGGCATCAGGCTACTAAGCAAGTGGAACCAGTCCTACAGCTCTCACGGCGAGGTATTAAACACTTTTATGGAAATTTATCAGAAGAAATTAGACTTCAGGCAACTTGAGGACTCAATGATGCTTACATTTACATTTTTCTGAATTTATGTTTGGATGATGCTTTTTGCAGCAGTTAAATAGCATTTGGTTTCCTATATCCCTAATATCAAAGCTACTTTTGAAAATATGATGGGAGTCCCTAATTTGCCTAGGTATCTTTGAGAATTTTAGCTCTTCTATTTCCAAACCATTGAAGGCTAATTGTAAATTCTGTAAGAACTTCTGTGTTGTACAAGAGACTTCTGATTCCAACTGCCGTATAGCACTAAGTACCATATTATCCAATACTCAGCTAGAGCTTTCTTGGAAGACTTATTATGAGTGTCATAAGTTCTCTTTTTGGATAATTATTATTACCACAGTGCTAGAATAAGTGGATATTTCTATGAATAATTTTTAATCATATGACTTAGAGTGTTTATTTTATTACCTTAGTCCCAGACAACCCACTTCTTAAGAAAGACATTTGTGGTGGGCTGACCTTGGCTGGATGCCAGGTGCCACCAAGCCACTCTATCACTCCCCTTCCCAGACAGACAGGACAGAGAGAACAAGATGGAAAAGGACTCGCAGGTTGGGATAAGGCAGCTCACTAAAGCAAAAGTGAAAGTTTGTTCATGCAAAAGTGAAGAGGAAAATAACAAGGTTTATTCCCTACTTCCCATTGGCAAGTGGAGTATGGCCACTTCCCAGGAAGCAGGGCTTTGGCACGCATAGCCGTTGTTCCAAAAGGCAAACACTGGAAACAACAAATGCCTCCCTTTCCTCCTCCTTCCTTTAGTTTTTATATCTGAGACGAGATTATATGGTATGGAATATGCTTTTGGTTAATTTGGGTCACTTCTTCTACTTGGGTCCCCTCCCAGGATCTTGCTCACCCCCCTGCCCTCCCACCCCTCAGTGGGAGGAATGTCAAAGAGACAGTGATGATGCTGTGTGAGCCCTGCTCAGCAGTAATCAAAACACTGATGTTTTACCAACACCCTTCTAGATCCCAGTGCAAAGCACAGAACTCTGAGGGCTGCTATGGGAAAATGAAGCCAATCTCAGCCAGGCCCAGTACAATATTATGAAATACTCAATTCGTAATGTCTAATTCTCCATGAGGCACTTTCATCCAAATCTTGAGTAGATTTCTCGCACTTTTTGAGCTCCTCCTTGGGCAAAGACCCCAAGGACAATCCAGCAATACCAGCAGTCTACTATTCTCATACTTCTACTCATTCTTCAGGCCTTCATGAAGGATTCTGAAATGCAAGTAGTAGCAGTCACAGCACAAATGTGTTAGGCAAAAGGACAACAGAGGATCATAACTTTATGCATTTTCATGCATTGTAATTTATTATTAATCATATCGCCCTATGAGTGTCTGGGCCCTGAGAAGTGAGAAAAAAATCTAAATATCGGGTTAAAAAAGGAAGGATTTTGACTTCTCAAAATCTATTTCAACAGTGGTAAAAGAGAAAAATTTATTGGGGGCAAAGAGGGAAAAGAGTTTATACTGGGATTATAATCAGATTTCCATCACCTAATAAAATTATTAACTTAGAACATATGCAGCTTTTCATCAAAACAATGGGAGCAAGATTAAAATTAATAGACATTAAGGGCTTTTCAATTACCGGTACAACTCATGGGACTAAAATCTGAACTTTTTGCATCTTTCCATTATTTGCCATTGGATAAATTCTGAATCCAAACTTTCTTTCTGTGGGCACAGCACTATGTGACATGGGAAAGCTTTATTTTTCATTGTTGCATTGAGATGACAGTGTCAAATCTCCAGGTGATACCAGTCAAACATAATAAATCTGCTCCAAAATACAGCAGCTGCAGATCTAGCCCAAGGACTGAAGATTCCAGTCTTATGCGTGACATCTCAAAGCAAAGTAAGATACAGTAGTAACAAAATACAAGCCCAAGCACTACTGTTTTCATGCAAAGACATTACTGCCTTTAGACACAATGTCAATTTGAATTGATACATGTGGACCAAACACCTGAGCTCAACAATCCCAAGATGACAGCAAAACTTATCCAAAGGTGGACAAGGGAGCCCTAAAGCATGTGCTACATGTACAGTCCTTCAGGGAGAAGTTTTGTTCTACTCTTGAACACACTAACCTTCATACACTGTCTGGAAGAAGCCACAAATCAGTGAAGCACAGATGCATAGCCCAGAGACATGGCTTTTCCCATCTGATTTTTACCTGTCTTCCAGGGAATTCAGAAAGCTGAAAGCAAAATGTAGAGCTTGGGACCATCACATTGTCTTCTGACCTTTCCAGCAGTATACTGAATCTATAAACCAATTTGTTGTGCTAAACAGTGCTTTGCTTATTTGAAATAGATGGAGAGAAAAAAAGGCTAACATCCTCACCAAAGGCCAACCTGTATCCCAACAGGAGACATTTTCTTTATTAATACACGCAAGTAAAGCATAACAATAAATATTATGTGGAAAGGCACACAGACATATAAATGCTGAGAAGATATGCTAACAAATAGACATGTAAAACCATTTTGCAATGATAGTGTGTGAAGGGGAAAATGAAAGATGCAGAAAAAATGGTGATCCTGGGAAGGGTAAAAATCAGTAAACAGAGAATTATCATTACTTAGAACTTGTACCAAATCTCATGGCTTAAAGTAACATAAATACAGAAATAGGTCTTGAATATTCTGGGGTATTTTATGACACACTGGTCTAAAAGAACAGATGGTAGTGCAGGGAAGTGGACATCTTCATTGCCATTCTACATATAATAAAAGATATTGCATTTCTTCAACTTTGGCCTTGAACTTCGTACTGCCCAAAAGTCAATGATTTTGCCTTATCTTTTCTCTCTACAAAGTTTATCTTAGAGAGCAATTTGAAGGAAATGGGAGGTAGTTTTGTGGATCAAGTCATGAAGAACTGTATTAGAAAAGATGCAGAGATATTCATATGAAAACCGGCAGTCAAAAAATGTTGCCTGCAAGGCTGACATCTTAAATAGTTACCATAAGGACAGATGTGCCGAGAATTGAGCAGAGACTAGTCAGATAAATAACTGTTCAAACAGGCCCTAGTATGGAAAGTGATGAATTTTGATCATCAATTCAAGAAGATGATGACCTAATGTGTACTGGTGCAACAGCCAGAGGTATATATTGGAGACTTTGATGGTGGTGGTGATGGAGTTGCACTTCAAGAGCTTAGATATTGAAGGGATATGTATGATAGAGTCATTAATGTAGATGTATTGAATATGCATTACAGTTTACTGGCATAAGCGGGGTTAGAGCCAGGAAGCTAAGAAGAAAATTAAGACCAATATGTTTTTCAGAGAATCTGTGTTCTTCCTTACAGGCTTTTGGTCCCTTCGAATGTTGAGTCCACCATTTGTTGTGCAGGAGATGGAACAAATATGTATAGCTAGAAATCAACACAAGAACTAAACATCTCTGGGGATATCACCTCACCCATGTTTAATTGAATGCACAGTCTTCACTCTCAAAGCTATTTAAGATAGTTCTCCTCTTTCTCTTGACCTTTTAGATGAGGTCTCCAGTTACAGCTACCTTTCTCTTTGGTCTGAAAATAAATGAAGAAATGGTAGCAGTGAATATTCTGATCTAGTGAGTTCCCTATCATTGTGGAGATGTGCTTCCAAAGTGGACAGTTGTGCATGGCAGTGAGTGTGCCGAAGGCCCAAACCCTTCATTTTTAGTGACACTCCATATCCCAATGGACCTATATAGTAAAGAATATTACTATAACCAACTATATATACTTCTGTTTGGCTTATTCCCTCATGGGTCAGTGTCATGGGGGGAAATAAAGATAACACAACTGCAATGTGTATTTAGGCATTTATTTGTGTTTTCTCTTGCTCTGCACCTTGCATTAACAAGTAAACCTCTGCAAAGACTGCTACAATGCAACGAATCCTTCCACTGAGTCACGAATGAGAGAAAATTCCTCTCGGTTCCAGTGAGCCATCAACTCTGCCCATTATATTTTCCATACCTTTTCACAATATGTAGAAAATTCAGAGAACAAGAACACTCACTTTTCACAGACTGGAGAAAGTAACTTGAAGGGAATTAATGAAAAAAAAAAATTGGTAGCCTGACAAATTACCATCCTTGTTAATGACTAAAGAAGTTCTTTAGGAGAGGAAAAATTAGTACCTTGAACTGAAGTGAGCAATTTAAAAAGAAAAAAAGAAAAAAGAAAAGGTTGGAAAAGAAAAGCCCAGATGAGTAAAATGTGCAATTTACTAATGAAGAAATACATCAGATGGCAGGTGTTTACACATTTGCATTTGTATACACAAATAACAAATATGCACATACAGGAGTATGAAAGTGTCTGAGCCCTTCATTATTATTAAGGTATTTCTTAATTCACCTTTGATGTTGGTAAATGTTGTTATTATTATATTACAGATGAGAACTGAAAGAGACAAATATATCTTTGAAAATTTTGGTTTATCACAAGAAGAAGTGTATGGTGGATTAGAATTCAGACACAAACCAACAACATATAGTTCCACAAAAAGCACTATTCCTGCTCTGCTCAGTGGGTCTGAATGTCAAAATGTCTCACAAAACCTAGTTAATTTCACTTGTCCTTTATAAATGCAACAAAAATATATGCAGATATGGAATATTTGTTTTCCAGAGTTTCACAGTGAATCAAATGCAGAAGCAGGGAAGCAATCCAAAACTTCTGAGCCCACCTCTCTTTTTTTTATTTTTTTTTTTTGTGCCAATGAAGCATATGACTCTGGTTTTACGCCCTTTCAACTGTATCTGAAGTTTTAATAATGTATGTGAAATCAACTGGATGGATGACTTCAAATATCAATCCATAGGTTTTCCAAATTAATTGACTAAATAGTTTTGATAGTCAGCTGCCAGTCACTACTATACTTTCTTTACTGTTCAGACAGAAATGGGGAGAAAAGACTCATATGTACTAGAACACAGTCAAGAGTTAAAGTAAGTTTGATATAAAAATGATACAATTTTCTCTAAGAAAATTGATCCTACCGCTTTAGCAACTTGAAGATTTATACCTTTGTACATAAGCAAAGGTTAAATAAGGTTGAAACTTTACTAGCTGGCCTGTATTTATACTGTAGTAGACTCTTCAAAATGTCTAGCATACAATCTTGACCCTGAAAGAGACTGAGAAGACAAGTGCTGTCAGTGGTTCTTACTCATACAAAACTGAGTCAGCATCGAAAATGTCAGCAGAACATTTTCTATTTTCATATAATTCTCTCAACATTTTCATTGGAAATGTGTGTACATTTCATCATCAGGCTGCCAAAGTTAAGGAATTCTCAGCTCTGCACTGTGTGGTTAACCACTTCACTGCATCTCTGGAGCACTACAGAAAGCAGGGGAGTAGCCACCTTTTCACAGATATAGGACCCTCAGAGGTTCAATGAACCAAAGATAAAAATACTCAAAAGTACTCCAGACAGGACATTAGTCAGAAGATGGTGCTATTATAACAGAACTTCTAAGGCAGCTGAGGCTCCACAGGATACCAAAGCGTTCAAGTCAGGATCAAGAGAAAGTAAACCTCAAGTGTAAATTGAAAGTTGATTTCAACGCAAGTTGATGTTCTGCGTCTCACGGAATACATGTCACACAAATGTACTCACTGAAACACCCTTTGATTCTATGCCTTGGCTTGCTTGCACTGTTCACATCACAGGGGAAATGCACAGGAAAAGACACTTTAAATTGCCATTCACAAACTTTTGCAAAGTCGCTTGGATGTTAGCTCATTTCAGAGACCCTCAAATGATCAATAACAATTTTATGTACTTCTACACTGTATAGTGTATTTCCTTGTCAATATATAGGTTCTGACTTAATCGCTACTGGCATTGCAAACAACCTGGAAATATACAACCATACAATTGCTCGGCCTCTGGACCAGTATTAGCTCAAATAGCTATACAGAAACACAGTTCTGTGTGATATGGAAATAGCTTTGAAAACACTCCTTTTTCTCTTTCTAAGAGAAAAACATGGCAGCTGCCTAACTCTTCATAAACCGAATACTAAGTTTTCTGCAATGTGAAAAGACTGAGTTGTGACTGTGAACAGAAATAGCTGAAGTTGGTGGGAAAATTTGCAAACAAAATTATAATTGCTAAAATATCTGGTAGGATGTAAATAAGCATGATAATTACCCCCACAACAAATGGGTGATTAGAAATATATGAAATTAGAGTAGTCTACAGAAAGCTAATTGTAGTAATTGATATGATAAGTGGTACGGATTCTGCAGGCTTTGGACAATTGTGGAAATTAGATTATAGAAAAAAAGGCAGAACCTTTAAGCAGAAAACATCACCAGTGGGTTTTACTGTCTGACAGAGATCTCTTCCTTGCTGGAAAAGTCATAGTGCCATTTTTAATGTCTATAATATACAGAATGTACATGTATACAATGAAAATCAAACTGAGGATGGGTGTTCTCATCATGATCCAGGTTATGGTAATGGAAGAGGTTACCATTCCTGGCTGCAGTTCAGTGCCATTCTGAAGGACGTTATTGTATTGACTAAACTTCTACTGGAACAATCTGTTAAAAAAATTGCAAAAATCACATCTGTGAGCTGAAACAACTTGATTAGCCTTGCAATGCTTAAAAGTTCAAGCAGATTGCTCTCCTGGAATGCAGATACGCCTTAGCACTTAGAGTCAGGGTAGTGCCACATAACTGATGACTGTAAGGAGAGGGATATAATAGCTGTGTATTACCTTTAGTTAGCTAACTAAAACTATGTAAATACATGCATGTTGCTTGGTTTTTGCCTTAATAATTATTATTTGGCTCATTTCTTACAGCTTTTTCGAAAACAAAGGTCAGTTAAGGAAAATGATTCAGAGGAATGAGGGGAAAACATTCTAGTATTTTGCATCACTACTTAGCTATTCTACAGTCAATCTGGAGAAACATTGCTGCTTCTACTGCAGCATGTATTTACATCATGGGAAAAACTAAGAGAATGGTAAAAGAGACAGTCAGTGGAAATGGGGTGTAACATGATTGAAGAGAGGGGTCAAATTCTTTCCTGCCAAAAATGAGCAAACCTGTGTGAAAATGTCAGTGAAGCTTCACTCAGAAATGTCAGGAGAAATTTTAGCCAGAGTAGGAATTTCTCAATGAATACATTTCTATTGTTGAAATAGAGCCATATCTTTAAGCACTTTTATGATTAAATGCAGGCATTTTCAGTGGGCTCTACTGTGCACTGTCCTATGAGACACCTCTCCTGTTTCCTTGCCAGACAGCCCACGTGTCTGCACAGTGTAAGAGAAGGGAACCCTGAGGCTTCCAGACTTCTGTCCATGAATGTGGGCTTCTGGATCCTTGTCCAAGCACATTGGCACCCTTTGGCCACAGCCCCTGACAGGCTGAAGGGGCTTCTGCCATCTATGAACACAGTCCTGGCTTCTCTGCCCCCATGGCCACTTCGACAGCACTGGTGTGGGCTCTGCAAATCATCAGTGATCTTTTTAAAAACTTTTTAAAAACTGTTTTCATTATAGTTTTTAAAATTCCTAATTAGTTTGGGAATTTTCACATTCAGTTCAATTCTGAAGCATGAAATTAATTTCTCATGATTCTAAGTGACCTTGAGCCACATTTTGTTGTAGATGGGTGAGAGGAAAGAGTAAAAGCATAAGGCCTTGGTCATAAGGAGAAGAAATGAAGCAGTTAATTGTATTCTGGCATAACGTTCTCATTACCTCACTGGCAAATACAAGTAAACAGAAAGAATCAGAAATATGCTTATGAGTCTTTCAAGTGCACTATTAATTTTGATCATTTCTGTATGTAAACCAATGTATCTGAGAATAGAGATCTGGTCCTTGAATATACATCCTGAGGTACAGAACTTAGGTCCTGCTAATTAGAAACTGTTAAATTTTGACTAAATTAAGATATTTCAAAACATGAAATGTATCCAGGCTCGGTAGTTTGCTAAAAACTCTTTACTTTATGTGGAACACAAGTTTTTTGCTAGCCATATCAATTCCACTTTTTTTCTTGCTGAATGCACTAATACTTTTCACAGAAAGGTTTCATGGATCTCTATGTACTTACCTATGTATCTTTACCCAGAAGAATTCATACCAAGATAACAAACCAAGAAAAATCCAAAGTCATGCAAAAAAGAGAGAAAGAAAAAGTAAGCAAAAAGATTTCTCAAAGATTCCAAATTAAACAAGTAACTGACTTGGCAGGTCTTGTCTTTGTTCTGTCCCTGCAAGCACAGTCTACGAAAGAGCATTCCCTGTGGGAGCTGTTAGTCTTGAATAGTAAAACAGATAACATGCAGAGAAGGCTGAAAAGAGCCATTGCAAAGGTTAAGGGAGAAACACTAATTTTGGAAAGGAATCCCAGTGGTGGATGTAAAATTCGCTCAAATAAAAGGGAACACACGTTCTTGTGGCAAGACAGCTCAGCAACCAGGAACGTTATCAGGCATGAAAAGCTTTACTTTCCAATTAGATCAGTTTAGGGAGTTTGATATATGCACTGTGTTTCTCCACCATGTCTTGTTCAACTTTTGGTCTCCGTGCAGTTGAGCAGTTCCATGTTCAAGCCTGGATTTCTCTTTTGTCAAAAAATTTATGGGGTCAGAGATGCCAAAAAGAGCCCCCACAAAGTCTTCTTACAATTTAGTAGAAAAGCTTTCTCATTTTCACAAATGTTTCTGCTCACAAGTCAGTAGGAGACCCAGAAGAGACCAGGACAAGTTTTACAGAGATCTTGCTCCCACATCTCTGCTTCAGTATTATTCTCTGAGAGCTGTTCCTTAGAAAATATGTTGCTCTCACATCTCCAGCCAACATCTGGCCTGAGAACCCCTGCTACACAGATATGAACACAGTCCCAGTCTTAACACATTGCTGAACTTCCCACTGAGCAGGAGTAAAATGTTGGAAAAGAGGCAGGGGGTTGGGGGGTGGTGGGATGTAACACTGCCTTCAACTCTACTGGTGCAGATTTATGACCCTGTTGAAAAGGTGCTTCAAAATCTGCTGCTAGATAATCCTTGTTGGTTCCTTAGAAGTAGTTTTAAAATATAACCACGCTCACATAGGAAAGGTGGGGTCTGCATTATTCGTGCAAGTAACCATGAAGGTAGAAGAATACTTGGTAAATGCAAAATATAGGTCCAGGTAACCCCTAAGACTGCCTACCTTCCCTTAAAGTTATGAGCTGCAGGGACAGCACTGCCAAGTGTATGTATCACTGGCCAAGAGTGTGGAACAGGGTTTAGAGCACTGGGACACTGGAGATCTGGTTCTCTTGCCTATACTGCCTCTCATCTGCTCTTCTTTTTAGCCAGCCTCTCCACTGTTCTGTAGCTGTAAAGTAGTAATACTAATAATGCATGCTTTTTTTGTAAAGTATTAACATCTGCTAAAGTAATGAAAATATCTTCATTCATATTAGTAATAATAATTGATGGTGCCTATCCGAAAGCAAAAATGTACAGGAAGAGAACAGAAAGTATTTAGCTGGAAATATGGCAGTCAGGAGAAGTGTCTGTGTCATGTGTTGCAAATATGGAAAACAGAATACAAAAGGCCCGTTTAATTCACGTGAGATTCCCAACTCTTCACGTACCATGTTTGGTGCTGATTTATTTGAATTAAGATGGCAAGAAAACCTGCTCTTGCTGTTTTTTGTTGAATTTTCAGTTTAGTTTTCTTTTGTTTTTAATCAAGCTCTTGCTCAAATCCTGTGAGTAAGAATTCAGTAACACATTGTAAATCACATTCTGCAAGTTCTGTGACTGTAGATGAGATAGTAAAAGACAATGCAGTATACTTCTCATGTGGCTGGTTTGTCATTCGGGCACCACATGTCAGGTTCTCCCTATACACAGCTGAATGTGTAAGCAGACAAGCTGGTAGAGATTGCAAATAACATAATTTTTAAGTCCTGGTAATTAGAATCCTTTGGTCGTTGCTGAAACAATTCAGAATCTTATGAGTACAAGCCTAAACCACTTTTTAACCATCTTTGAGTCAAAGTCAATTTATCATGAAACTGTTTCAAAAGAGAAATTGATAAAAAAGCAAGCAAACAAACAAAACCGATGACCGACCAAAACAAAACAGGAGAAATACGCAACCAGCAATCCAATCTTTTCCAAGTGAAAGGTAGAGAATATTGTAATCCAAAACAGAAGTAACTTACATCCCATCATGATAACAAAAGATTTCTCAAAGCTTCCCATCCCGAATAAACATTTCAGTTAAACCTTTTCAACAGTATTGTTTTAGAGTTGTCAGGGATTCTCATTGATTACGGTTGCTCACTGAGATAAGGTCTATAGCAGAGTCACTGTCCTAAAAGAATGCATCAAGTCATTGTCATTTTGTCATGTGTCTTGAAGCAAAATCACAGCAGACCAAAATATTATTACAGGTTTATTATGTCTCAAAATATAGAAATATATTCCAACAGCATATTTTAAAGAATAATATAACAATAATCTTCAGCTTCTTCATCTTAAAATGGTACACCACTATTTAAAAATATATTACTTAATGTACCCAAAATTTAGTATCCATCAAATTCCATTTTGAATAAATTGAGTTCAAAAAAGCATATCCACCTACCCAATTTATACAGAAATCATTTAACCTTTTGAAGACAACCTGGGAATCTAGTTGTTCCAAAATAGTAATTCAGATGGAGACATATTTTGCCATACATCCTTGGGCATGAGCTGCAATTAAATGTAGATATGTAGGTAATGTCAGTATAAAATAGAGATGGAAGTGTAAAATGGAACTGTTCTATTAAGGGGAAAGAATTCCCAAGACTGAAATGAGAACTGCTAATTTATTTTTTTTTAAACTGAGTGTATGCATAAAAAGGATTTATGTATTGCTCCAACAGCAAGATAAAATAAATTAGTTTCTGCAAAAACGACAGCTGCACATTCACATGCGTACACAGTCACACGCACACACTGATTTTATCAGTCTGTAATAATGTGAGTTTTCTGAAATATGTTTTAAATAACCAGAGAAGTCAGAGTTTACATGAATAGACTGTCTAAGGGAAACTGATATGTCCTATCTATTTTTAGCAACTCTCTGAGGATGTTTTGATTGAAGTATTTTTAATGAAGGCAATTCATGATAAAAGCATATATTATAATTAGCCATGCAATAGAGAGAAAACAGAATTTCTGTATTTTCCCATTTTCTTAACACAAAAACAAAGGGGTGTCCAAAAACATTAAATGTGATTAATTCAAAATAAGCATATGTGTAGTGGTGGGAATGTAACCTGTAATTGGTTGTGCAATTTTATTTGAGGCCAAAAATTTAGGAAGATTAAAAAGTTGCTTATATGGATTTAAGAATTATCAAAGTTACAATAGTTAATGCAAAATAAAAGGAACAATATCCCATATTGAGTCTATTTAAACCAATCCCCACCACATAGAAAAACAAATTGGACTGAAATTAGGCTGCAAATTACCCAACACCTTGTTATGAAAGGTGTTTTTTGTCTTCACCTGAAAACAGCCACTACTAGGGATAAGATTTTTGATTGATTAAAGAGGTGGCAATTGCATCACCTGATGCCTTCCCTCACACACTCACAAAACACATCCAAAAGTGGGATCTAAATGAAGCAAAGCCCTTCCATACTGTGTCTTCTGTATATTTTGTGTATGTAGTAACTATTGTATATGACGGGAAGGCTTGTGTGTTTTTTTGTTTGATTTTACCACGTGGTGTTATTATAAAAATACTTGTCAGAGCAGTGTAGGAGATCATAGACTGATACAGTTTGAGGTAAGAATGTTGTAGTTCAATTTTTAGTGTTAACTTGAAAAGTCCTAGGTAAAGGCAAGAGTCTGTCTACATGGAATTTCCGAAGCCTTGAGTCTTTTGCAAACTCTGCAGCTCACAAGCCAAAAAGTCACATACTCCTCCAGTTACACTCATTTTGTTAAAGAAAATAGTAATAACAATTATGTGCAATTTTTTCACTTCTATTTTCTATCTACTATTTATTTACTTAAGCACTGTTCAACATTTCACTTTTTCTAATGGAGCAGAACTTCTAAAAGAAAAAATATGTTTAGCTGAGCAGTTTTGTTTAGTTTTTTTTCCCGTGCCTTTTTCTAAATAAATACCTCGCCACAGTTTTCATTGGCACAATACGACCAAATGTATTTTAGTTCCTTTAACAATACAAAGCAGTTACAGAAGTTCTGGAGTTTCTAGTTTAAAAAAATTCTATACAAAGGCTTTACTTTAAAATATTGAAATGGAATGAAACAGAGTTCAGTATGGTCAATTGAAAAATCAGTTTGTGAACTTTTACTGCATAGTGAAGTGACCCATAAAATAAATGGTTTTGAAATTTTGCTCATACAAAAGAAACTATATACTTTTAAATAAATAAAAGCCACTATGTACATTATACTGTACAATTAAATGAGAGATGACATGAAATGGAATAAATTTAGGCCTGCCTTTTCATCAGTAAGGCTCATATCTTGACTTTATTACAATTTTGAATAAAACCCTCTGCTTTAGATTATTTTTTTATTCTAGTGGCAGCCACATGAACGCACCACCATATTCCTGTATTTTTTTAAAATAACATTGGAACTGTCATCAAAGTAGAGCACGGAGATTGCATTCAGTTTTGTTGGTGCACAGCATGGCTTTGGTACATGATCAGGGAACATCAAGTGAACCTGAAAGACAGATAAATACATAGCTCATATATCAAACAGAGAGGTACAAGGACAACGTCAGTGCAAAACATGTCTTTGCAATTCAGAGAAGGCTGTGGTCACAAATTTTCCTTGGTTAGCAACTTTAAAGCACAGCTTACCTCCAGAACATTGCTCTGATTTCAATTGCGTGGGCAGAGTTATACAATAAAAGCAGATGGAAAGATAAATGAGAAGTGGCCAAGACAGAAATTTGGTTCTCTGATGAAATTTAGAAAAGAATCAGAGTTAGAAGGCTGCTCAGAAGAATATTTAAACATATTGTCTGTACCATCTTTGCTGAGAACAGTGCTTAACATGAAGCAAAGACTCAAGCCCTGGATCTCACCAGGACCCCAGCATGTGCTGAAATGCTTTCCTGTGTTGGGGTCTCAGCATGGAAGAAAATCTATTACAGACAGCAAAAGTTGTGCAGGCAAAGGCTCTTACTGGACCTGTTTTCAGCCTATGAAATTGTAAGATGTGGGGTCTTAGTATGGGTATATTTTAGAGTCTTATCTATGTATCAGTAGATCCAATTCTACTTCCACTGAAGTAGAAATCAATTCATGAGGTAGGTGCCAGCTGGACAAAATGTCTGGGGAAAAGGCTGAGGCAGAGAAGTCTTTATGCTCTCTCGGCTGAAATATATTAATGAAAGGTTAAAGAGAAGGAAAAGAGTTTTGAACAGCATCCCAGAATGAACAAGATCTAGTGGAAATATCTGAAAATGGGGGAAATACAAGTTCTTTGTACTTGAAAGAAGGTTGGTTGTAATATTCTACACATGCTGAAGACTTGGAAACTGGGGAGGCCAGAGAAGAGGGAGTTGTAATAGAGAGGGCAAGAGATTATTAAGGCATGGATGAAGACTTCAGCAGTAATAGGTTTCATTTGTATGTTAAGTCTTTGTAAATCTGTTAGAGCCATCTGTCTTGCAGTGATATAAGCTCAGAGCCTTTGCCAGACAACAGAGAATATTCTATCAGGAAACGATTTTTACATAACTGTTACCATGAGAAGGTCTTTTGAAATGAGCAATAATAAATCCTGAAGTAGCAGCTTAGTAAAGATTTAGACACACTTAAAAATGGTTTAACAAATGAATAGCAAAGCACTGGAGAAAAGAATGATAGTGCCTCATCTAGGCAGATGTTTGCACTGCCATAAATCCTGGTCCCACCAGTCTCTGCCATCCCAGCTGGAAGTTCTGTGGCCCCACTAGCTCCCCACGGCAGTGATGTTCACAGGCTTTTCAAGAGTTAGCCCCAAATTCAGCTTGAGCCAACCTGCCTCGCATGATCAGGAAGTCAGTGCTTCTCCTGTGCCTGTTCTGAGGGTGCTGGGAAGCAGGAGAGGAGAAGAAAGCTTATAGAACACATTAAATGCAGCTTGTCTTGTATTTATATGCATCTGTATCATCTGTTTGCCTAAGTTCAGCTGCAGAAAAACGAGCGAGAGAGAGGTACTGGCCCAGCATTTCTCCCATTCTTATTACAAAAGAAAATAAAAAAAAAGAGTCAGCAAAGTTTGGAGGGGTACCAAGGAACAATCACTTCCCAACCCAAAGAGTGGGCTTTTTCAGAATGGTGTAATCAGTATGGCCAGGAGATGACTACATTTGAATCAGGGTGGGGTGTATGAATAATTGTTTCCCAAGCCATCCCCATGTGCACACCTTGTGTAAATCCTAATTTCATATAATTTAAACCAGAAAGCATTCAACTACTGTTATCTCATCTAATTTATGTGCAGCTAAAATTTAATTAGCCTCATGATTTTTTGGCTGCACAACTGAATGCATGTACAGGACATGCAGAGTGAGACGCTCAATTCCAAAAAGGCCATAATAAAGGGAAAAATGTGAGTATCCAATTTTAAAAGTAGTACAAACTGCATATATTTCTTAACAATTGGAAATTAATAATTTTTGAACATAAAAGACACAGAAGAGAAAGTAGCACCAGGCCAATTCTTTTTTAACAGTCCATAATTGCAGGAAGGAACACTAACCTGGGGATCTCACTGGTATTGGCAACTTTTCTGGACAATGTTTGCATAGTGCTAAGCTTTTGCTTTGCTGACCTACTTCTTTTTAGCTCTGAACTGCAGATATGCTGTTCTTCATTGTCTCCTAAGCACATTGCTCTATTCCTTGCCAACTGGCATTTTCTGTTTCCTTTCACCTGAACTCCTTAACACACTTCTATTTATTTCCAGCCTCTGACAGTTTCCCTTCTTTTTGTAAATCTTGCTGACTCAAATTCTGGTATAGAGGAATAATGTTGCATTGGTGGCTGGACTTGGAGAACGTGAGTAAATGAAAAGTTGAATGGAAAGGAGAAGGTCTCAGCACATACTGAATTTTTAAAAATTTCCCTCGTAGAACTACTTAGTGATTTTCACAAGCAGAATTTGTTTTCTAACAGAAAGATATCAAACTTCACTTTTGTTTGTTTGCTTGTTTGTTTTTGGGTTGTTTTTTGGTGTGGGGTTTAAATTTGAGTGGGATGTTAGGGATGGTGTCCCAGGATGGTAGCAATTGCACTCATTTCTGAAGGGGGAAATATTTTTCAGGCCCAGATTTTTTATGTGAAAATCAAAGGAAAAGATCACCATCCATGGACAAACATGTCAGCATAATCTGATGGTCAGAATACTTTGTTATTATCTCTTTAAATCAGAGAGAGCCTTAAACCCCTGTTTCCCTCATGTTGCAGATGAGTGCCTTGACTTCTCCAGAAACTAATGAGGGATGGCAACCCTTTCCTGTTCTGATTTCGTACTGCCACTCCCTCCTTGTGTATTATCTCTCCTTTCTCTCCTTCTTAATCATTCTGCTAATACGAACACTATTCAGAGCCACTTCTTCAGCTGGCACAGGTGAAAAATCAGTTTCTGACCAGACTGGCCATATTTCAGTCTCACAACATTACATTTAGGCATGGTATAAAGGTTATGATTTCTGTAGCTGACTGCTGCCAGGGTAGATGAGGCCTAGCCAGCTCCCTCAACTAAGATCATCTTTTTGGCACCTCCAGTTGAGGCACAGGACTAACATAAGAATTAGCAGAGGCAGAAAGCTGGCTGTGAATCCCCTTTTACATGTACCAGGCAGAGCAAGAGATCCAAACACACTTATTTTCAATTTGCATTTGTAAGCCAGGCATGACTGAACACAATTTCTTACATGCAAATGCATCTGTTTGCAAAGCTTCACATTAAATTACAGTGTAAGTATCTCTGCCAACAGTTGACAACAGAGGTCCACAGAGTGGCCAAGTGTCATCATTTCTGGAAGGTATAGCATGTAGATGTTAACATTGAGCTTCAATAAGCTGCAAAAACTCTTGGAAGTCAGACCAGGGGGCCCCTTTCGTTCCTATGTACACAAAGCTCCGATAATACAACACAGTCTTCTCATGCCTTACTGCATTTGAAATGGAAGGGAAACCTACCACACAGGCCATTCTCAGCAGTTCATCCTCTCTCCAACATAATCATCAACACATGTTTCTGAAGTGGGTTATCATTCACCCAGAAATAATCAAAATTCAGTAGTAGTAAATGGAAGAGTCAGACCCTGAGCAAAGACACTAACAACTGCAAGACAGGCAACTACAACACAGGCAGAGGCATACCAGAGTCTGAACAATGGCGTGGTTTGTTGCATTCATGTGGGCATTGAGGGGGAAAGAACACTCTCCATCACAGTAAAATGCAGCGTAGCCCTCTGGTGCAATAATCCAATCCTAAAACAAGAGCAAATAGATCCACTGAGTTGTTTTTCTCACTCAGACAATTTATAACTATATTGAACTAAGACTTGTTCAATGACAAAACAAACTTCAGAAGGTGGCATGTGAATTCTTTTTCAAGTGCTTGCTTTGTTCATGCAAAGCTGAGATCAAAATTAAATTAAACTTAAAAATCTGTATTGAATACCAACTAATGAGGCTATACGGGGAATTAAAGATTAAAATATGTTTGCAGAATACTTTTCCTCCCAGACCAAAAATTGTGAGCATTTCTTGGTGCGACAAAAGTACTTAAAATGCATTATCTTCCTTCAGAATACTCAAAGCCATTAAATGTATTATTGCATGAGACTTAGTGTTGCTGGTGATTACCCACTAGCCTGTCAATGAATCCTGAATTTTGAGTATTTCTAGCAACACAGCAAAAGACCACAGGAGGGAAAATATTTAAAAATGTTAATGAAAACTGTGTGTTTATTTTGTGAATTTCTCCTTTGTCAGGTAATGGAGGTACTGCAGGAAGGGCAGAGGGGATTGTGTAGCTACTTCCTGGGCCTTGTATCTTTTTCTCTCTTTTTTTTTTTCTATCTCATTTCACCCTGGGTTTCACTGATTAAATATTATACAGTGTAACTTTGGCTTTACAGTTGAAACTTTTAATGCTTAAAGTCCTTTCTGTGATGAAAATAGATTTTCTTTTCTCTACGGCCACCTTGGCCACTATGGCTACTTATCTAAGAGCCTTGCACATCTTGGAGCATATCAGAATTTACTGTTTAAAAAAATTAAAAAGCTGTTGATATCTGAAAAAAAATCTGTGATCGACAGATACACAATGGGTCACTTGTTCAGTAGCCTGAGTTCAATACCACAAGTCTGCTCTGTGGCCTTGGAGAGGGTGATTATGCTTTGCAGGCTTGGGAAAACAGCCTCTGCCTGCTTCTTCAGGCTGCTGTGAGGATAAATACACCACAAAATATCAGACAGGAAAATGAGGCCATATGAGAATCTGAGCTAGATACATAAAGGATGAGCTGTCACTGAAGAGATAGCATACTTTTTCTCCTCATAGACTCGTTCTGCTCCTGGAGAGTTGTTTAAAAATAATTCAGAGAAATGTGAAATGCACAGACAGCCATCTCTGAGTTCTTACCTACATATGCAATATGTGTAGGTTATAGGTTGCTGATGGCCTTCTTGTTCTTTCTTTATAGAGAGTTCCTTCCTTTCTGGAAAAAAACCCTAGATTGATGTCTATTTTCTTTTCTCATAATGCCCTTCCTCTGACTTCATGACTTTTTAATACCTTATTTTTTTGTTATTGTATGGCAGGATGAGTTTTCCCCAGAAATTATAAAAAATAAGCTATGGTGTTATGAAGACCACTGAGAAGTAATCTAAGATTTAGTTCCCTAAGGATCTTACCCCAATGAAACCTCTCTGACCTGCCATAGCCAGCACTGAACCAGGGAGACTTCAAGTGCAAATTTTAAAACTTCAATTACTTGGTGTGAGGATTTTGTTTAACTTACTGCAGATTCATTCGTGCCTTGAGTAATAGTTCACATTTTAATTTATGTGAATGGATCCAGATCATAAAGCCACTAATGTATGCAATATATTTGAGAGAACAGCTAAAAAAGAGTAAAGCGATAGTGATAGTAAATACTGATAGGGATTCATTAAAAAATACATTAAAGAACTTGTCTTTCATCAGTGAAATACCAATTACCATGAAGAAAACAGTGTTAATAAGGGGGGACTGTAAAATAGATTGTCCCAATTTGAACTGATAAGAAAAAGCTTTCATAATCATACCTGCCATCCTAAGTCTCGGAAACTCACATAAAGTTCATGTTTCTTACATGCTTGCTTTTGCTCACTTGTGTTATAATCTGCAGGGAAAAACAATAACATTAATAAATTGTTTAGAAGCATTGCTAGAACTGACAAGATTTATCTGTTTTTGAGATCCTGACCAAACTTACAAAGGAAATGAAAACCATACTGTCATTTATATTCCTGCAGTTGGTTGTAAAGGCGATGTAAAGTTGGAAATGCAAAATCAGCACAGTCAGACGGATACAATTTGTGTACACTGGCCAAATAATGCTTACAATTAGGGGAAACAGGTTTATGTGATGTCTCTTTGCTGGCTTACTTGGTAAGACCTCTGATACTATGCACCCAGGTAATCAAAGAGGAGACGTGAGAGCCTGGTCCAAGATATGGGGAAGTCATCTGTACGTTGGCATATTTTTAATTGCGAGGTAAAGAAAGCAGCCCAATTCTAAAGATAAATTAACAGTGCTAAAAACTCTCCTGAAACAACAGAATTTCCCAAAGTCTGTAATTTAAACACATATTAGGACACTTTGTTCACCTTCATTTTTTACAATATTTACTGCAAATGTTCACCACTTGATGATCTCTAGTTGGTAATACTAATGAGAACAAGTAGATTAACAGGTGCTTTTTAAAGGACTGAAATTTTCCACACTGTTAGATATGCATTGGGATAGGACACAGAGAACCTTCCATAAATGCTTCTCCAGGACAATCTTAATCCTGGAGAAATTCCTGTACTTCTTCCTTACTGCTCCTAAGTAACAGGAAGAGAAGGGAACAGGGTCAGACTTTCATCACATTAGTACCACAGAGCTGGTTTATGGAGATATTCAAGTGATGCCATAAGTAAGGTATGCAGTAGAGCAGGTGGTATAGGCTGTCACCTCTGTTTCCAATTCAAGAATGCTTAATTTTTTTTAGCAAAATAACCATTCTGGCAAAAAGAAAAAAAAAAGTAAAAAATCACAAGAAGAAAAAGCAAGCAAACAAACAAACCCCCACAAAGCCCAAACAAACAAGGAAGACATGGGAAAAGAAACAAAATCTTCAGTTTCAGGAAAAGAATTTTTTAGGAACACTTTTTTAAACATTATAAAACTTGAGGCTGGAATGGGAAGGTCTTTGAAAAATTTTACGGTAATTTTTAGAGAGAAGCCTTTCTCACATAAAATGAAAGTGTAGTTTTTCAATATCTTTACAGAAAACTCTTTCAAGGAGCTTTTCCACAAATTTGACAACTGCATCTTGTTAGGTGTCCTGATATCTTCTTTCATTGGTTCTCTTGGTTCTCTTCAGCTTCTCTGTATCTTTATGAAGATGTGATGGCCACAAATGAGCACAGTGCCAAATAAAATGAAATAATTATTTAATATTATTTACAGATTATTTTCTAGTAGTATAACCCAGAATAGGAATTTTGCAGTAAAACTACACTGGCAAATGATCTCTTTTTTTTTTATATTTTCTTGCCTAGTCACCTTATGTGTCTGTTGTAGTTGTACAGATCAATGAATCAACAGACTGTAGGTGAGGATCTTGCTGACACCTGCAGCATGATAAGGCTGCAGCAACAAAGTTTTGAGGGATGACATCAACAGCAGCATTTAAGCCCACTGCAAGTCAAGAAAGGATGGCATAAAGCCGCCATGGCTGACTAGAAAAAATCTCTTGACTGAACTCAAATTCAAATTGGAAGAAAAAGTAATGTGAAATTGGGATGAACTACACAGAAATAATATAAACACATTGCCTGGGCATGCAGGGACAGATGTTAGGAAGGCTAAAGCTTAGCTGGAGTTGAAATTTGTGAGGGTTCGTCAAGAAGAACCTCTACAGGTACATTCACAGAAAAAAGAAAACATAAGAAAAATACTGATTTGTTGTTCAGTAGGGCAAAGGACCTAGTGACAAGGACTCAAAACAGGTTAAGTTACTCACTGACTTCTTTGTCTGTTTTTTTACTGGCAAGATTTATCCTCAGGACTTCCAGGTCCCTGATCCTAGTGGCTGAAGGTCTACCCATAGTAAAAGAAATAGAGTTATGAATCAGTTAAACAACCTGAAATACCCGAGGCCACGTGAGTAGAAAGGATGAATTTCTGGGTGGAGAATGGGCTGACCAACATCTTTTCATAGTCACTTCCTGCCATTTTTGAGCATTCACACACTGGAGGATTTTTCCAATGATTCAAAATGTAAAATGCCACACCCATCTTCAAGAAGGCCAATCAGCTTAACCTCAGTTTCTGGGAAGTCCGTGTAACAAATTCTTATGGAAACTGTGTCCAGGGACATGAAGAACAAGAAGGTGTTTGGAAACAGTCAGCATGAATTTACTAGTTCAAACTGCCTTACCAACCTGACTTTTTTCTGTGATGGTCTGACTGGTTTTGTGGACTTTTGAAGAGCAGTGGGTGTTGTTCCGTGTGCTTTTAGGAAAGTTTTGAATATGGTCTCCCATACTATTCCTCAAGCCAAACTGGTCAATCCAATCAATAAATTTGCATAGGTAAGAATATAATGGATGGAAACTTGTCTAGGCTACTGGGTTCAAATGATTGGAATCAGTGGTACACAGTCCAGGTGACACTGGTTTTTAGAGGTCAGTACTGATACTGATACTGATTAACAGCTTTGTTAGTAACTTGGACAATAGAACAGGGTGTGTTCTCCACAAGTTCATTGAGGATACAAGATCTGGGAGGAGTGCTCAATAATCCAAGTTAACAGTAAAAGGTTGGACTGAACCAGATCCAGAAGAGACTCAGCAAGATATCATTCAAAATACCCACACAAATTTTCCTTGTATTGGTAACATGCAATTTGAATAGGTTTTTTCCTTATTTTTTAAACAGGCTATGTGCTCACTTTCTGTTTAATACATATGGGTCCCAGTTTGACTCCCAAAATTGTGTCAAAAGCTGTCCACAAGTTGAGATACGTCCATCTATGCTACTAAATAACCATCAGGGATGTTAAATTAGGTTTTCTAAGCTATAATACCTCAAATCCTCATACTTTTAAAAGGATGAACACTGCATTCTTTCCTATGGTATTTTCTTAGCCCTTTGGTGACTGTTGTTAAAGGATCTCCACAGATAGCTAGTTATGTGCTGCCATGTCATAATCTCAGTTGTCCCAGGGCATGCAGGGTCAAAACATGCACCCACATCCCATGGCAGTTCTGTGTCTTTCTGGTGTAGCAATTGAAAGCAAGGCAGAATGTCCTAAGACATAACATGTTTTCAAAAATCTATATGCCTTTAATGTAACCAAAACCTCTTAGTCATAGTTTGTGCTGAGATGTCTGTAATAACTCTAACTTAAAAGAAAAAAAACAAAAAAACAGGACTGTGTTTCACTGACCATTTCTCACAAAGATCTGTACACTCATTTTCACTAATATCAGTGCTCATAGGAAGGAAATATTGAGCTTTTCTGTCTCAGTTCTTAGCTGAAGTTTAAAATTCATACATATAAAACACAAGTCACTTTGCAAAAAAAACTGTGACTGAAAAATGTGGAGAAGATATGCATGTGAGAAAGTCAGGAAAGTCACAATCTGGTATTAGATAACACCCAAGCAGGCAAACAAATGAAAGCTGAAGACCGTGCTTTTGCCATCTTTGTCTGTTATGAAATTTTTGTATTCAAGAACATGTACAGAAGTTTTAGTGCAGGATGTAGCAGAAGTTCCTACACTTCAAGGAGAAAGTATGAATAATAAATATGTAAGTCATTGCATGGATGTTGCCATTGTCTTGATACTCTGAATCATTTGAATATAGGTTAACCAGCAATGGATGAGTGGTCACACTAGAACACCTGGTAAAATGGTTTGTGTATACAGACTGAAAGCCATCTAACCCTACGAAGAAAGTGAGACTTCCTTGAATTCTTTCATATAAGATGAATTTTGTGTGTTATGTAACATTTCATATAAGTATCAAATGTGGCACTTATTATAAGATCTGGTGCCAAGGATTCAATTTCACACACTGTAGCTTCAAGGCCCATATGCTTATTCTGTCAAGAATCAAAACTGTAGGCTATTGTGACTGAGGAAACATTGTTCCTCACTTATTCAGCGACTACACTTGGTATCTGCCCCTACATTGCAGGAAGAGCTGTGGAAGGAGGGCAAGAAAACAAATGTATAAATAATTTCATAGGGTTTTTTTTGCTTTTTTCCCCCCCCCAGGGAAAATAGACATACAAACATGCTTATATATACTATTCCAAATTACTAAATTTTTAATTAATTGACACAAATCAATAAAATACAGGAGATGTAGACTTAAGTCTACATTGTTTTCTGGTTTTATCTGACTGCATTATGAACAAAAATTATTTAGCTCTGTTTTGCAGTTTCCTGGGGTAAGTCACTATTCAGCATTTAAATGTTGATATTCTCTAGTGCCAAATGATACTGTAACTCTTTTTACAAAAGGTTAAAAAAATAAAATTAAGCCGACTCTGGTTTTAAGGAAGAGTTACATGATGTACTTTGGGAACAAGCTGTCTGGTTGCAGTTTGGTTTGGGTTTTTTAATTATTTCTTTTTATCTACAATTTGAAAAAAATAAAATGAGGTAAAAAATAAATAATTCCATCCTCTGTGCATAGCAGGCAGGTGGAGTCTGAATCCTAAGCTTAATTCTGTCTGTCTTTATACTGCATTGAAGTAATCTCCTCTAAAGCAACACAGGGATGCTGACCCCAAATCTGTCAACAATTTCCTGGCTGTTATAATAACTGATATATATGATTTTATTTTCTTATATTGTGTTTGTGTTTATGACAGAATCATGGAATGGTGGTTGGAAGTGACCTTAAAGATCATCCAGTTTCAACCCTTTGCCATGGATGGGACACTTTGCACTAGACCAGGTCTCTTCCAAACCAAACCATTCTATGATCTTGTGACTCTGTATCTTCATGAATAATTCAAAAATGTCTTATCCATTGGAAGCGAAGAGCTGAGTTCCCTAGTGAGGCTTTCCTTTTTGACATACTCAGAATACAGTAAAGCTAATTGTTGAGATCTGAGAATTTAAAAAAGAAGAAGGCAAAATGCAAAAGGCAAGAGGCAGATAATGACAAAAGGCAGACTGCAAAAGGCAAGGCTTACAGAAGGAGTCAAGATTGATGCAGTGAGAGAAGTATAACCAAAGCCTCTGACCTATGAATGACAACACACCTATCTGATATTTTTCACTGTCAGCATCTGTCTTAGATGCTGTATGTACAAGATTACGGAGCAAGCTTAGAAACAAATAACCTACATCACACTATGACCTTTGCCCATCAGTGTGTCATTTATGTCATGTCTTGCATCAGCACATGAATGACAATTAAATAAGCCTATGGAGTTTTCCATGAGAAAGATGACGGCCAGAATTATTTGGTCTTTTCCCCCCCAAAAAAATTGGAGTTTAAATATGAAAAGATGAATTATACTTTTAAAGTGCTGCTTTTTACTGGAAGGTGTAGAGAACTTGGAGATTAAGCTTTCTCCCACAAACCTGAAAGGATGCAGCGTATAGCCCAGTTCCTGCGGCTGGTGAAGAGAAGGAAAAGGGCATAGCTTTTCCGTGACAACAAGTTCTCCACATGGAGGTCCTACAGTCTGCGAAGTTTCTCTGTGACTCCACTGCATTTGAGCACTGTATAACTCCTATAAACAGACCAGTAAATAACAGCTTCATCTTACCCCCAACACTTGGCATCCTGGAAGACTCCTGTTGACTGCTGGATTTGTTGCGGTTTTGATTTTTCCTTTTATTGTTGGCTGCCCGGACGGAACGGAAGAGCACCTCACTTGCCTTGAAGAATGCAACCATGAATGGTTGCTTTGACTGAGGCCCATGTCTTCCAATCAGGCCAGCAGATTTAACATTGATACTTCGACCTATAAAGCAATGGAAATTGCAAGTTAAAAGGTGAACTTCTGCCCCTCCTGAAGCCACAGTGGGAGTTCAACTGCTGACTGAAGCATAGCAAGGAATTTACCATAATCCTGAAATTACGTGATTAAGAATCCTAACTGCATTTTGTTGAACAGAACTTAAAAAATTCAACCATTTGCAAAAATTTCAACAGCTTTACAGGTAGTTTGCTAATGCATAAAATTGCAGTCTCTATGTGCTATATCTTATTCATTACGCAGACATTTTTATTCAGTCTCGTGCACACATCTCTAGAACTAAAAAATAAATGAGCCCCATTAAAGTCTATTTGCTACAGAAAGGATAATGTAATGCAGCCTTCTAATTTTTGCATCATTTCAGTGTGACATGTGGAACCTTATATCCCCAAAGCAAATCAGTAGCAAATAGAAGTCTAGATAACAAATGTACTTCTGCTTTAAAAATAAGTACTGTGCAGCATTACTCAGACTGATGTTCATTCAGCAGTAAAGGTAGGAAGACATTCAGCCTTTCAAGAGAAAAGAGTTTGAAATATGCACATTATTGACTCTGGTTCTGTTCCCAGGGGATGTGCCTATTTCTTTAAAATATTTGTTCAGTCAGGACTGTGTGGTAATCTCACTATATTATGCGGTTTAAACCTCACTGAAAGAAAGGAAAGCAAAACAAGTCACTGAAACTGCATCAGTGACATTTTAGCAAATAAACCCTTGCTCTTAACAGAATTTATTTTGGCAGCATAAACACTTTTGTGCGTATGTGTATAATGCAGAGCCCTTCAACCGTCAGAAAATGAGACAGTGTCATGTGAAGCTGTGCAGCTGTGCTGGGTGGGGGACACAGAGGTCCTTTAAACAGGGAGGTGCGGGCACAGGCACCGTGTGCGCCGCGCGGCATCGGGGCGCCTGAGGATTCCTGTAAACCCACTGGAAAAGTTTGCTATGCAGGCAACAAAGGAGCATCTGCCTCACAAACGTATAATGCTGTTAACTCAATCATCCCGAAAAAGAACTTTGCAAACAAGCATAGGAGTAAACCTTATAGAAATAAGCATATAGGTTTCCTTTTCAAGCACAAACTTACAGTGGCTGCATGCCAGAGTCTATATTTCTTAAAAAAACTCTATCACTGGCCTAAATGAAAGAGGCAGTTTGATTTGTGGTTAAAGTAGTTTCCATTCTACTTCCACTGTAACAAATGTATTAATTCAGCTCAGACTTCCTCTTTCTGGCAGCCCTTTTGCAGTAAAAAGAGAAATTAGAAGTTCCAGCCAAATACCATACCTTGAACTGACCCACTTCAATACATAAACACTTTTACAACATGTTTATTCAGGTGTAGCACTTTAAATTGGTTTAAGATGTTTCCAGTGACAGAGAGCCCAGAAAAGGCAAGAGAAGAACTGAGAAAGTTAGCAGTTATGGAGCAGAGTAATTGGCAACATATTCTGAACAATTTTGATAATTACTTTTTTGACTGCAAGGGAAAAATATATTTGTTGAAGCTTCTGATTTCATTTTAAATGGCTTTTTAGTCCTGTGTTTCTTTAATTCACCTTTTCATGTGTTTGAGTTACTATTAAATAATTCAGTAACATTAATTTCTATATGTTCCAATCTTCTATTGCAAGTCAGATACGAAAAACTGTACAGACTATTCTCTATTCATTGCAGCATGGACAAGCTAGCCTCTTACCACAAAGTTCCATGTTTCCCCTCATTTCTAGAGGGAATATTTTTACTATTTTTCTTTATTTTTTGTTCCAATGACTTTCCGAATTTTAATTTTATCTTTAAAACATTCATGCCTTACTGGTGGGCATTTTAAGAATACTATTAGATTTATATATTGAGGGCTGTAAAGATGTGTGAAGCTTTTCTGAATTTAAATCTAGGTTCTCTGAATTTACAATGGTGGATATTGTGTGCAAAGCAAAATATCCTTCAAACCAATGTGAACTCCCTTTAAAATAACTTTTAATATTATTAAGTTTCCTCTGGGTTTCCTTTGGACTTCAGCAGTGAGATGGCTATTAAGATTCCACAAGTTAAGGCTTACTTGGTTATCCAGGGTATAGAGATATACTATAAAAAATTAATCCTGTAACCCACAGCCTTTTTACACACAGAAACAGCTTCTGTGACTTGATTCCTTCATTTGCTTGATCTTCTAAGCAGACAGCATGAGTTTTTAGGGCTCATTTGTTTAACTCACGAACGGTACTTGCACCGGATCTGCTTCTGTGCAGTTAACAGGAAAACTTTTATTGACTTCTGTGGGTTCATCACTAAACTCTTTTCTCTTGGTTTATCATATACTTTAGCTTCACTGCAACTTTCAGAAATTGAAGCAATCAAAATATACACTGCCCTTGAGACACTATATTTCTTTCGAGAAGCATCTCTGAACTGTTTGGTTTGGAAATTCAAACCACATATGTTGTCTCCATTTTAGGTTGCTTCTTTGCAAAAGAAAGCTTGCATTTACAGAACAACTATTATCCTTCATTAAAAGAAAAAAAAAGTTACATGTGGGAGATTTCCTTCACTATAAAAACACAACATTTTGCCCCTTCCTGAACAGGAGTTATTTCAAAGTGTCCTGCCTCTGAAATACATTAAGTTTTCTGCCACACCAGTAGCTCCACCTGTGTGCCATGGTCTTATTAAGTAGTCCCTGCCTTTGTCTAAGTGGTAATTTTGGAACACTTAGAAAAATCTTACTCTAACCTGAACTGACCCTTGTAGCAAAAAGCGTCCATGGACTTTATTTTTGTATATGGTTTTAGCCTATCATTTCTTGCAAGCATTTAGAAAACTCTTAGCTTCAATGAAAACTGAAAATCTGGGTCTCTCAGGTATGCAGATGTTCCATACTATGGCATCAGAGCAATATTTTCTACAATCACCTGCGAGACTCAGGCTGACCTGCTTAACTACACTTGGAGCTTCATCCGGATGAAACTCATAAAATCAAAACAGCAAGGTGTGTCTTTCTGCTTCTCTTGAGCATCTCTGAACAAGAATTGACCATGGTCAAGCATTTTGAGAAATGGATTTGTTTTTATCCTTCCATGTCTTTAATTCTGAGGATTTCAAAGATTTTTTTTCAGATTTTAGAAGAAAAGAAAGTATAAGAAACCCGAAATCATCTTGCTCCACTGAACCTAGCATCTGCAATTGCCCCTACATCTAGAGAAAAGGAAAAAAAAAAGAATAAAGTCCCTAACAGGCAGACTTACTCAGTGCAGTGACAGTCCAGAGCCTTTGTATTCTTCATGTTCTGTCATGCACTTGTCAATCCTGCTATGATAATTAATTATTTCTTCTACATATTGACATGTATATTCAGGGACTAAGACTTATTTAAAGTATCATGTTCCAAATTTGCTGAACTCCTTAGTCCTTATTCATATGATTCTCAATCTTTGTCAATATATATTTGTTTGACTTGGCATTTAAACTTATTTTTGGCCTTTATACTGTTTGATAGTAAAGTACCCTTAGCAGTTTGTATAGAAGCTTACATAGAAATGCAGGTTTGACTGACTGAACTGAATGAGTATTATTTCTCTTCTTGTTCTTTCTGTTTCTCTTCTCTTTGTGTTCTGTCCCTTTATAATAAAGGAGTCATTGCTGCAAAAACACCAGAGAAGTTCAACTTATGAAAAGGTCCTACCTCAGCCATCCTGATAATTTTGTGCTTTTGCTTTTTTACCCACGAAAACGGCACTCTGGGTGATAACTGCAGGGCTATTTGCTCTGTCACTACATCTGCTTTTGTGTTCTCGCATGCAGTTATATCATGCAATTCTTTTCATGAAATGTTCAAGTTCCATCTTAAAAGTTCATTTCCCCCTCTGCTGCTCCAAATGGAAATGCAAGAGCCCTTCAAGCTTTCAAAACAATTTGCCTTACAGTCCTGACCTGGAGACATCCCCTCGTTTGTCACAACATTCAGAAAGCTGAGTTTTTCTGAGATCGCCAGTGTGAATGCCAATGACAGCGGTAAGATTTGTGCCTTGGCTCTCTCTCCTTAGGCAGTATATATTTTATGTAAAACATTGATCAGACACTAATTTTGCAAGAGCTTTCAGCCATTATGCATCTTGGCTGGATTTACACTGGCAACGCAGTACAATGAGTAATTCCAAAATCCATTATTTTGTCCTGAGTCATCAGACTGCAGCAAACCACTCATTTTGTTATGAAAAACAAGCACTTATTTACTTTCAAAAGTGTTCAAGAAGCCACAAAAAACGTTTTACAGATTAACCACTACTGCTAGGTCACAGCAGTTATTTTGGTAATAATTTTACGTATTTGTAGTTAGCAATGAAAAATTTAGTGATGCTGAGAATTTGTTTCAGCATGGTTTGCAGAAAAAAAAAATTAAACTTCCAATGCCACACCTACGGTTTCCTCCTCATGGGGAGTGACATCTGAAATGAGGATTGGGAAAGGCCCTTTGGAGAAAGACCCTGATTATGCAAGGTCCAATAAAATCCAACATTTGAGAAAAAAACTGCCCTGAGGCTCTGAGTCTGAAAGCACACAAAATTAGATAAAAACTTATGTGGTTTCTCATGCCTGAACAGTACTCTTGAGAGCACTGGAACTCGAAACAAAAGAATTTTGGTAGAGTTTGGTTACCTAAGCTTGAATGAAGGCTTATTTTAAAAAGGAGGAAAAAACCCTAATAATATAAATGTGATGATCCATATATAATATATCCTCAACAGTCCAACTCCAAACTATTTGTTACTGTCTCTATTGTATCTCTACTTAAACTGTTACGCAAAATTTTCATTTGTTGGACACATTTATCTATATCAACATAAAATATGTTTTTGAAACAAGTTTTATGTGTTTTATTAACTCTTCTGTTCCTTGGAGGCTTTAAGGAATTCTGACAAATGGGTGGCCTTGGATGCTCTGCTCTGCCTTTCCTAGGCTTCACAGCTTTAGTCAAAAGTAAAGATTCAGCTTTTGTTCAGCAAATCTCACATTAAATTAGTTTTTTTTTCAGTTCAGCTGAAGGAATTTTAAGTATCTTTTTGTGTTGATTTTAGTATTCATAAAGCTCTTGAAGAAAGCACTTGGAACATGTAAGGAACCCTGATATTCTATATAATGTGGCAATACTATATATACTTACACGAAAAATCAGATGTAATTGTACACAAAAATGCTGTCTAAGTAAGTACTTGATTTATCCTTTCAAGTTAATGTACTTAAACTATGAGTGGCTTGTGGGAGTCCTAGGGCTTTTCTGCACCATTAAAAAATGTGTTCAGGAAGACAATAAAACAAGCAGAGATTAGATTAATTGGTCATCCACCAAGGAATGAAATGGATAAAAGCCTTCTGAATGTAATGGAACACAAATGCCATTATCTCTAAAATGATGGTGTTGAGAAGCAGATGTATCCTTCATCTGTCTGGGGAGCAGGGTGGAGGGGAAGTTGCACAGCTATAGCCAGGACCAGTGTACACAAGTATGCAGTGGTGGCAGGAGAAGGAGCAGGAGCCCATTTCACTCACCTCCTTGACCCTTCTGCTTAAAGTAAATGTACCCTTACTAAGGGTGTGTTCACTTGCTACAAGGAGACTCAATGCTGACTGTATTTCTGATCCAGCTGGAAACAATGGTTACACCTATCTGAGCAAATTAGAGTGCTGGGGATGGATCATCTGCTCTGCTCAGGGTGGGAGCGTGCTCCTTGTGCACTTACATCCCATGCCAGCTCCACCGCAGAGTCCCCAGCACCTCAGCGCAGCGCTGCAGGGACCTTTCCCACAGGGACAGCTGCCATGGGGTCACTCTGTTTTGGAGACTGAGGGAATCATCCCTCCAGCTGGTTTCACACCACAGTATTCCTGAGCATGTTTAATTTACTAGTGCAATTTTGGCCAAAGTCAGCTCTGAACCAGAATGCATGTAGATGTACTTAGGCAGTGCTTGAGCCCAAGCTAATAAAACCTGCTGAGGGGCAGGATGTATTAGCTTGGGTTCAGTGCTGTGCTAACATGGCTATATGGCTTCCAGATGGCTTAGAATTTAGTCAGATCTCTTGCCTGCCAAAGTCCATATATATATATATATATACACACACACACATATACCCTAAGTTTCCCCACTATAAGGACAATAATGAAGGTGAATTTGCTCCTTGTGAATACCAGATCCACCAAGAGATTTAAAGATAACAACCCAGCAGCATCCCCCAGAGTACTTTCTAGCTGCCCTGATCATGGAAGTTAGGGGCCAAGGTTGTCAGGGGCAGCAGTATGGTAAGACTGATAACATTTAGTGTGGTAATGGTAAGGCCAAGACCAATGTAAAATACAAGTACATGAAGACGGTCAGGGTGCTGCCACAGGTTGCTGTGGGTTGAAAGCAAAGCAGCCACTCTATGTGACACTGAGAATAAGGTCATGCCACCTTTCTGAAGGCTTAGTAGGAGAAAGGGACCTTGAAAGATGCAGGCTAAAAGGAAGAGAGGCTAAAAAAGAGGGAGCATGGTTTTTAATTCCTCCCCATCATCTCTGGAGAACTTCAGCAATCCTTCATGCAGCATGTATGGTTAGGATTCAAACATGGGACACACATTAGAATGTACCCAAATACATACTGGAGGGAGAAATCACCTTCCCCAGGCCTCACTTCAGTCAAGGAACCCATTTCTTTCAAGTTTCCCTTTGCTCTAAGGAAAAGAAAAATACTTGAAGTAAGAGCCACAGTCAGGGGGCTGCAGATTCCTGCTGCCTGCCCACCTCAAACAGCAAGAATGCCCAAAGAAACCTTCCATGGCACTATGTGGTAGCAGAAATCACCTTAATCAGCTTTGGCTTTTCAAAGTTGCCAACAGTTTCTTCCCCTCTGACATGGATGGAAAATAACTGAGAGCTGCAGTAATCTAATTAAAGGCACAGAAATACGTGGCTGTGGGGCTACCCAGGATATTGTATTGAGAGCTCTGTATTTGAGATTCAGTGGATCACCAACAATCATTGTTATCTCCCTCTCCCACTTTCTGTAAACAGTGCTAGGTTCTCTTCAGCAGTGACATAAACAGAAAAAGGACTACTCTTGCAGCTGTTTATACTCCTTCAGCAAAAGTGATAGTCAGATCATTGCTAACTTCCAATTATAAAAATGCTAAATATTAGTAAAAATGTGCTGATTCACTGGAACATGCTTTAAGTCTTAGGGGACATATGGTGTATACACAGTAAAAGGGTTGCATGGAGCTTTTCAAATTGTTTCTGTATCTGCAGTGATTTTATGTTGCAAATAATGTGACATCAGTGCGAAAAAGATCACCTATCGTTTTAAACAGTGCAGAGAGTTCTGGTGTCAAAAGGATGGAATTGGTCAAAAGAGGATGCTGCAGAATGTTGAGGAGACATTAAAAAGGAGAATCAAAAAAACCTGATCCTTAACTTACCACAGCCCCAGGGAAACAGTGCATTATATGTTGACAGCTTCCATATGTGTCATGCAAACCTTTATTCTTACTGTTTGAAATAAAACTTCCCATTAAGAGAAAAAGTCTACATTTCATGCTAAAATGGGACGTATGATACCAAATACTGTCTTAAAGAAAAAAGAAAACACATTCCAGTGTCATGTGGTTTTTTTGTACTTATTCAAGATTTTCAAAGGGAGAAAGATGTGAATTGCAACAACCAGACATCCTTCCAAAGTTGTTTTTTCACACATATTAAATAATTACAAATTTTTTTGTTTCTTATGTAGACATTATTATTTATGCACCATCTTCAGGGATCCAAAGAAATATATCTACACAAGTAATTGCCTGAAAAGTCTCTGAAAGATAACGATAAGAAAGATTACTTTTATTGGTAATTATAACACTACAGTAGCACCCTGGAGACTCAGCAAATATTGGTATCCTATTTTAAAGGTGCTCTATGAATAAATCTAAAAATTAGTATGCAGTTAAGGACTCGATTATCCAGGACCCCAGCATAGCACCTCAATACCTCAAACAGGGATCCTCTCTTACTTTTCAGAATCCCATTGAGTTTAATGGTCTGTTGCAATAGAAAGGTTAATGGATCATGTCTTGTCATAAATATCTCTCCAGTTATGGGGGCAGAGCTCCTCTGCCTCCTGTGAACTCAACTGACAGCTGGAGGCATGAAGAAACTTGCTTCAGACTCGCACGGCCTGAAGTTCACTTGAGCCAGGGGAAAGCTTTTCAGTTGATTTGAACCAGTTTCTGAGCTTTCATAGAGCACTGGTTGGAGGGAAGGTGGGTGGGGTTTTCTGGGTTACAAACCAAGTCCGCTACATACTGAGTCATATATAAAAATTCATGTTCCATCTGTACACAAACGTGTCATTCAACTGCTGGTGTTTCTAATAGCTTCCAGAAGTAACAGCAACCCAATAAAAATAATCAAAGCCTTAAGAGTGAAATTGTAAGAGTATGAAAGGATGATTTTCCTTATGCTAATCTGAAGTGGTAAAGCACAGGTCTTTCCTATAGTTATGAAAACTTTGGTCCCTAGAAGAGCACTCTTCGTGCATGAATAAACTGAAAAGGGAATAGAAAGTGAGAGAAAAAGGGAATTCCCTCCTCAGTCAAGTAGCTGTGTTGAGAAATTCAAAAAAGTGAGGTGCAAAAGGTAAAGGTGCTTGTGGCTTTGGAATCTAAAATAAATTTTTTTTTTTACCACCTTTCCGATCGTGGGAGTAGGGCAGGGGAAGTATTTGTGTGACTATTCTTCTACAATTTCTTCAGTGTATTAACCTAAAAGTTCCCTTTTACCCATACAAACTTTCCTGCTGTTTACCAGAAAGATATAATTTTGAGGCTTGAACCAACCAATTGGTGGTTCCAGGGTTTCTTAATGAATGCCATTCATGGATATTTTATTTTCAATGATTTCTGTATTTGAATCTCCTGGAAATAAAAAAGTAAAGAAGTTGGGTTTATCCTGGAGTAGAAAAGTTGACCAGAAGCCAGTCCACTTAATTTGGATGCCTGACAGAGATGTCACAGCCCCAGATTTTTAAGGGCTTTAAAATGGGCTCCCCAAACTAGGCTGCCAAAGGGATCCACTCCCCATACAGCCCAAACCCAGGAGTGGTGCGTATGAAGGCTGGTTGAAGGCAGGAGCAACATGGTCTGCATTGCATTGCTGCCTCCCTCTTCCACTGACTGTACTCTAGCCATCCAGGTTATATCAGATGAAATGGTCGTCTGCTCTGGTGCAAGCCTGCCAACTCTCTTTTAAGCATCATGCCTAAAGGTCAGCTTTTGCATAACTCTTGGGCAGCCAGAGCACTTGCTGAAAAAGTATGAGATGCTTTGTTCACAGCCCAGCTGAGCCCGAGGGAGAATTTAGATCAAAACCAATGAGAAAATGTAGACAGAACAAAGAAAGAAGAAAAAAAATATTAATCCTTACACCAGGGTTTCTTCTGCTACTCATTAACATTATGTCAGCTAAGGTTTAGATTAACTGGCATCATAGATCCCTTGACCTCTGACATAAAAAGCTTTCTGACAAGAAAGAGCTAAATCTGAAAGTTTGCTTCTAAAGTAGTATGGATTAAGTGAACCATCACAGAAAAAACAGTATATAAGTCTCTTTTTATTAGTTTCTAAAGAAGTCTAAGTAAAGCACATTTCTTCTAAAAATATTATTTTGCATTGAGATGCATTTTCAATTTTAATGAAGGGTGTAACTGTGAATAATGCAGTAGCTGAGTAAATTTGGTTTAAAACTTCCACAGCTCTGACTTCAGTTTTGATAGAGGTTTTCCGATTTTTCAGCTAATTAAAGTTCTCAAGATTTCAAATTTTTAACCCATTTCAAGACAAAAAAAATTCCTAGAAATATTTTTTAAAAAAAATTACTGAAAACCAATGCCCACATTATCCTATTGTTAGCCTTTCTGCAACATCAGTATCAGCAGCTATGAGATACCTTCTGAACCATCCTGAGGTTATTTTGTAACTTTCTCAATTCTTCACCCCCTAAAGTTCTTCAGAAATTTTCTAAACCAAAAATTCTGCACATCTGCCTGAGTTTCCTGAATGCAATCATCAGTGTAAGAACATTAAAATGGAACTTCATTTTATATATAGAAGCTTTTAACCCAAACCTCCTTTAATTTTGCTTGATTCAGTAATTGCCATATTCTACAGACTTAAGAATAATAGAAAGTTTGCAGACCGCAGCTGCAACAGAATGAAACTTTAGTTCTTTCCTCATAAGCTTTCACTAAATTGTCATCCAGTCAAGTTAATAAACACTGATCCATAAAAGATTCCTAGCGAGATATGACAAGAGCATATAGGGCATTATGATCTACAGTTTCAGTCTTACCGTCCCCCATTTCAGCGCAGAGTTGCAAGCCCAGATTGTTCAGTGGATTAATCACCCAGTGATTGCTGGTCACAGTAATGTCAAAGACAAACCAGCCCACATCAGAAGCTTGAGCCTTTCTTGTGTCTAACAGGAACAAGTCTGCATCCCTAAGTTAAAAAAAATAGAGGGTTTAGGTATTCAAATATTATATTTTTTTCCCTTAATTTCCTTGCTGACAATAGCTTCTTGTAGCCCAAATGAATAATCATTTGACATATCCTCATCATAACACAGTACAGCATGTGCTGTAGCTAACAAGTAATTGTTAAGTACAATAAAGGTCTTCTCCCCAAGAGGCCTTTCTGAAATGAGTCTCAACACATAAAAACTACAGCTCTGGAAAATCTGAAGAATCCAGCTTCCCAATATAAGTACACAAAATATATAACTGAGGCTGTGTATAAAGAATTCCTCTTTCAGCATTAGAATGTCTCAGGAAGATTAACTTTTATAAACCTTTCAGTGTAAGAGACAAAATATGTCAAAACCACTCTCCAATTTCAACTAAAATTCAAGGGCATAATGTTGCTAAAAAGATCTCTTGTTAATAATGTATGACAGCAGCTGTATCCTATGACAAAATATGAATAGATGACAGTTCAGACCATTTCCCATTAGTACTGATGTTTAGAAAATGTCTCTATATCAAAGAAGAGATTATATATCTATTAATAAAGTAATTATTACATTTTAACCCTCAGTTCCATGGTAGAGTCTCAAATTTGTTCCCCTGAAACCTTCCAGTAATTCAGAAGGGCTGCTCAGAGGAGTTAGTATAATTGTGTTACCAAATTTTTAGCATGGGTCGTTTATTTGCTCTGTTTTCACGTATCTCCTAACACAATTGGTTCCAGAACAACATCTGTATTACAAATAATTTACTGCAATGACCACACTAAACCCAAGATATTTAACTCTCATCAGTTTTGTTGTATATGCATCTACAAAGCAGCATGCGATCTTAAAAGCTGTTTTCACCATTTATAGAAACCTATTTATTTTCTCCCATAAATAGCAATCAAAACAATAAGATACAAGAAAAAATGTTTTATTCTAAATTTTAACTGTACAAGTCAGCTAAAGACAGACTTGGCTTACACAGATCTGGGAATTGTATTGCTACCTTACCGAGAGAATGACTATATGCTTAATAGGAAAGACAGACAGAAATAATAGGCTTTGTGTCTAAAAGTTGGTTTAAAATTCCTGTGGTCCTGCCATTGTATTCTCATGGTGCTTAATCACCATGAATAAAAAGTGAAAAAAGTTAGTGCCTTATTTAAATTAAATACATTAATGCTCCTAGAAGGTCTGATACTGCGAAAAGCATCACATGTAGCTCTTGAAACTGTGGTTACTAAACACTGAGGAAAATAAGCCAAAAGAGCTATAACAAGCATACATTTACTTACATGCATATTTATGAAAGATATATCTGCAGAACTGGGTTAAAGTGCTCAAAAATTATAAAGGAAGATTGTTTCTAAAAAAGCAATTGAAGTGGCTTTCTTTCAGATCACCTCTTTTTCTTCAGTTAAAGGGTAAGGGTAATCTTCTGCTGGGCTCTTATCACTTCCATTCTAGAACTGTGCTAATGACCACACAAGGAGAAAACACACAGGGGGGAACCCTCTGGAGCTAACATGAAGAAAATCTTACAATTCAAAAGAGCCTGACCTGCTACACTAGCACTGAACAAATTAACAACAAGCTCATAAATAATACTCTCTGGAGTCTTAAATGCCAAGCTTTTTCTCCAATAAGCAGTTTATCAGAACTTAAAAGGGGAGAAGTTTAATTCTGACTGCAATAGTTTTTGAGATGTTTATTTATAAATATTTTTTGTATCACTCAAGAGATTTAATGGAAAACTGCAAAATTGCTCTTGGAAAACACTAAAATATCACAGTGCTATATTTTCACATTTCTCTTCTCCTAGAATCCATAATTGTTTTCTCATATAGATTCTTTCCGTTCCAAATTTTGATAAAACTGATACAAAATGTTCTCAAAAGCTCACATACCAAATCAGCAAAAGGCACTGTTAGAGCCCCGAAATTCTGAAGAAGGACAAATTTTCTCTGTGGGTCTCTCCTCAGTGTGATATTATTACTTTGCACTGCAGCAAGAACTCACACCAATGTATTTACCATTGGTTTTCTTGTCTATCTTCCTATAAACATAGTGATCTGGCTAAGGAAATAGATTCAAAAGAGGCACATGGCTATCACCCATTAACTCCACAAATAAAACCAAAATGAGTTGTGGATACCTATAGAAAACCAAAATTGATTCTTGAGAAGACATAGTAGAATAGCCAAAATATCTCTGAACCAATGCTAATGACTTAGCCCATGTAACAGCAATTTACTACAGAAATTTAAAGTATTTGTCAGGGAAAAAAACAACTTCTTTTACAAATGATACAAACATAGGGTGAAAACTTGACCCCTGAGAAGACAGTGAGAACTCTGGGATCAGGGTTCCCCCATTAGCTCAAGTCATTCACTCAAATTTCTCATGACATTTTGTGGCATTTTTAATTTTAAAGTTCTCCTTTATTCTGTGAAAAGAAAAAAACAGTCACACTTAAAATGAAAGACAGCTGAAAATTTTGTACCTAATTAAAAAAAATATTTATGTTTTAAAAATTGCCCACAACACATAATAAAAAAGTTAAACATGATGTCGTAAATAGCCTGAAATGCAACAATGAGCACATTTGGGTAGATTAAAGCTAGCAAAGAGGCTCTGGGCAGGATGTCTGGGAAGCTCCACATATCTTCGGACAGTTAAGGAAGTAAAGGTGGAATAAACCATCTATATGTTCCTTGAAACCCAGAACAGTTTGTGATCAGATCAAGTAATGATTACTGTGTAAGAGGCAATCCTGATAATGCTGTTTCACCTCTCACCTCACTCCAGAAAGCTGCTTCTGTATCTTAATGCCACTTGACGATTCCCTAACGTGGGAAGAGCCCTTGGGGTTTACCTAAATTAGTGACTAGGTGCCACCAAACCATGAGTGAAGATTTGTCCTGTTGGACTATATTTACTTTCATCATGGGAAAAAATCTGGGCAGGATTACATTGGCAGGGCTGCATAGGAAAGTCGGGCCGTGCTGTACATGCTTCTTTAGAGCAAAGAGAAAACTTCAATCCCTAAGACTGGAATTTCAGCAAACTCCAAGGGCATTAAACATACGCACATTTCAGTAGCCATGCTGCCACAGAGACAGAAAAATGCCCGAGACTACAGCATAATCCTTAGTCTGCAATTCGGAAACACTGAACCCTGCCCACTCTTTGCATGAAAGCACAGCACTACTGTGCTTGGGATTGCAGAACCCTCTTAGACTGTCCTGTACAAAACAAAGGACTCTCACCCACTCTGTGCCTGGGCAGGTTATTTAGTGAGCTTGGACATAAACCTGGAATAAATTACATTTAAGATAAGTTTTATTCTTGTTCAGTGTTTGTTGTTGCCTTGGGTGGTGATGGTGATAGCAATGATGCCTTGCCAGGTGTATGGTCATGATCAGTTACTGTCTCCCTGCTTAAGACAGACACATGAGATGCTCTTCAACACGTGACACGTTCATGCCAAGAGGGTACCTGTTTGGATACTCCTTGATGATCTGATATATGCTAATCTGAATGGTTTCATTCTCAAAGCGGCTGTTGCTTCGATCTTTGTATATCCGGAATTCAGCTGCTGTCACTGCCTCTCCATGCGGGATCTGGGTAAGGTCAAAGCGAAACTCTTTGTAGTGCCTTCGCTGGTGGGAGAAGTCCTTGTCCCTTTCAACTGTGAGAAAAAGAGTTCAGTGTAAATCAGGGATGTGAAATGAATGCCCATGTCCCATGATTAATGGAGCGTTCCCTCTGCTTGGGAGTAAACAAACACGACAATATAAAACTGTGCAAATAATAAAACCACAAGCCCAGACATACTTGCAGTTAAAGGAAATTCCACCAGCCCAGTGTCTTCAGTTCAAAAGAAAAAAAAACCTTGGTGGCTTTTATATAAATTCCAGAAGCTGGACTGGAAAGTATATAAAAAAAGCTGAAAGGGGGCATGTTGTAAAGTAACTAGAAATATGAACAAACTAAAAGCTGTGAAAGGATTTAGGACTTCAGTGTAGTCATAAGCACAGCAGTAGCAATGTCAGAGCTATAGATGACTTTGGAAAACACTAATTGCCACTAATAACCAGGTAGATGAGAGGAATTCTGTTCATTTCCGCTTAACGTAATAAATTTTAAAGTGGTACTAAAGTGCACTGCAGCAACTATATACTTAAGAAGCAGTTAAGTCATATAAATTAACACAAGTTGTACTCTAATGGCATGTGTGTCATCTTGCCAGCGTAAGAAGAAGGAGCCATGAGCCAGGGCTGCGTGGTTCTGGCACCCTGGCAGCACTGGGAGCACAGTCCTGGATTGAGCAGTCCCTTCAAACCTGCTCTGGCTGGACAGGTGCAGGCTCTCACTGCTTCTGACACTACCACAATCTAAAGTAAAAAATTAAATTTTATTATTGCCTAATTCAGAATTCTACAGAATTTTAAGAGGGAGTAAACAGAGGATTTTAATTTATTTAAGTTTATAACTGGTTTAGGTTTAATTTCACTGTCTGCTGCAGTTCTGACTCTGAGTTAGGAGCAACTTTTGCAATGGAATATATGTTTTGATGTGGCAATGGAAACTACAGGCCACAGTTCTGGCTGATGACCTCCTTATGGGATTAATACTTTAGGTTTAAGGATGTGGAAAGGAAAATGATCCGTGGTTTCCACTGCCACTGAGTACAACACTATCATTGAGCTATGAAGAAGCTGTGCTTCATTGGAAGACAATTTCTTTCTTTTGGAGAGGTTCTATCTGCCTCATGAGATAGGTGCTTCATTTTACTGATGGTCGACAAAGCCTAAAACTCAGAGCTGGGATTCGGTTCAGATAACCAGATAAACATTTATGGCTGCACCCAGCTTCACTAAATGCTCCCTCCTGTAACCCCTGCTCTGTTATTCCATTTTAGTCCTCAGATCTGAGGCAGGAATAATGTCAGTTCTGAAAAAGCTTGCATTTTTATTACTAAATATTACATGTATAAGTAATATGCAAATTATTACAGTATTTATGTATATTTATACTTATACGCTCATATCTATGTGCCTTCCAAGCAGTTTTGTCTGCATACACAATGTGCATGTGGTTGCATGTATATACATATATAATTTATATATAAAGTTGCATATCTGTATTATTATAATGTATATTTTGTCTTACAAGATGGAAATGCACTAAAAGAAAAAAAAAATCATTTTGGGGTTGCCTTATAAGAGTACAGATACAGACATATTAAAGTGAGAGCTACTGAAGGAAAAGTGTTTAACATTATTTTCAGAGCAGTAGATACTAGTTAAGTCACCAGTGGTCATGTAGTAGTGCTTCACAGCGTATTTCCCTTTCACCCTTTAAAAAATGTAAACTCTCCTTGTTTTTACAAGCTTTTTTTTTTTTTTTTTTTTTTAAATGTACAAATCTGTGTTGCCTTAAAAAACCACCAAAAATAAAATATATAGGGTATAAGAACACTTTATCTTCAGTGAAAATGAACTTTCTCCTGGCTGACAAAAGGAAAATTGTCTGCTAACTGTGAGGTTTACTTGGCTCAAGTGCATATTTAGCTTACATGGGTTTGCCATTGAACACTATGTAGTAAAAGTAAAGCAGAAAAGAGGCAGAAGCATGTAAACTGGCTGCTCTGAACCTGAAGATGAATGGGCTGCTGCTGAAGAGAAACAGGATAGAGTCTATTTAGCAGCTCCGCTGACCGCTTCTAAACTGTGAGATATATACAGAGATCTAACTTGAGGTTTGGGAGTTTTTTGCCTTTTTTTTTTTTAAAAAAAAGTCTATGCAAAGCCTTTCATTTCAGAGAGAACTTGGCAGAGATTAGCATATGCAAAAGCACTGGGCTGGCAGGGCTTTTTCTAGTGCAAAAAGTCTGTTGCAAGTTTCTGAGGTCCGAGCATTTCAGAACTGACGTGGAACAGATATGTCAATAAGCTTCAAATGAGCACTATATTAAAGACAGACTTAATGTAGCAACCCTTCCTGCTGTCTCTGGATAGTATTTATTCAAAAAGAATTTGTCATTATGCATTGGTGACTAAGCATTACTCACTATGAGTAAACTTTGAAGAATTAAACACTGAATAAAAGTGTCCAATGCCATGACATAAATAATGCCACAATAAAAATTTAAATGCCATTACTCCTGGTCTGATTGATTTTTATTTGAATTTGAGATTTCCTTTTTTCTAGTTTCTACCAAGTACTTTCCATTTAGTAACACTAATTTGGAAACAGTAGTTGTCTCCTTATATGTTATAGTTTGGACAGAGTACCCTCTACAATACCCTTCAGTAGGATCGATGGGGTTCTCTCAGGAACAATCATGACTGCTGAAAGAATAGTGATAGCCACTTCCACATGGGCCTGAAATTAATTATTACAACTCACACACATAGTACTTATCTGTGTTTCCCTGTATACCCAAGGAAGACACAGCATTGTTATCTGAAAGGGACATAAGTTCAAAATTTCCTTGGGTCAAAACAGCATTTACGGACAGGACAGGCCTTCAGAGTGGAAACAACCTGCAGAAATGAAGCATTGCCAGAAACAGGCACTGAACACCGAGGAAAATCCTGGGTTCAAGAAGATCCTACTCTAACTGCAATTTTCTGTTGGCCAATATACAAACCAAAAAAAAAAGTAGACAAATTAGTTTCTTGTTTCAAATTACAAATAGTAAATTGTAAAGTAGCAGTGACGGTGATGTTGTGATGTTGCAATAATGACAAATGGTAGAATGACAGTCAGGTTAAAAGAGCAAATGTAATTTAATGATATCGAATATTTTAATACTCAAAATTTTAATATTTTAATCGAATAAAATAATACACAAATCTTAATTCCTTCTGCATCCATTAAACACTTTGTAAGGGAAGACTGTGAATGCTCAGTAGGGATCCTCTAAGATCCTTTGTCCTGCTGAAATAGCATGAAGTACAGGGAGGCACAATATCTCAAATATTTTTATTTCACAGGCGAGAGCTTTTCAACCCTGGCAGCCTGAAAAATACAGGTTAAGATTTTTAAGTACTCAGTCTTTCCAGAGTGTTTTCATGTCATTCCAGCCCTGCTCAGTTCATCTGCCAAAATGTATCTCTGTAGGACCGATTACAGCCTCTAAAATCCGGTTGACCAGAAAATAAGTAAATATTTTTTAATCATTGGATGAATACAATTCTTCTAAGTAAAAATAACTAGAATATTAGGATCAATGCTGATTACAGCAAAATTCTTCATTTGCTGTCATTGCTCAGGATTCTTAGTATCAGCTTTTAAAAATGGCATTTTTATACCACCTGAAACTAATATATGCAGCACTACAGTTACATCAGACAAATCACGGCTCAGGGAATATCACAAACACCTGTGTGTAACATGGGAAAGAATGATATTTTCCACCCATGTGGCAAACTGATGAAACATTCATACTGTATTAACACTAAGTCCAACTCTAAGAAGAATGAAGTCAAATTTGCACAAAAAAAGGTGTTTGGTCTTCTTTGACACCAACAGAAAATATCATGCACTGATTTTTATTAACAAAAGAGTGTATTTTGTGGAAGGCAAAAAAGAAAAAAAAGGGCAACTAAAAAACACCCAAAGCACATATATGGATGGAGAGTGTAACAAGTAATAAGGATTTTACCAGTTCAGCTCTAAATGTCTGTTTATGTTGACGGAACTCAAAAACTGTAAAAAGTGCTAGCAATGAGTTTAGATCATAGTGCATGAGGGACTATTAGACATGTTCTCTCATTTCTGATTAGCTCGCCACTGATATGAGCTTCTCTGTTCCTGAAGAGGTTGGTCTGTGGCTGTGACACATAGGGAAAGTGAAAGCTGCTGTGGCAAACGAGTAACAAATCAACAATACGTTATAATAAGCTGATTTTACAATATAAGACCCCAGGATCTCAAATGGTTTCACAAATAGCGAAGCCTCACTAATCAACTTAATGTCACTGTTTAACTACTAAATATACACGGCAAGGCAAAATGGAGGATCTTACAGACCTGTGTAACTATAAAGGGCCATTTACACTAATCTCACTGAATTTCACTGTTTGACTTGAAATTCTTTGTGTAAGTACTAAGTAAACCAGTTAGTTTTAATCACTTCAAGGTGATAAAGGTTACAGTAAGCTGATACACTACAAACGACACTCATTTACATCTTGAATATAATGAAATGATAGTTTATCTACAGTGAACACTTGTGGTTATCTGACCAAAACAGGTCAAAGGTTCCAGGCATTTTCTCCTGAAATTACTCAGTGCTGCTTCTAATGACTGATAATTGAAAGCAGAGACTGGAAATATCGAATGTGGTAGGTGACAGATAAGCAACAGATTAATGCAAGTACTCTGTTACAGGACACTAAAAGGTCAGAGGCCCAAGGAATTAGCTATTGTGCTACTGTGAAAAGACAGACTTCAAATAGCTGTTTACCTCGCTCTTCTCTCCAACATGCAAATTCCAGTAATATAAACGAGACTGTTTCATTATTCACTTTTTACAAAATAGGGTAACAAATGTTTTGCAAGGTGTGTGGATAGGAGAAAAGTGATTCTAGAGAAGCAAACAGGGATAAAAAAACCCCACCAAAATAGAACAGCCACACTAGGTGTAAATATTTTAATGAAGTGCATCTGAGAGAATTTAAAAAACACATTTGTCAGAACATCATTGTCAGCTGAAGAGACCAGATAACAGATTCTGAAATACATATGTTAAAGCTTTGTAACTTTTTAGGCTTTCAGGTCATAGAAAATGAATATCAGCTTCAGAAAATCAGATTAAGTTTATCTTGGCAAGCATACCTTTCATCTTTTTTACTCTGGAAGTCCTAAAAATATAAACCCTAATTAATATTGAAGTAAGTTTCAGCCTTTTCGTTCTGCCCATTGACCTTTGAATAAAGACTACATTATTCTAAAGCAAAGTTTTAAATCAAGTGCATTTTTAAAGTCCAAGTGAGAAGAAAAATACCTTCCCAAAGTGGTGATTAAAAAAAAAAAAAAAGGCAGCATGATTCTACTTGTCTAAGCACCTAAGCACCACTGTTTTATTAGCTTTAATCTCTTTTATAGAATGTTAAAAATCCTGATCTGGACTCAGAAATTTTATTTTGAGTTAGACACTGATTTTTTTTAAAAAAGTCACCTGTCCCTCAAGCACTGTTTTGGACACCAGAGACAGCTGCCTGATACAGTCAGTAGAGAGACAATTCTGTTTGTTAAAGGTCAACTGCCTTGTACCAGCCAGCAAGCAAAATAGTGGAGTTTATCTACATTTCCCTTTTATTCCCCTTTAGTAGAGCTGGACTAAGAGATAGCCCTTACTCTGTCAAAGGACATTTCAATTCTTATCAGCTGATTTCGACGACTGTATTCCAACTATCAGGATGCTGAGTAGCCCAGCAGTGGAACATCCTGGACCATTATACAGAAGAAATGTAGGGCTTCATGGCCAAAATGAGAATTAAGTAAGTTTTCATTCCCACATCTGAATTTTTTTATTATATACTTGTCAGATAAGTGTTTCAACTACAAAACTTCAGAGTTGTATGTTCCATTGCTTGTTCTCCTTTTAGTGCCAAGTATTTTATATTTCTTTTTATCCATATTCAGTAGAATATCAAGGGAGGGCTGGTGCCCCCATGCATATTCTGTAACCAGTAGCAAGGGAAAGGGTGTGATTTGCAATTCATAAATAACCCTTCATGTGCTTCCCCATGTACCTCCTCAAGCTGAGGTGGGAAAATACATTGCACGGGTTTCAGTCATGTATGTCCATGTTTCTTTGGAAGTTCACAATTTACCTTCAGAACTGAGATCTTTTGGGAACTTGTCTCTGAGCAGACTTATAAGAATCACAGAATCAAGGAATATGCCAAGTTGGAAGGGACCCACAAGTCCAATACTTACCCCTGCACAGGACCACTCCCTGGAGTGACATCGTGTGCCTGAGAGCAGTGTTCAAATGCTTCTTGAACTCTGCCAGGCTTGGCTCTGTGACCACTCTCTTGAGGAGCTTGTTCCAGTGCCCAATTACCCTCTAGGAAAAGAATCTCTTTCTAATATCCAACCTACATCTCCCCTGACACAACTTCAGGCCATGACCTCAGCTCCTGTCACTGGTGACCACAGAGAAGAGATCAATGCCTGCCCCTCCTCTCCCACCCACAAGGAAGTTGCAACTGCAATGAGGTCTCCCCTCGATCTCCTCTTCTCCAGGCTGAAGAGACCAAGTGCCCTCAGCTGCTCCTCATACAGCTTCCCCTCAAGGCCCTTCACCATCCTCATTGCCCTCCTTTGGACACTCTCTAAGAGCTTAATACCTTTTTTATATTGTGGTGCCCAAAACTGCACAGAGACCTTTTGCAATGACATCAGCCAGCTCTTTGAGGATTCTTGGATGAATCCCATGAGGCCCCATAAATCTGTGGAGAAACTGCTGGAGCAGGGTCAGCTGGGAGCTGATCATTCTCATAGTCACAGTCCTCCAGCTCAGGGCACTTGGTCCATGATCCGTGTTGAAGACAGAGGCAAAGAGACAGAGGCATTGTGTCCTTCTTTGTGAAGTGACCATCTTCATCATGCAACAGGCAAATGATATTTCTACATCCTGCTTCCTCTTCTTATACTGCCCTGAGATTAATATCCGTTATTGATTTTTCCAGGAGGCAATGATGAAGTTGCAACAAAAAGCCTGAGGGTAATCAGGAGAGACTTCGGAGCTTTGGGATGACTGGTTAAGGGATCAGGAGTACAAGCAGTGCTCTCCTCTGTCCTTCCAGTTGCAGGGAATGATGAGGGATGAAACGGGAAGACCTAACAGACCAATATCTGGCTCCAAGCCCAGCATCACCAACAGAATTTTGGGATTTTTGACTGCACAACACAAGGCCTCCTGGCAACAGACAGGTTACACCTGTCTCAAAGGGGAAAAAAGGATCTTTGCACAGGAGCAATAAATAATTAAAAATAAAATTAAAAATAAATAAAGCTCAATAAATGAGCTTTAAACTGTATTTGAAGGGAAAAGGGATAAAACCAGACTCCCTAGAGAAAAGCCTGGGGAAGGCACATCAATGTTTGAGAGACAGTGTGTTAGTAAGGTCCTTTGATTTACCTTCTCAGTAGAGGTAGGAGGTGGAGATCCATGAGGTCATAAAGACACAAAGGTTATTAAGGTATAAGAAACCACAGAAGTGCCTGAAAACAGTCATTTAGGAACTAGGGCTTCTACCCCAAAAAGGTGGGGAGATCAACTGCCCAGCTGAGATGCACCTACACCAATGTGTGCAGCATAGGTAATAAACAGGAGTAGCTGAAAGCCATTGGGCAGCAGAAAAACTATGACATAGTTGTCATCACAGAAACATGGTGGGATGACTTATACAACTGAAGTGCTGCAAAGGATGGTTATAAACTCTTGAGAAGGGACAGGCAAGGAAAGAAGGAGAGGTGCCGAGGTAGGTAGGGAATTTTTGATTGTCTAGACCTTAATTATGGTGACATCAGTGTTGAGGGTTTATAGGTAAGAATCATAGGGAAGGCAAACAAGGCAGATACCCTGATGAGCTATGCCACCTGGGATCAAGAGATAGATGAAGTGTTCTATAAGCAGCTGGGGAAACTCTCCCAATCGCCAGCCCTTATTCTAGTAGGAGGCTTCAACTTAACCAAATGTTTGCTGGAAATACAACACAGTAGCAAGGAGCTAGACTAGGATGTTCCTGGAGTGTGTGAAAGAGAACTTCCTGACACAGCTAGTGAGGGATTCAATTAGGGAAGGTGCCCTGCTGGACACACTATTAGTGAACAAAGAAGGGCTGGAGGAGAACATGATGGTTGGAGGCCTCTTGGGCACAGCAATCACAAAATTAGAGTTTTTAATTCTTGGAGAAATAAGGAAGGTGGTCAGCATTACTGGTCCCTTGAACTTTCAGAGGACAGAGTTTGGCCTGTTTAGGAGACTGGTTGACAGAGTCTCTTGGGACGCAGAGCTGAAGGGCAAAGTAGTCCAGGAAGGACAGACATCCTTCAAGAGAGAAATCTTAAAGGCATAGGAGCACGCCATCCCCATGTGCCAAAAGACGAGTCAACAGGGAAGAAGACCAGCTTAGCTGAACAGAAAGCTTTGGCCAGAATTCAGGAAAAAAAAGGTGGGTTTTTGCCCTTTGGAAGAAGGGGCAGGCAACTCAGGAGGACTACAAGGTTGTCAAAAGCTTATGCAGGGAGAAAATTAGAAGAGCCAAAGCCCAGCTAGAATTTAATCTGGCTGCTGTCTTAAAACACAATAAAAAAGGTTTCTCTAAATACATCAGCAACAGACAGAGTGCAAAAGAGAATCTCCACTCTTAATTGGATGTTGGGAAAACATAGTGACAAAGGAAAAGGCTGGAGTACTTAATGTATTCTTTGCCTCAATCTTTAATAGCAACACCAGTTGTTCTCTGAGTACCAGCCTTCTGCGCTGGCAGACAGGGACAGGGAGCAGAACAAAGCCCTCCTAGCGGTGGACTCGGCAGAGCTGATTTAATGGTTGAAGTCAATGATCTTAAAGGCCTTTCCCAACATAAATTATTCTATGATTCTGTAATACCTTACATAAAAAATGTAGCAGGAATTGAAAATGTGTCCCCAAAATTCCATTCCACACATACCTTATCTTATACACAAAAATCATTGTCAGAAAATTAATCCACATTCTGATCCCCCTCCAACTGAAGCAAAACCATTTCTGTAATCAGTGGGGATTTTGCTTAATTAGAAAGGGCAAGTCTGCAGAAACTTTACTTTTTTGTACTTGCAGCAGTTCTGTTTCTTAAGAACTGCTTTATTGCAGTACTGTGTATTTGAGTTTCTCTGTATTTATTATTATTATACTGGCTGTATTTTAAGTAATTATAGATTTACAGATGTGGTTTTGAAAGAATGATGTAAATTACTTTAACATAAAATATACTTTCTTATTAAAACAGAAAGCAGAAAGTTTGATCAGTCATATGATAAAGCTAGGCACACTGCTGTAAAGTTAGATTTGTTTCACTGAATTCTTTATTTTCAGGTCAGCTACTGACATCAATAAGCAACATTTGCCTATTTTGCTTAACTAAATTAGGCACAGTTTGAAAATTTTTTGATGGAATACTGTGCAGTTAGTGACAGTTTTAATAAATGAAATATTGTTTATTGAATCTTTGAATGGTAGAACATCCCTTCCATAACTGAACAGAATTACTGAACTGTATGAATTGCAAATTCAAATCAAGAAAAAGTCAATGCAAAAAACCTACCACAACTGCAACAGAATCTAAAGCAAGAACAAAAGAAAAAGAGTAATAATAATTTAAAAAAAAAATCAAACCAACGATAAAAAAAAGTTGTCCATTCTTTTTCCAGACACATAATACACTTATTGGTTTTCTTTCTTTAACCTTCAAAGAAATGCATTTCAATATCCCATACTTTATAAAAAAGCACGTTAGAATATACCTTAAGCAAGCATTCGGCATTACATCAGGAGCACTGTTCTATTATTAAAATATTCATTTCTTCATTTTGTTGTTGTAGCAAATAAAATCTGATGGATTCTCACCAATTCACAACAAACATATTTGAAAAACTTAAAATAGTGTAAAACACTAATATACGATTAAGGTGGACTTCGAAATGATGTGATTTCTACTTTCTAATCCACTCAAAACATACACGCAATGTATTCAACTTCAGTAAGTGATAGGGAGCACCTAGGCAAATAATGAACGTTGCAAATCCATAGAATATATTGAATATGTAAAAGATTGTTTCCCTCTTTTCCATGAATTATTTTAAGAATTAGAACTCAGTTATTAATTAAAAGCTTTCAACATTCACCCTGAGAAGGAAAGAGTTCCCAGGAACATAACAGTGCCTGCCAGCAACTTTTATAAGCAGACCTAAAGAAATGCCTCATTTAAAGAGGCATAACTGTGCTTGGCTTTCTCACACTTAATCTCCCAGGTGATCTGTACACTGTAAGATTACCCATAACACCTTCTTGTTACTTTGCACTAAAAAAATAGAATAAAATAGATATTTTAATGAAATTACTGGTCTTCATTCAATAACCAATGTTTTGCTGAAAATGTAATTGCTAAACATGTGTTATTCATTCAATCTACTCGTCTTCCAAGTTAAATGCACTTGCTCAACAAGTCAAAACAAGTGCTGTTCTGCAGCTGCTCCAACAATAATTAAATGCTGGAAAGCTTTCAGTTGTTGATTCAAAATAAGTAGAAAAGCAACACCCTGCTTTTCTTATGCTGGTTTGAACACAGCCAATGCAACCAGAACAGAGAGACTGAGTTTTGAAAGTGAACATATAAGATATAAAAGATAGTTGGCAAAGCAATTCCTCAAAACCTACTGTTTCTGTTGATTTTGACATTATAATGCACTGTTTCCTTCAGTCTCCCAAACGCAAAACTTTCTCTCCAGTTGTTCAGCTGTAGCATGAAGCCCAACCAAAGATACCACCACACATATGTGCTTTTTAATTTTTAGTAAGTAAGAACCCTGTGATTTCTCCATTATTTTAAGTCACACTCTATTACAAAGGCACTCCAATCACAAATACCTATGTTAATCTGAATCTACTAGATGTTCAAATGTGTTCAGTTTCATGAGTGATAAATAAATCTTTATTTGAAAAAATAGATTGAGTCAGAGAAAAGATCTCTTTATCACATAGTTCTGAGCGAATACATAGAGATAAATTAAATACGTGCAGATAACTTAGCTAATCCTTACACTGCCATGCCTCAGGTTGCTAATTTTGTCTGCATTTTCAATGATACCTATTTTTCCTGATCTTTGGCAAGGCCAGTAAATTTTGATACCATCTGTCAATACACTTCCATTTTTTCTCATGTTTAATTTTGTTTTTCTATAATCACAGATCATCACAAAGAAAACTAACAATTATTGCCAGGTTTCTGACTGTGTGTGAAAGTCAGAATGTCAGATCAACACAACCTCAAGGTTAACAAATGACAGAAGAAAAGATCCCTCTTGGGTTCAGCTGCAACTGAATAGAAACAAAAGTTATACCTCTGGGATCCAATGGTCAGAAAATAGGTGTAAGTTATAACTGTTTTGACACTGTAAAAGTATACAGATGGAACATAACTTCTGAGGAGGGTGAAAGGGCATATATCATCATAGGGCAACTGGCAGGGGAGGAAAAGCTAACCATTAAAGCACACTCTGTCTTCCCACATCTCCTTAGTTCCTGCTTGTGTTAACCCTCTGCTCACTTCCACCCACCAGTGACAAGTCACTTCACCATTTACCATTCACACATCTCATCTAACAAACTCCATCTCTTTCCAGCTGTGGAATTTGTTGGAAATACTTCCATGGACCTTTTTTTCTGCATGCCAAACTGGATACGACTGGATAGGCAGTACTTTCTGCTTACCCCGTGCTCACATCTGAGTATTTTAATATTACCTATATCCATTAACACTGGCCAAACATTCCATTAAAAAATATGGAATGGCTGTAACAAAGATGAGGAAGGAAACCCTCAAGATCATCACATTTAGAGAATAGAAAAAGGCTTCATTACATACAACAAATTAAAACTTATTTTCCTAGGCTACATTATAGATAGGATATTAAATACATTCCCCCAAAATAGCTGCTCACTGGCTACTGTGCCAGCTTGGCTCAAAGGAATTCAGAGGTTCTCAGATTTATACTTTGGTTGCACAAGCACATATTTGGGCTAATCACTCTGTAGTGAATGAGTCATCACCATAAAATTAAAAATGTAAAGAGACTGGAATTTCATCTTTTATAAACTGTTAGCACTTATTTTGAAGGTTTGTCCTGTGCCCTCTCCCTGTTGGCCAACACCAAGGACCCACCTAGGATAGCCTAAGCAGTGGTGCTGAGGAACAGAGGATCGGAGCCAGAAGCACGGCAGGGACATGCCCTCCAAGACATTATACCCAAAGCAAACAGGAGGAAGATGAGGAGGAAGAGCAGACAGGAGACTGGCCAGCAGTAGTGAGGAATGGAACTTTCAGACAGTAAGTTTTAACAGCCAGTTTGGGAGCTGGCTGTGATTTTAACAGACTGTTAAAACTGATTCAAAATGCACCCTCTCCTCTGCAGCACCATCAGTCTAATCTGATCATGATTTACTCTCACAGGAAGAGATTATTTCATGCCCATATAACTGCTCATACGGAATAAGTCCACTCAAGAAGAAGGAACAGAAAAAAAGTGCGAACCTCTTTTCTTCCTGAAAGGAGTTTAAAACTTACCAAAATTAGTGAATATTTTGACCCTCTTTCCGGGCAGTAACTCTCTGACTGTTGGTGAATAAAATATCTCTGCATTGGCCATCCAGCATTACACCTGAACCACCAGAGGAAAGGAAAGCTAATCTTTACAAATAATATTTGTGCCATGAAAGAGCTCAGATTAGCTCCAGCTAACATGACAGTAAGTCATGATCCCTTACATTAGGCTACTTTGGACAGACCCAGGGAGAAAGACACAAGGGTCTCAAAATGACATAAAAAGCAAGAAAATAATTTCCACAGTAAAAAGGAAAAGCATGACACTTTAGGCATACAGTACTGTTTACCCAACAATTGTCTGATACAAGATCATCACTCCCTTACAAAAAAAAAAAAAGAATGGTTGACATCAGTGTATAAAGTGAGTAAGGTCCCCCTTCTTTGTAGTCACTCTATCACAGAGTTACAGGATGGCTGATGTTGGAAGGGACCCTAGGAGTCATTTGCTCCAATCCCCTGACTGAGGCAGGGCCACTTAATGCTTGTTGCCCAGGACTGTGAGCACACTTTTGAAATTTCTGCATTTTCTCATATTCCTCTCCCAGTTACTTATGAACACAATAACCAGGCTGATTGTAGATGTATCTATAGGTACCACAAATCTCTGGAGCAGCAAAGATGGTTTCCTGAAGGTTGTGCTATATGCTGAGCTCATGTCTCAGACAAAACTTCGGTATCCTTCTGAGCAGAGCATAAGAATGAGTAGGGAGTGGGAAGCTGACCACCAACATAGTACTTTTATTTCGGATGCAATCTTTTTGGTACAACAGCACTAACAATACTTCACATGCATTTTACAGCACCTGATCAACCTTTGCCTTTGCACATGCTTGTGCTAAGCATTTGTTTCCACTAGGGCTAGAAGCGACAAAGGCCCTAATCTTTGGGAATAGGCCTGGGTTTTTTATTAAGTAAAAACCCCTGTTTGCCCACCCCCAAAACTCGAAACATCACAGTCTCTTGTTTGGGGGACATTTTGATGAAAACACGCTCCCTTGTTTAATAGAGTTTGTGGTAAATCTCACTGATCCAATATAATATTAGTAAAAGAAACCTCATTACTGTACAGCAGCTGACGGTAATTTAAACAGAGGATGAACAGGTCATAACTTGTTTGGGATCTGTGCCCAGGGAGACAAGATTTCAGTTCAGGTGTGTGCCTGTTTATTGATTTAAGTCCTGTGATGAACCCCTTTTACATAAGGCCTGTCCGGTACACACACACATGCTAGTAAGCACATCCATCCTTTGTATTTTGCATTTCTAAGGAATACATACGAATATAGAGAAAGTAAAACATAGCTGCTGGGAAACGAAAAAGGAAACCAAAACATGGTGTTAATCTTAATGACATTACTCCCTCCATTCTGACTCATTCAATTGCAACATGAAGTCAAAGTACTTAGAATTCACTCTGTGGCATCAACTGACTCTGGGTTGTACGTTACCACATACATATACATACTGATATTTTATAAACCAACATTTAAAATATATTTACTTAAATTAAAATTTTGATATATATAAAAATGTTTTTCCTTGTAAATGTGATCTCATTATGACATACAGCCTTGTTAAATGTGATTATTAATTCAATAATTTAAGAAATTATGAAAAAAATTACTTTTTGAAGACCCATCAATAGCTATTGGATACAATAAAGGAGCCAAACAAGGAATCAAAGAAAAGAAAGAACTTTATTCTGAAATAATACCTACTTTTAAATTATACTGTATAGTGTCACATTACACTACCTTTCAAAATTCTGAAAATAAACCAGCCCTCCATGAAAGTCATCATATTTCATTATATGATTTCAGTTATACTTACTATTGTTTAACACCAAAGAGGATTTAAACATTATGGTCTCTTGAATACCTTAATCTGACATTCAGCTAATTCTGTATAATCATATAGGCTTGCAAGTTACATCAGTACACAAAAATATTTAACTACATAAATTCAGTTGTGTTTAGTTGAACTGTAGGTTTAACCTTTGCTACATGAAAGATGATGCAGACCTTTAGCTTTCATAATACTGTTCAATTCATGGTGACAACCACGGGCAGTACTGCCTCAGCCTAGAGGATCACAGCACAGCCCTAAGTAACATTTCTTTTTTATTCAGAACATGACTCATGCTGGATGATAAATCTTTACAATAATGTCGTAGTTATGTGCAGTTTACCACTACAGACAATTAATTCTTCACGACACTTCATTCTCCAATAAGTTTAATTATCAGTGTTTTAATAAAATAGAATTGAAATAAAATTCTTTTGCTTCATGCTCCTTAAAATCTTGGGACTAGACTTTCACTTGGTACAAATTTTATAGCTTCTATCCCCCTTTTTCTTCATTCATTTCAGGAAGTCAAGTTTACTATAATCTTATAAATCAGTTTTGGCGAAAAGTGAGCTATGAAACCACAACAGTAGAGGAATCATTATATATGCCTCATTGTTAGTGAGATGAGAAACAATAAGTTCAATGCCATGTGTTTCAGAAACCATCAGCTATATAAAAAGTGTTTGAAGTTGCATTCTGAACCTTCAGAGTGCCCATTTTCAAGAACTGCAGCTCTTTCTGGATGTTGATTTGTTTCCATTTTTCTGCAGCTACAGGAGATAATTGCTGCTCTTTAATGAAGCTTTAGATGTGCTGATACGTTATCAGTGCACAGAAAATATCTTTGCAAAGATAATACAAGACTCAAAAAGCTCATAGGAACTGGCAATTCTATGGAAGCAAAAAGAACTCTGCAGTTTTGGAGAATCACAGAGAAATCACTTGTGGCAACAGGGGCTTGTCTCTTTTATATCATCATATATGAACTTCAGCCCTTGCAGTACTGTTGATAGGTCTCTCACTGCTTGCTTGATCTCTTTGGACAAATATCCAAGCAGTAGATCAGAGAGAAGAAGCCCTTCTCAGAACACAGAAAATTGTGTGATTTTATTCACAGAAGTACCTAAAGATCCTAAATGGATCCAATTTTTCAATTGACTGGACGAGCCACAGCTCTTATTGACCTAACTACAAGACTACTCAGCACCTCATACCACTGAATTCTGCTGCTGTTTTAGTCTTCAGGTCTTTGGAGCAGATCCATAAACTCTCCTCCTTATTTCAAAATGTTACAACAGGATGTAATTAAGTACAATTAACAAGGAGGTCAAACGGTCATCTGATAAACACTGGTCGAAACAGGCAGTTTGAAAGGTCAGGGCTGCTGAAGCCACACAGTATGGATGGGAAAGAATATTATGATTTAAGGGGGAAAAAATCCCAGTGACTAAAACTGAAGAGATTTACATGCTTTCTATATTACATACACAAAACTATGCTCACAGACTGATATGCATGCACACATGCTTCAGAGAGGCACAAACCAATATTCTGAGAACAAGAGGTAAGCTAGCCATACATCCTCTCTCCATTACACCAGGACACAAAACTTAATTTTGATGCTTAAATACCCATGTCTCATTATTTTGCAAACTGTTTTAAAAACACTAAACTTCTTGTCCTTATAGAAGGACTTGTTTTAGCCCTTTCTAAAATAACTCTTGAGACCACCATGATGAAATGCAAGGTGTTGTGAGGTTCTTAGTAGTGAAGTATTTTACAGAGTGCACAGCCAGAGTCAAAAGAGGCTGTGCAAGTTCCCTGCAAGGTCAAAGAATGACAGTACACAAAAATGAAAATGAACGCAGGAGTATTTGCCCATCCTCATATTATGGACTGGAAAACAGAGGCACACTGTTTTCCTTCTCTGTCGCAGGCTCTTCAGGTTTTTCCTATTTGGCTGCCCAGACATTTCACCCTGTGACTTTCAGGTTTAGGCTAGTCTGGGGCCGGGACAGACTCACTACACAACCTTTGCCCATTTCTTGTATTATAAGGCAGCATGACAACCTGGTCAGGAGCAGCAGATTAACCTCTGGGATCACTAGCATGTTATGACTTGTAGTTACTGACAGATATCCCAGCTGAGGTAACCTTGGGAACAACCTTCCCAAAGCTATGTTCCTGCTGGATCTCTGCCATCATAAATCACCACAAAGACTACAGCTGTCATGGGCTTGTATGCTGGGCTTGGACTTGCTCCCACAGCGTTATCATCCACATTACTGTTCTCCCACTCTTTCAATTTCTCAGGTAATGTTTTTGTAAACTGTACCACTAGAATCACATGGCTCCAGGCACCAGGTGCTATCAGGCACCATCTGCCCACTGCGTCAAAATCGGAGTCCCTGCTTATTCAGTGTCCCCACTCTTTCTTTTTCCTGTGGTCCTGGAACAGAACAGAATGGAATATTTTTTGCTACAATTTTGTTATTAGCCAGAAAAGAATTTAACACCTCTACCTCCAAAAATGGTGCCATTCACAATTGTGTAAGTCCAACACAATATATTTTGAAGTACCTTATAGTTGCATATCCCATTTCTTCACTTTTAAAAAAATGAGTGTTTTAAATGGTTATTATCCAAATTGCTCTTAATTTATAATAATTACTCTGCAATAGGGGTACAGCTTTACCAGTTCATAAGAATTTAGCTTAATTAATTTGACTACAGTCAAATACCTGTGAATTAAAACCACAATATTAACTTGACTACAGTCAAATAACTGTGAATAAAAACAACAATAACTTCATTTAATAGACACAGTCTACAAAGGGATATAATTACAGAATCATTGAAGTTGGAAAAAACCTCTTAGGTTCTCACAGGGTCTGAATAGGTAATGTTAAGTCAGGTAAAGATAAACCCAACAAAAATTTCAGCTGTTCAAATTTTTTTCTCTTCCTGATTCTCCTTGAAAAGGAGAGTTGGGTGGAATTTTACTTCTGCAAAGCCACTGGTTGTTATCTACGTTCCAACTCATTATTAATTGTTGTCTCAGTTTGCCCTGAACTGCAGTGGGAAAAAAAAATAAAACTGCATTTTGGTAAGGTACCACACATGCCATTGAGTTGTGGTTGATAAAGCCAAGTTCTTGATCTATTGCACCAGAGCTGTTGCTCCTAAAGAGCTGGAAACTAAACATTTAAATTCACCTTTTGGATCATCCCTTAATAATAGTTTCTGAGTAGAGAGCTGAGTTGTAAAACCTTTCATTTTCTATTTGTTTTACAGTCATGTTTTGTATAGAAACAAATTCATAATTCAATACAAAACACAACCCAGCTCCTGCTTGGTGTACCCCACCCACAAACTTAAATAATGTAGTTGTCAAGGCTGACAAGGTCTGACTGCTGTAGCATTTCTGTGTTTTATAGGAAGTTTAACCAGGGGTGTTATTTTAAGAGATGAGCAAATGGGGAAACCCCATGGCCTAGCCAATAAATATGAACTTTAGGTGCAATGGAGCACTCATAAATATGACTCAGAACAAGGGGATTCATTGTTTCTCCCGACCCCTTTTAGCTGCTCCTCTGATCTCAGCCTCTCTGTGTGCGTCATGGCAGCCCTTATCCTTTAACCTGTGGTTTTTAAAAGCTAGGTTCTAAGTTATTTATGGCTGCAAATGTTAGTAGCCTGTCTGTGTACTCCCTGCACACACATACTGAAGGGTGGGGGGAGCTGCATTTTATTTTGCAAGGATGAAAAGTTTTGCCTGGAGAGCCAAGTGCCTGTGGAGGTTGAGGTAGTTGGTCTCTCACAAGGGATAGAGAAGAAAAGCATTTCCTTTGCCTTCAAGGCTTACTGAGAGAAGAAACCCATACCTGGACTCATTTTCCCTTTCGTTTGTACATTTTCTGTCTTTATCATGTTCTCTGTCCTTTCTCTGCATGCACCTTCTTCTCCCTACCATGATGAACTTTCACTTTTGTAACTGCTGGTGTGGGAAATGCTCTCAGTGCTGCAATATCACGCTCTGTGTGAGGAGCAGAGGAGCAGGACTAAATCTTCCAGTAATACCAGTTCCTGCAGAGGCTGTTTCTCTGTTGTGAATCTTTCCCATGCCCAGCAGGTCTGTATCCAGCCCCCCATGTTGGCTGTTACCTACTGAGAAGAAGAGGGATGTCTTCCCTGTAAAGCCTGGCCTGCGCTTTGCCATTTTCCTCTCATGCCTGCTCTCATTCTTTCCCACTCCCTTTCCCGCACTGCCGCCTGGTCTCAGCACTTCTCGGCCTTTAATCCTTTCTCCAGCCAAATGCCACTGACATAAAACTAAAGTTCAGTGACCCTGCCTAGACGGTAGGGGTTAGAGACAAGGGAAAGGACAAGAAGGAGAGGGTAGAGAAAAGTGTGGGAAATAATTATAAAGTCTGGTAGCAGCCAGAGCCCTCCTGAAACCCTGGGGAGCCTTTCTTTAGCTAGAGTCTGCAATTGGCACTTCATAAACTGTTCATTCTCAGCTATGTGGAAACACCAGACGACACCTAGAATGATCAGACTGCAATCAATCAATTTTCTGCAAAAGTATATTACTTTGTATGCCTATGAAAGCAAACTGAAAGGAACCACTATGGCGAAAAAGAGAAGAAAAAGGAACTGCCCCTGGCATAATTCCCTCCATAACTCAGGCAGTGAGCAGGCAGGTAGCCATGGCAAAATTCTTTGCATAATTTAACATTCAGAGAAAATAATAAGAGGAGCAATATGTGTGGGAGATCACAGAGATGCCAAAGTTGTCCTGATATCTAAGCAAACAACCCAGAGTTTAGGGAGCGAACCAAGAGGCTCTCCATCCAGTCCACGACAGGGTTCCTCCCCTAATGCCCTCCACACAGAGTTGTCTCCACAAGCCTCCCTCTTTCTCTTTCATGGCTAGCTAGAGTGACTGCAAGATTGTGTTTGCCTGGGAAAATATGCATTGTACAATACATACAATCCCCACAACCCCACCCAAAGTCTGTGTTTAGTCTGGAAAGGAGCACTTCCTAAAGGGGAAGCGGAACTGGGTCAGCCGTTCTTCCCAATGGGAAAAATATTATTAATAATATATATTTTTATATATCCATACATATACATAGCTTTTCACCATGCACGTCTAACCATCTGCTAAATCAGTTTCTCTTCAGTTATCTGCAATTTCTTTCAAACCTGTCGGCAAGGAGAGTCAGACAGTTTTATACTCCAGTTAATGGAGAGCTTGACATTTTTTTGGCTGGGTAGATACAATAATTTAGTTGGATTTAAAGTGTTAAGTTTGGCAAAAAATTTAATTGACAGTTATAAAAACATTATTTTGTTAGATGATATTTATGGATCACACACAAACCTATTTTGAGGTAGAGCTATATAGTTCATAAGATTCATGTAACTTGAGAGATTTCAAAGGAAATATAAAATATTTCAATATAAAAAAACACACGTAGTGTAATTCCAAAAAGTAATATGGAGAATATTTCTTGCTCAAAATCAAAATCAAACCCTAACAACCTGCTCTGTCATCACACAAAATTCAGTTAAAAGAGCCTAATGATTTGTAAGGATTGCATGAGGATTTTAGGGTGTGTCATTCTGTGGGTAAAGTCCTTTTGTTCTAGAAATAAAGTTATTTTGCAAAAAGCTGTCATAATATTTAGTTTGAGCATAGAAAATTATTTCAAAATTAATAGTTATTTCTAATGTCTGAATACATATCTAAGTCACAAGAAATTCATTCCACTCACTGATTGGGTGGCAAAATTTTATTAAGGGAAAAAAAGTCTTAGGATTTCAAGATGCCAAGTTATGTCTACCTTGGATGAAGGTTAAATGAGATCCATTTGATCTAATTTGCTTTAAATTTTATGTAAAAGAGTGAAAAACGGCATCTTATTGACTTCAGGTTACTATTCCAAAAAAGCTTCATAAATGTTTTCTTGTTTTTTCTCAATATTGGGTCAATTTCAAAATTAAAGACATGGAGTCTATTTGTTATTTAACAAATTTTTTCTCTGTAACAGCATCCCTCGGTTCAAGGCAAGACAATAGTGGTATTTCCATCACATCAGTTAATGCTGTGTCAATATTTTCATTAGAAGCCTGCATTTTATGGACTAAAACTGTACGACAGCCAAAGAAATTCACGTACAGTTAAAATTAAGACAGCAACATCTGAAATCCTGTGGAAAAGGAAGAAAGAAAATGTGCTCATTTCTCAGCTTTGAGGAGAGAAGTTAATGATCCTGGGGCCTTTTGGTGTGTACCCTTCAAATCCAGCTCCCCTTCCACAGCTCCTGGCATTTTATAGCTTAGCACTCCATATCCCTCACTGCTGATATGTTAGCTGTGAGTGTAATGTTGTAGAAACTGAATTAGTTTAATTTAAGAAATGAGCTACTATATACCCTCAAGGTCTGATTGCAGTCAGGAATCCTTTCTGTTTCGTGTGTCACAAATATATATATTGATACAGGTATTTGGTGTGGATTGATATACTATAGGTTTCTCAAAGTAGCTGTCTAAACGTTGTTCTACGCCATGTTAGCATTCTCCAATGTACACAATGGGCTGTAAATCTTTTGAAGTTATGTATTTGCTTAGAGATTGAGGTTTTAAAAAAGAATATGAGCTGTAAGAAAGTGTACAAACTTAGGGTAGAGAAGATGAAGAAATATGAAATGTCCTCCATTCCTCAGACCAAAATTTCTGTTGATTTCAGTGACTGATTTAACAACTGAACACAGCATGTGTGGCTTGAGGATTATTATAAGATTGTGGAATTACATTGTGTGTGAAGAAGAAAAGCTGTCATTTGGGGCTGTACCAGTTACTTGAAAAAATCTCAATAAAATCATATCCTTATGAGCACGAGTAGGTCAGGGTCGCAAATTTTACTGTGATCTTCACATTCAAGCTTTTGAAACCAATTTTATATGCTAAGAAAGAAAACAAAATGGAAAACAACAAAATTTTTATATATTAATCCCCTATTTTATAGAAGGTTCATATCAATTAACAGGAAAATATGAAGAAAGCAAACAGACTTGCTTATCTAATGAAACAATCTGCTGGGAGAAAAATTAACAGATCTGTTGCAAACAAATGAAAATACAGGCCATTTGAATTGCATGAGAAGGAACACTTAAGTATAGTGGATTTCATGATCACTTTGATGACAATGCAAAAATCAATATTTGAAATGTTTAAATGTAGTTTACAAAAATGCTGCTTTCTTCCAAGCCTCAGTCACGTACATATTGTTTTATTAAATTCCCCTCTTTCAGTGAGAGGTGAAGAGTGGGAACACTAACATTTATCTTAAAAAGGTCCTTCCCTAACTAAATTTTGAGTGAGCAGAGAAGTGAGTAGGACTACATGAGTATTATTTGTCTATTCTCCGAGGAACAGGGTATCCTATACATGTCATTTTGGGAGACCATCCAAAAAGAAGATGCCAGAACTGTAAACAGTCAGGGCTTTACAATAATATAATAAAATATAGTAACAGGATAAAAACACCCAGTGAGAAAAACAAAGTTCTGAATCTGTAGGTGATATAATCAGATCTTTGAAAACCCCAGTGTGTTTAGTGGAGGATTTATTCTCCGACTGCTGGACCAAACCCAGTTAACTCCTCTGTTACACTCATCAATATTTGTGGAGAGCTGCCAACATACACAGTCTTATACAAAACACAGGAGAAGACATAGTCTCTGTCTTGTATTTTTCAAGAAAGAAAGTGATGGAAATTCTGATATTAATACCAGTAGAAAGAGCAGGTGTTTACAATTTTACCTTCAGGAGAAGTAAATGCATTCTTATTTTTCTCTCTGGTTGCCTGACAGAATTATGATTGCAGTTCCCTTGATGATTATTTTCCTTTTTTTTTTTTTTACATGAGGTATTTGCAACTCTGACAGATTGATTTTTTAAATTAAAATTAACATATGTTTCAATTTTTATTTTTTAATATAAAATTATTTGTCCTTGTCTATTTTTTACTTTACTTTTTAACCTATTCATCCTTTCCAATTTTATGCTTAATTATTCCTATCCAACATCTCAGCTACATATTTCTTGTTTTAATATATATGTCTTAAATTGCTATAACTGGCTACAACTATATACAAAAGTTTCAATTTAAAATATCATGATGATTAATAGAGTTTTATTATTACACCTTATGTAATTAATAGTGTGCAAGAATGAACATGGTGAATACTATTTTCAGAGCAGATTAATTTGATGCAAGTTGACCGAGGCTTCAAATGTAAAACAAGCTGAATTATTACTGTGCTGCATCAGCATTTATTGATTTTAAAGTACAGCATTAGCATTCACTTATCACTGCATATTTTTCCCCATTCTACGTTAAAAGAGCTTGCCCTCATCTGTCACAATCTTAGACTGCATAAATCATATAAAATGGTTACTTGTTTCCATGATTTATTTCAATTTTATGTTAATTATACTGAAACATAGGATTGTTTAATAAAAATGTTGAAGCTAATCTATATTGGTCATCAATATTTTTTACGCATGTTACACAGTGGAATGTGTGATAAACCACAATATCCAACATGTATGGAAAGGCATTTAAAGTGAATTAGGATTTAGACTAACTTAGAGCTGAGGCACATGTTAATTTTGCAGATGCTGAATAAAACCTGACATTTACGCGGTATTTTCTTATAAGCTAATTGTGTGTATTAATCACAATCACTAGAAAAATACAGCATCTCACCCCCAGTTTTCACAGTTTACAAACATAAAATGCACTTTAGCTTCTCAGAATTACTTTCTTAAGGCAACATTGGTTTCCCAACAAAATGCGACAAATGACAGTCAGTGGAAACTTGCATTCTTCCAGAGAGGGTTTGTGCCTGAGGAAGGCAACAGGATCAGCCCTGGACGTATCTGAGCCTTCAAAGACTTCTACTCATTCACTGCAGGAAGTCCTCTTGAAATCAAAGATATTTCATGAAATCAAAGGCTAGGTCCCAGGTAAATAGTCCTCAGGGCTGCTGATTGAATGGCCTGTGACATATTTTCGGAGGGTATTTCTCAGGACACACAAAGAAAATTTTTGCATGATCAGTGCCTTGACTAATGGTGAGGAAATCAGAGTATTCTCTATTTTCCTGTATAATGTTGCCATTTTATATTCAGCTGACTCCAGATACTCTGGGTAAATCGAGTAGTCAATTTCAATTTAAAAGTAATACATGGGAAATATGTAACTGCTTCTTAAGGGTAAGGAGCACATTTCAAAAACCAGATTCTATTTTTTCCTAGCCTGCTATTTCAGGAGCAAGAGAAACAAGCAAATCTATTTAGAGGTGTGAACATATGTTACTCCTAAGGAAAATGATCTCAGAATTGAACACTCCCTTATCTGCCAAATAATTAATTAAAAGCAATTTTATTGTTATGAAAACTGAACACTAGAGTGTCACTCTCTTAGAAACCTCTGTTATTTAGTATTTTAGTGTTTGGGATCGTTTTTAATACTGCAGCAAGGATTAAAGATCTGGAAGAAATAAAAGGTGCAGAATGTGTGTGATAATCTGAAAGTAGTTTGGAACATGTGTCATTGTACAGAAAGTATTATCATCGGATTTTGTACCAGCTTATTGAGAAACTTCAAGTTTTCAATTAAATCTCTTGCTAGTCATGTCAAATGAGGATTTTTTTAGCCAAATTCATGAGTCTTGCAGCATTTAAAATACTTATAAAAACAGTAAATGCATTTCATGAATTATTTGCAGCTTTCTAAATGAGATTTAAGTTGCACTTTAGTAAAGAAGTCCGTAACTGCTTTTTTAACTTCACTGTAACTGGTAAGCATGTTTACTAAACTCAGAAGCCAATTTAATTTAGTTTTATCAGGTTCTCTGTCTGAATTGATATAATTTTCAAAAGCATTCTTTGCTTGCATGTTTCTGGTGTTTAATACTCTACTTGCTATTCAATTTATTTATGGCACAGAAAATAAGAACCATTGCAGACTCTGAGCACTATGGCAGTATAATAAAACACAGTCTGTGGTTATTAAATAGAAATAATAAAGAAACAGCAACAGATTATTTAAAATCCAGCAATTCAGCTGAAAAGGTAATAAAACTCTGACTTTTACCAACAGAAAAAAACCTTACTAAATAAGCTAAGATTTTTTTTTTTAATGGCTTCACTTTTCCTTTTTCATTACTTTCTAGGCTTTAAAATATTAACAACCGATGTTTGTTCATGTGTGAGTTTTAAGGAAAACAGTGGGGGAAATAACTGAGCAATAGGGATAAGCATTTGATATTTTGAGATTTAAAATAAAAAAAGGAGTTAGTTGGCCTAAGGCTAGAATTTTCATTACATCAATGAAAGAAAGAAAACAGAAGCCAGCAGAGGCGAGTTATAGAAACTGACTTTATATAAACAGTGAGAAAAATCTTTTTCCATGGCCACCTACAATGCAGCTGCTTTACCATCAGCACGATTTTTCTGTTGCCAGTGGCAGAGCAGCCCGGACCCGATCCTCCCGTTTTAGAGCAGGTTCCAGTCCGGCCGAGAAGTTTGCCCCTCACAAGACCCAGCTAACAGTTTGTCAGAGAGAGTAGAAACAAAAAAAAATTTGCCACATACCTAAATTGACAAAGCTCATGACCATGTCAGCATCATTCAGAAAGTTGGTGTCGTGCAGGCTGGCTAAGGGAGGATTCTGTGTGGTCAGGGGGGTCATGCGAGATAATTGTATTCTCCGCGAATATCCATTTGGAGAGGCAGGGTATCCTTCCCGTATCCCTTTGCTCTCCCCTGCCATTGATCCCTTTAGTGAATACTCCAGCTCCTCAGTATTCTCTTCATTTGTCATGGCATTATACAGGTCCAGCATGAAGAGGGGTGCAGAAGAAGCCTGCTTTCCTGGTGAAAATGGTCTGGGTCTGTGAGGTAAACCCAGGATAGAGAGAATCTCTCTCTGAATCTCCCTTCTCTCATGGTTCCGCAGCCTCCTGTAAATAAAACTTGAATGGACATGATTGTCTCCTAAACCTCCCTGTGCTTGACCCACCAGAACCCAGCAATTCCAGAGCAAGCCCACGAAAGCTTTGAGTGCAGTTAGGTTCATCTTTGAAAAGAAAAAGAACAAGGAAAAAAAAAAAACAATCTTTTCTCCTACTTGTTCTGAGTTCCTAAGAGGTCTGCTTTCCCAGTAGCTGAAAAACAAAATTTACCTATTCTTCATGTCAATGTCATCTCTAAACGTAACATCTTTGGTGATTGCTCTCCCCCCACCCTGTTTAAATATTATGGAATGTGTCAGGTTGCAGTTATTTCTAAGAAAGCTGAAATTCAGACTTCCAATTTTCCACTGTTGTTATCAGTTTTTCTGCATTTATGGAGCAGAAGACCAGTATTTTGTCAGCTGACCTAGGCATTCCTATATAAACCTTAGATAACCAGGTCTTTGGTGGGGAGCTGTATTAGCAAGAGCTGTTCTTCTGACACATTGTAGTTCCCAGAGTTATCTTCCCTTGTTATTCTGAGTTCTTCGTACACCTTGCGCTCTTCCCAAGATAAAATCCTGAGTCACAGATTTGTCTTGATCTGTACCTTGGTGGTGTAACACATATTTGTCCAGCAGCCTGGTGATAACTTTAACATCTTTTGAATCGCTTGAGTGTAAAGTAATTCTAAAGCATGTACTAATCAAATTAATGTGTTGCCATGAATTTACTTGCAAAAAATAACCTTCTGTAAATCCATTCAACTCTTTTCAGCTTCTGGACTGTTATTTCCAGTGTAGCAGGCACAAATATAACAGCTCTCTTCAAGAGAGATCTAAAGACTAATGTAAGCACAACCCTGCTGGGAAAGAAGAGGCTTCTCATTGTAATTTGAAACGGGTATAGCAAAAAAGTCCTTAACCCTTCTCTTGCCAGACTGAGCTTTAAACCTCTCCCCCCCCTCTCCAATTTACAGCAATATACCTAATTCTGACTATTGGCTGTTCTGTTCCTTACAGCATGCAGAGTCAATTTTAACTGCAGCAATTATAGGATATATAGATAGCTAAAGGCATGGCGTAATACAGAAGCTCTTGTGAGTCTTCTTATGAATCTATGGTTTAGGAAACTTCAATAGGAAACTCTCGTAACAGACTAAAACAGCATCTCCCTAATCCAAGAAATGTTTGTGTTTTAGATAAGTTTAGCAAACAAAGGTGACCTTTTGAATAAATTCTGTAGGAAATTTTGTCAGTGAGGCTTGATTCACTCTTTTCTAAAAATGTTGGGAAAGCAATCTGAACGAAAACAAATTTATTCACCAAGCAAGATTTCAAACTGTGCACAGCCAATGTTGTAATTATGGTTATAGACACAACTTTCATAAACTGTAATTTGCAATGATAATTTATTCAAAGTACATTTTTACCCATAAATCGCTATACTACATTTCCCAGTAAATGTCAAAAGCTAAGATTTAATCCCACAGCCTGCTATTAACTGGAGAAGGAAACAGCTTAACTGAAGAAATAAAAATATTAAATAGATTTTAAAGCTTCTACTCATGAAGTTAAGGTCCAGTTTAGAAGTTTTTGACTGCCACTAGCTGGTGTTTTCCTCTCACTAAAACAAAATCAACAAGTTAAATTTTATTCTGCTCAGATTATTGGTGGTCATTTTCCTTGCTGGTGTAATTTGCCTTTAGTCTTGAGGAGATTTTCCTTTGATGAAGGGCAGAAAAAAGGGACAAAAAAGATCTCTTGTCAACATGACCCTGGGGAAAAAAACAGGTATATAAAATCCATCCCGTCGGGTTTTCCTTTACATGACACCTACTCAGCAAATCACACAGTTCTTGAGTAAACTTGGGAGTGTGACAGCAAGTATAGTCACACCCTAAGAAGCCAGGAACAATTTATCTACTATATTAAGCACAAATGAGCTTTTCTCATATTTGTGAGTCCTAGTCTACATTTACAGTCTAGTCCAGCCATCAAAATACAGCTGAATCTCTCTCGTAAATCAGCACATGTAATGAAATAATGATTCTCCCAAGGAAGGATTTATCTCATGCTAAACCGGCTGAATTGACACTAAAATTACAAAGCTGTTTAGCAAAAGTCTTGTTCTTCTCAGCAGAAGAGCAATCACAATCAGCACACATTTTCTTTCCTCACTGAGGTTCTCCCTCAAAAACCATTTGTTGTAAGAAAAGTATTATTGCCTGTTTTTTCTTTCTTTCACTTGCCCTGCTCAGACACTTGCAATGATATGTAAGACTTTACCATAGATATATATTTTTTGAATTTGGCCACCACATATCCTGGAAAAAGGTTTCTTCCTCTTTTCCAGCAACATATTTCCTTGTCCCCCCAAGCATTCATAAAAGCCGGAGGATTGATTACTCAGAGGATTTAAGTGCTCAGCCCATCAGAACTTCCAGCAATAGACACTTCCTATATTATCCCACTAGAGTGTCTGGAGTTCCACATTTAGTTAATCTTTTTGCATTAAAAAAAGCCAAAAATGCCCTCAAGTTTGAGAATGCTTTTATGAGGTAAACATCTTTTGAGACAGACACTGAGTAACACATATAAACTAGTAATTATATGTTTGACGAAAAGAGCTCCTGTTATTTTTTGAGGGAGCAACAATTAAACAAATAACATAAAACCAAAATATTTATTTGTATTAACCTACCCTACAATGAGGCACTAAATGTTCTTCGTTGGAATACAAAAATTAGAAGTTTTTATTAATATAAACACAATGTCCTTTTCCATAAACCTATGTTTCATAAACAATCATTGTTAGTCTGGGTTTCTTACGCTGGGCAGAGACAGCTCTAAAACTGAAACTCTTTGCTAGAGACATGAAAGATATCTGTAGAAGCTGATAGATTCCATTTTGTATTTCCAATGTTAAACAACGTACTTCTGAAGAATAAATGCCATGTGCAATTCCAGCATGTCAAGATACACATAGATAGACCACCTTTCTTCCTTGGATGATCAGCCTGGTAGCAACACAAGAAAACACCTGATCAGCCCTTATCTAGGCCTTTGAAAACAAAAGGAAGACTAAAATTCCTCCAGAAGTGAGCTCCCATTTGGGGTAGATATCTGGCAGAGAAGCACATAACCAGTGGTGCACCAGGAGAGCAGGGTCTCAGCGGCAGGAAAGCAGCAGAGCACCGTGCAGGCACCGCTGGCAGCATGAGATAGGAAGCAGCTGCATGAATTTCTTAAACAATGTGGCATGTATGTACATGATGAGTGAATTCAGAGCTCATTACATCTGTATTAATCTAAACAATGTTAGAGAAACTATCATAAGGGAAGTAATGAAACCTGGGAATCTAGATCTTGCCAATCTCGAATTCCAATGGATCACCATTCACTGTAATGCTGAAAAGATTGGTGGGAAAAAAAGCAGGTGAAAAAAAGCTACCGACTAGGTCACTGTAATCATTGAAGGTGCAAGTGTTTTGGGGGGAAATTCCCACTACTCAAAAATATACAAAAATCAGTGGATGGCTACTGGGTGCAGATTCCCTCTGGTTCTCAATACCACATCAGCTGAGGGTCATTCCCCACAACAATGATTCTCTGCAACCATTTGAGAAAACAAACTAAAATGCAGACTCTTTTCAAGACATTTGTAGTCTAAATCATAAACCCATGCATGCACACCGAATGATTCTGCTGGCTCTTTCCTTTCTTAATGACCAGCTAAATTTGGCATTCAGATCAATATTATGCATAAAGAGATGATCCAGCATTAAAAATGTTTAAGCCTGTCCTTATTATCTCTCTGCATGGCTATTGTTGCAAAAAGTATATGGAGAAAGACTTTTACAAAAAGCTTTCATGAGGGCAGGAGAATAATTAGTGGTTAAAACTACAGGCTCCCCAGCAAAAAGAAAGCAAGTAATCCCGACTCTTCCTGGGGCAAAAACGTGACACTGACACCACAGTTTGGCAAACATTATATTACCTGTATCCAAGCTGTATTTACAGTGGTATGGACTGAATGAGGTGTATATTTTAGCCTTTGGACATAAATATGCATATGTCTGTATGCTCCAAATGTCCAATCAACAAAACCTGTATGATAGCTTCCTCCTAGAGTTTTATTTTATTTTATCGAAGTACATGTTGTATGGAAATTCTGTTCTTGCCCTGCTAATGTAAGAGAGAAACACAAATATATTTTTCTGAATCAATGAAAGATGTGTCTCCTAATGCAAAGGGAATTCCATTTGTAATGGACACAGTGTGAAATTCGGTAGAATTAGCTGTAGAAACTGGCAGTTGAGACATAAATTAAGTGTGATGCTTGTGAATGTTGCATATTGATATAAACTCCTTTTATTCATGGTATTATTTATTTATAGAGAGAGTATTTTCATTTTATGCTACAGGAAGAGGAATGCATTGCAAAATAACACTTACTGTGTGGAAGCGTTCAATAGTTAGATTATAGTGTTATTTATTCAGTTACCAACCAGTTTCCTGTAGCAAAAGAACTTTTCATCTAGGTTTACAAAAGCTCAGGCAAAATCACAAATCAGCCTAGAAGGTAAACACATTTGTAGAGAAAGAGCTCCAACTTAAAGTATAATAATCTGTGAAGATTTTTTCTATTCATAGTACATGCACAATGTTGTAAAACTTACAGCACAGAATACTTTGCAGCATTGAAATTGCACTTTTCTTTAATATTAAGGAAACTGAGAAAAATAGTTTTGCAGTCTGCCTGAGGACTTTTTTTTGAAACTTATTGTGCTAAAGGACTGGGGATGGCAGGGCGGGGGGGAGGCAAAAACTTGTTTCACACATATGCTTTAGAGTATGCGAACTGCAAATTATACAATTAATAGCATGATCTAACATCACAGTGCTATCATTTGCATAATTCAAAAACCCAAAGAGGTCCCAGAAATCCCCTTTTGTTTACAATAAGGAAAGAAGGAGAAAGAGAGAGAGAGAGAGAGAGAAAGAAAGAGAAAGAGAGAAAGAAAGAGAGAAAGAGAGAAAGAAGGAGACAAAGAAGGAGAGAAAGAAAGAGAGAAAGAAAGAGAGAAAGAGAAAGAAAGAAAGAAAGAAAGAAGGAAAGAAGGAAAGAAAAAGGAAAGAAAGAAGGAAAGAGAGAAAGAAAGAGAGAAGGAAAGAGAGAAGGAAAGAAAGAAAGAAGGAAAGAAAGAAGGGAAGAAGGAAAGAAAGAAGGAAAGAAAAAGAGAAAGAGAGAAAGAAAGAGAGGTGCACTGTGGTGAATACAAAACGCTAGGACAAGAGTAACATTTGTAAGTAGCAAAGCACTTTTAAAGAAGATTATTCTTGGCTGGGCTTGTAGAAGGGTTTTATTGTGCCCCAGCTGCAGACGGGTACCTGCTGGTCTCCTTGTTCTCTAGCTGCACCACAGCCAGGAGAATCTTGTGCTGTTCCCAGCCTGGCTGCAGCGCTTTTTCAAGAAATCTCTTCCACCTCTTGCTGGAGGTCTTTTTGTTTTCAACTGCATACATATAGAAATTAATTTCTAAACAGATGGTTTCTAGATAGCTGTACTGCACTATTGTTCATATTGTGAAATACTCTACCTATCTAAATATAGGAATTATTTCTTCCCTTGAGCATTTAGCTACTATGTTCCATAGCCGAGGCTTTAGCACCTCTACTGGCAATGAGATGATGCAGCAGTCTCTTAATCTCTCTAAATTAGTTTTGGGGGGTTTTGTACCTTTTTCCCCGGCTTCGTTTTATATACACTCTCCTTCTCTTCCCTATATTTTCTCCCATTACGTCTCTGCATTTAGTCTGCCACTTGGATATGCTGCATCTGATCCCACATGGACTTTCTTTACAGCTTTTTAAATTTTAAATATTTTCCCCCCACCATCTCCATTTTCACATTTCTTCTTTCCCTCCCCACATATCTGTAGACAGATGTTATTTCTTCTTTTAAAATTACTTCCTTTGTTTAGCAAAGTTTCCCCTTTAGTAAGAGATCAGCTGGCCTCTCAGGCAGTAAAAAAGGAACTGCTGCTCCAGTACTTTCAATTGAAAGTAAGCACTACCATGAATCATGCAGTCCTTGAGAGACTAGTAATCTCTTTCTGTTGGAGGAAGACTGTGAAAGAAAAAGACGATCATGGTACAACTGCTAGACTACGCACACCCTAAAATCTTTGCTACGTGGTAGCTGATCTTCCTACATAGAATCATAGAATCATTTAGGTAGGAAAAGACCTCTAAGCTCATCAAGTCCAACCATTAATCCAGCACTGCCAAGTCCACCACTAAACCATGTGCTGTATCTACATGTCTTTTTACATCCCCTCCAGGGATGATGTCTCAACCACTTCCCTGGGGCAACTTGTTTCAATGATTGACAGTCCTTTTTGTGATGAAATTTTTTTATCTAAGCTTCTCCTGGCACAACTTGAGGCCATTTCCTCTTGTCCTGTTGTTTGTCATCTGGGAGAAGAGATCAACCTTCACCTGGCTACAACCTCCTTTCAGGTAGTTGTACAGAGCAACAAGGTTCCCACTGAGCCCTCTTTTCTCTAGGCTAAACAACTCCAGGTCCCTCAGCTGCTTCTCATAAGACTTGTGCTCCAGAGCCTTCACCAGCTTTGTTTCTCTTCTCTGGACATCGTCAGCAGCTCAATGTCATTCTTGTAGTGAGGGACCCAACACTGAGCACAGGATTTGAGGTGTGGCCTCACCAGTGCTGAGTACAGAGGGACAATCACTGCCTTGGTCCTGCTGGCCACGCTATTGCTGATACAAGCCAGCAGTTTCTTGGACACCTGGGCACACTCCTGGCTCCTGTTCAGTGGCTGTCAGCCACCAGCACACCCACAGCTTTTCTGCCAGGCAACTTTCCAGCCACTCTGACCCCAGCCTGTAGTACTGCCTGGAATTGGCATGGCCAAAGTTCAGGACCCGGGACTTCGCCTTATTGAACCTCATACTACTGGCCTTGGTCCATCAATCCATCTCCAGGTCCTTTTCTGCCCTCCAGCAGATTGATGCTCCTGCCCAAGTTGGTGTCATCTTCAAACTGACTGAGGGTGCCCTTGGTCCCCTTGTTCAGATCATCAATAAAGATTAAACAGGACTGGTCCTTGGGACCCCCACTAGTGTCTGGCCACACACTGATCCACACTGGATGTGGATCAATACCACTCTCTGGGCCCAGCCATCCATACAGTTTTTAATCTAGCAAGAAGTGCACCTATGCAAGCTGTGGGCTGCCAGGTTTTCCAGGAAAATGGCATGGGAAACAGTATCAAAGGCTTTACTGATATCCAGGTGGACAACATCCATAGCCGTTCCCTCACCCATTATGTGGGTCACATAAAAGGAGATCAGGTTGGGCAAGCAGGACCTGCATTTTGTGAACTCATGCTGGCTGGTTGTCCTGCACATGCTGTGTGATTCTGTGAAGATGATCTGCTCCATTGCCTTTCCTGGGACTGAGGTCAGGCTGAGAGGCTGTAGTTCCCTGGACCCTCCTTCTGACCCTTCTTGAAGATGGACATCATATTTGCTAATTTCCAGTCAGGTGAAACCTCCCTGGTTAGGCAGAACTGCTAATAAATTATGGAAATTGGTTTGGTGAGCACTTTTGCCATTCCTCATTTCCCTTGGGTGAATCCCTTTTGTCTCCATGGACTTGTGTGTGTCTAAGTGGTGGAACAGGTGCTGAACATTTCCCCTTGCATTATGGGGGCTTCATTCTGCTCGCCATCCCTGTCTTCCAGCTCAGAGGCTGGTACCCAGGGAACAACTGGTCTTGCTATTAAAGACTGAGGCAAAGAAAGCATGAAGTACTTCAGCCTTTTCCTCATCCTTTGTCACTATATTTCCCCCCCCCAACATCCAATCAAGGATGGAGACTTTTCTCAGCCCACCTTTAGTTGCTAATATATTAATAGGAACATTTTCATGTCCAGATTAAGTTCTAGTTGGGCTTTGGCCCTTTTAATTTTCTCCTTGCATAACTTCATGACATCATCACAGTCTTCCTGAGTTGCCAGCTCCTTCTTTCCAAGGGAATAAACCAAAACACATCTCTGCTCAGCTAGGCCAGTTTTCTTTCCCACCAGCTCATCTTTTAGCACATGGGGATGGCCTGCTTCTGTGCCTTTAAGACTTCCTTCTTGAACTGTGTCCATCCTTCCTGGACTCCTTTATCCTTCAGGTCTGCCTCCCAGGGGACTCTGCCAACTGGTCTCCTAAACAGGCCAAAGTCTGCCCTACAGAAGTCCAAGGGGGCAGTTCTGCTGACCCCCACGACATGGACTTTTTCAGGTGTGGGGATCCACCACGGAGGCAGCCTAGACCCAGCCGAAAAATTGGCAACAACCCAGCTACAAAATGCAGTAAGCTTTTCACACAATGGGATTTTCAGGAAAACAGACAAGGCAACATCATACTCAGCTAGGTTTCAACACTATGGTACCAGAGACTTTGCGAATTGTTTAGTAATATTAGCAACTAGTGTTCTGCTTGCACCGTTTCCATACTAGCTCAGCCAGAAAGAGCATTATTTGTATCCTGTGTGTTTGTACTAAATTATCATCATGAGAACCCTAAAGATGGTAGTAAGCAAGCAGCATTGAGACAGGCAGGTATATGAACACATCATGGAAGCTACTTAAACTCTCCAGGGTTGAGTCTATTATAACCCGAGACAAGAAAAGCCTGTTTTCCTGAATTTCTCTCATTTGACCATACTCTCTTCTAGCATGTAATGCCTTGATCTTGCAAAATGATTACACTTGGCCACAGCTGATGAAATTTATTTAATCAACAATGGGGAGTCATTGCCATTATTTATTACAGCAGTCTATTGAAGCCAGAATTTGATAAGTTGGCAAGGCAAAAAAATAAAGGGAAAAGCCAGTTTATGCTGCTGGTCTAGAAAACCCATTTGTTTCCCTCAGAGTCTTTTATGGTGATTGAAAAAAAAATACTGGAGAAAGTATATACCTAAAATCTGCAGTAAATTTGCACCAACATCTCTACGTGAAGCTGAAAGATTACTCTAGCTGCTAGACTCGCCTTTATGTAGACAGAGATCTGAAAACATGATCTGCATGATGTTAGAGTAATCCATGTCTCTTGTAAAATAGGCTATTGCAAGAGGAGCATAATTTACATTGCGGCCTTAACACCTGAAACTGCATTTTAATCTGAACATGGAAGATACACATGAGCAGTCCTTTGTTTCAGCTTCTTTACCTTTACCTTCTGTGCTTTCTACGTAGCATTTAGACCTCTAAATTGGAAAAAATGGTGTTTCCTGAAGGAATCAAAAAATATATCTGCCTCTCTAGAAACACAGCATTGAATCATAAAAACAAACAGAATTGTGTTCATTATTAGTTTAAATTAAGATGAAACACATGATAAACATACTTCTGCATAGCACAATCACACAGGTGTACCTTCTCATGGCAGTTTCTCAGAGCCGATGACCAAAATTTTCTGTGCTCATTTTTTCATCTTTTTCACCTTTTGGTGAGATAGTGTACACTGAGACAGATTAATGAGAATTTTCTATGACTTTTGGGCAGATGTTTTCTGTGTGCTTCCATGAGCATTGCTAGAAGGAGCAGATGCAATGGGCTGCCAGGAAAGCTTCCACCTTTGAGATGCTGCTGCATCCAGCTCTGACCACATCTTCCTCTGGCATCAGAAGGAGGCTGGAAAGGGAAGAAACATTTTGCAATGATTCTTTTCCGAGGCCCAAGATTAACTGAGTTCTCATTTCTTCATTGTAATTCAAAGCTAATCAGTCTTCACTATTTCTGTAAAGAACTGTGAAGTTTGTTTTCCTATAATTGTGAACTTTCAAAGAACGTAAATTCTCTGCTTTTAAGCAACGAATGATCCTCTTGATGCAGATGAAAAAAGAAAATCTATTTATACTACAGAATGGCCAGAAAACTTCAAAATCATAAAACTTCTGGCTTATTTAGTGCTCCTCTTAAAAAAAGACAAACAAACAGATTATTTGCATTAAAAGAAAATAAAAATAAAGAAACTAAACTTTTCAGTCTAAGAATTTCTTTTCCAAGTTACAATCTGAAATCTTGTTTTATGGCTACATTATAAATTGCTTAAAAATGGGGTTTATAATGGAAATGGTGACAAACTTAACTATGGCAGCACTAGCAGGCGCCAGCATAATTACAGTCTTCTCAAGACATAACTTATTACAGGCTTCACAGCAGAGCCAGTATTTTGTATTTTAATTAAGAAACCTGGATTTTGTTTGTAATAATTGACTGTTATGCCGCCCCTCTTGCCAGGACACTCTTGTAAAAGAGACTCTTGCCTCTAGTAGTCTTTCTTTGTTAAATATTTTAAATACATTTTATATTTTTGACTGGGAGATTACATGCATTTTATAGGTCATTATTAACTGTCTTTTGTTGACTTCAGTTGTTCTATATTTTTTAATGGAGATTTTTGTTTCCCTCATCTGTGAACAAAAATGGTTTACAGTTTAGGTCTTTCAGAAGTGTAATATTATAACATCTGTGTTATCTGCATTAATCTGCAGCATGCAGGCTTTCCATAAGAAAGCACGTGCTTTGGTGATGCTCTCCTAATGTCCTAGACAGACACTACAAACTTTGTTACCCAGAGATACCAAAATACTTAGACTGCCTCTGTGCTGTCCTGACAAGGGTATCATGTCATCTTGTGGCATCTCTGCTGAGATGCTACAGAGAATTTCAGTTCCTGGCACCAAACTGTATTTCCTATTTGCATACAAGCTCCTTTTATGTTGCTGAAATAAAAAAAAAGAGTGCACACTAGCCTGAGAAATATCACCCGTTTATCAGCAGTGGGGGGAGAACCAGCCAGGCAGTGGGGTGATGCCACATGGGTTGCTATCACCTCTCAGCACCGCCATCCCTCAGAGACCACTCCCAGCAACGCTGCCCTGCCTTGCCCTCACCCTTTCCCTCTGCAGCAGTTGCTGCTACAAACATCCTCGCTCAGTTTTCTGGCTTTGCCTCTTTCTCGACTTCTCTCAGTTGTTCTTCATGTTGCAGGAGTGTGTGTCTTCCACAGCCAACAGTGACAAATGGCATTAGATCTTTGCATGCATGTTCCACAAGCACTAGGTATCTAATTTTGACAGGAAAACTGTGGAGGTAATTAGATATTCTGAGAATGACCTTGGCATGCACAAAACTGAGTAGGTCACACCAGCATATGTGTAACTTCTCGTGCTGCAATTTAACAGGAATATGTACAAACAAGATTTATAGAAGCATTTAGCATTTTTAACCAAAAATAACATGAATTGAAGCAGTTCAGGACAAACAGAATATTTTTCTCAAATTATTAATTTTTCTTCTATGTCTGACTGGCTCTGAGTACAGCAAAGGCTCAGCTACAAGAATTGTTCACAGCCTCTTTCTCTCTTTTTGGCCTTGGAACAACACTGTTCTAAAAAACACTATTCAGTCATTTTCCCCCAGGACGATCTACCAACTGGAGAGATTATCAAAGTTAATTATGTCACTTCCTTTCTTTTCTCCAACACACTTCCAGACTAAGAAACGACAAAAAGGAGTCAGCCTTACCAGCAGATCTCTTTGCTTCCTCCTACAGAAGTTTGCCTCCTGCCAAGAGGAACTTCAACAAGTCTTTGCTGCCTTCCAAAGTCTTTGCTCCATCTTCCAAATGGAGCACAGGGAAAAGAGTATAGGAGATAATGTATCATTACACGGTATGGAAGGGGGAAAAAAGCTAGAAAAAGTGGCATTGTCTTGTGATTTTCTTTTGAGTCCTGAAACAATTATCAATATTACATTACCAAAGACTTACAATTGCGGCCAAACAGATGAATGAAAACGGAAAAATTTTTTTTGTTTTTATTTTGTGTCCTTAGAGAACAAATCCAAAGTGAATGACAAAGTGAAGGGAGAAATAGACAGCAAGAAAACTGATAGAAAATGTGCAGAAATTATACCACGGGTCTCTTCCAAATATCTGTATTGAGCTTTCAAATAATTAAAATACCATTCTTCACCAGTTATTTATTCTGTGACATTGACTTCAACTGTGTGAGGAAAAAAGGTTGGAAAATATTCTTCAGTGATAATGCTTAGTGAGAAAAACTGATGAACAAGCAATGATCTGTGGGATGACTAGAAAGGCTGGAGTCTGAGCCTAGAAAGCCCACATCTAGCCAAGGTCCAGTGAGGTCCCTAGGAACAGCAAAATCTGTTCAATGCAGTGGTGGATCATTTTCTGGATGCTGACTTGCACTCTGCTGTTAATCATGAGACAGAAGGAAGCTCTTAAGGTGAGATTTCAAGCAAGTTCTAATCAGCTGATGCTATGTGAGGGAGCACCTTTGTGAGGGAGCACCTTTGTTCAGGCTGTCCAGGGGGTGAGGCACCCAGCACCTCCCAAGGAGGGTTGTGGAGCTGAGAGCAAGGTATCAGGGTGGGGTACAACCACCAGGATTTAGAAAAGCCAGTAGATTTGAGGACTGCTTATGAAGAATTATTGCAGTAGGTGCTGCTGTAGGTTCAGTTCCATAATTTTTTCTCTGCTTTGGTTATATGTTAAAACACCTCCAAATACAGCTCAAGCAATTTTTCATCATGCAAAAAAATGAGGGGAACCAATAAACAGACTGTGTGCGACAATGAAAACCCTCAGCCCTATCATCTGATTCTTTTATCCAAACCGAGTGGACTGATTGCCTTGACATCATGTTTATCAATTCCACATGTTTTCTGGGGTTTAGGCCTTTTTCTGATTCCTAGAAAAGGATGCCTACGGAGATGAAAACAGAAACCAGTAGAGTTTATCTCCTAGGAGTATGTATTTGACTGCAGCACTTTGTTATTTTACACTAGAGAAAGGAAGTTAATAAGGCCTTTTAAAAGAAAAAAACAAAATCAAAACCCCCATATATTTCAGAAATAAAACTTACAGAAGAGGAAATGTGTCACAAAAAGAAAACAGAGTATAATTCTGTTTTCTGTGGTCAAGAGACAGAAGTCCTTGAACACACAGCTCAGAGCATCTTTCAATGTGAATCTGAGTTATTGTCAAGATGTAGGCTACTCAAGAAGAATAGAGAGATAATCAAAAATACTATTAGGAGTGATTGCTAGAAAATCCAAATTAGATATCAGTTCTACAAGAATGATATACAAATAAGGGACTAATGAAGCTAAATCTCTGGCACCAGATATCAATTACAGAAAAAATGTAATAATCAGATTAAAATACTAAGAGTTTTTATTGAAAATATACTACAATTTTTTACAGGATTTTTCAAAACAGAACTTCCTATACAAAATGTACGAGAGCTAAGAGCAAAAGCTTAATTTTGTTTATGTCACAGGAAATCTTTTCTGTGTAATGTCATGTGTAAATGGAAGGGTCATTAAATCTGAGAGTTAAACAGGAGCTGAGTAACAGGATTATGTGCTATCACTAGCTATTGTCAATACGTGTTCAGGTTCTGCAGTCATCTTCCATTTGTTCTCCTAATGCAGTGTGGAGCATGACTACTTCTCAGCTGGAATTGTTCTGGCAACTTCTGTCATAACATTGGAATGGTAGGAAACATTGGCCAAATCATGCAGGCTTTAGTCAGGCAGTGCACCTAATTAAGTCAGTGGGAGATTTTCCCTTCATGTGAGCTGTGGAAGTAAGCTTGTTTCCTTTATTAACTCACAGAACATGTTTCCTATCTTCCTATCTTTTGTGTGTGTGTGTGTGTGTGTGTGTGTAGTACTGGAGGATGGTACATTGTCTGGCTGTTTAATGGCGTAGCTGTCCTGTCCACAATTACCAATTCTGCCCTGCATAAAGGTGGAGTAAAATACAAAGGTATGTGTTACAGCACACACACAAACTCATTCTAACTAGCAGTAAAAGGTATTCCAGCCCCATTCCAGCAGACCACTCAGTCATATGCTTATCAGTTGAAAGGATGACTCAAATACTCCAAATTATGAACACGGTTTTATGCCCTGTTGCATCACACCCAGAATGTTTGCACCATTAGCATGGATTAATATTAACCAGAAACTGAAAGAGATGAAATGGGAGAGAGGTTTAGAGCAAACTGACATTCCAAGCACTGCAACACACAACTGAAATATTTCAATCCTACTAATACTTTTCAAATGGTTTTGTACAACCACCTGCTTAACAGATGAGATCTCTGATTAGAAACTTAAGTCTCTCATCTTCAAGAGTACTATTTTTTTTTTTAAATAACCTTGTTTTTAAGTCATCCCAAACCATTCCACTTGCATTGAAGTTGGTGTCATCAATATTTAAGTTTCCTGAGCTGCATACTGAGAATGTCCTGAGGTCTTTCCTTTTTCTGAAAATATTTGTCATACCTACTGTGGATGACACAACATCCCTAAAGTCAGGAACTCTTGCAGTCGCATGAGGCAGCCCCAGCTGCCTGTGGGTGATGACCAAGTGAGTTTACCAATGGTGCTACTGATCAGATTCCAGTCTAGCACAGCTTCTTTTCCACAGCTACATGCACTTTCTGAATTACAGGCTTGCCCTACTTTTACCCATAGACCTGCCTGTAATGAAATAATATTCAAAGTCTGAGACATATTTGTATGATAAAGTAGTAAAAAAATGAGTGCATTGTATGAATTATATAAAATAAGTTGCTTTTTAGTCACTGTATTATTTGATAAAATGCAGTAAAAGGAATGCATCAAGCCAGATAACTTCAGGCATTAAGACTTAAAAGACAGTGGCTACACAGTTACATTTGCACAAATGCATACACAACAAGACTCAATGATAAACACTTAGAAAATTATTTAGAATGGGAGAAAATCAGAAGTCTTTTAAAAGCAAAAGTAGGAGAGCAAAAAAGGGGAGGGATTTCAAGCACAACTAAATGAGAAGATTATGTTGTATGGAAATTTTTTCACTGTAGCTCAAGAAAATACAGAGAAGTGTAAATAATTATTAAGTGCAAGTTGCTCAGGGGAAAAAAATAAATCAGAACTGATGGTTTAGATCAAAGCTTTGTGGTTGCCATCATTCTGCAAATCATCATTAGGTTACAAACCAATACATATTTTACACCATTGAAAAAAAAATAGCAAGTCTCCACTGTAACTTTTAATGGTGGTATGAGGCAGATATTAATGAGAGTGGTTCACTCCCATGCTCACTAGACATATTTATCAAAAGAACCAAGAGTAAAAGCAAAGATATTCACACATAATTAACTCCATAAATGAGAAGTCAAAAAATAGCGGTTGGCTTTTACATGACATTTATACTTGTGAGTGAAGTTTGCACAGACACTATCATTTACATTTCTTATTTCACCTCCCATTTACAGCAATGTGAACTACCTGCCATTTTATTTAGATTATTACTAGCTGGATAAAACAATCTATAAATTGCCCATTACTTACATGTCCTCTTATTTCCCATGGAGGTGACCTGAACAACTGGAAACTGATCTCTGTTATTTATCATCTTAACTTCACCATTACAGCACTGAATTTGGTTTGACAGAAACAACCTTGCTCCCTGTTGGTGACCATTAGGGAACTTTGTAGGACAGACAGCAATTTGTCATTGGGCCACCATCTCTCTGGAGATGGCTGGAGCTCATATCCATCCTGTCTAATGTCAAGCACTGCATGAGCTCCAAATTATGATCATCATAAGGATATGCTCTTCACAGTCAAAAGAGAGAAATGGGTCTAGCCAGGATACATTTCATGCCTCCGGCATCCCCACCCTTCTCAAGACATGCAAGCCACTACAATTCTGTAGTCTGTAATTCTCCTCAAAGGACAACACTGCTCAGCAAACACTCCAGCTTTTCTGTTTAACAGGAACATGGTGTATGAATGATTGCATTAAAAAAAACCAGTTGTGCATGGATTTCTATCATCTCTTTTTTTCATATAGAGAAAAGGGAACTAGTGAAATATACCATGTCAACAACCTGTAGAAGCAGAAAGCATCTATCTGACTTTATCCAACACATCCAGAGGTAATTTTCAACACATGTGCCATTTATTGTTCACTGTACAAGTATCAGTGCCTCCTAGCTGAAATAACTGTGCTACACTTACAAACTGGATATGTCTAGAAGACAGGATAATACTGAAAATTAACAATGTCTCATAAAAGTCACTGACATTTTGATTAAGTTAATTGAGAAAACTATTTACTAAATATTGCAGTGAATTATTAAACCTAATGAATCAGATATCTAAAATCTATAAAGAATGGATTTTAAATCTGTCAGACTATGGGTTAAATATATTATATGATAAATATAATTCATTGCCATTCATAAATTTTCTTCAACAATCTTAATCCTGCTTGCTGGTTTATGCTAGAGTAATATATGGCAACCACTGTGGTTTCACTTTGAGATTAGTTTTTATAATAATAGAACTCACGTTTTTGGAGAAACACAGATTTACAATCAAGGAGACAGCTATATGACAATTTTGATGGAGAAGCTGGTCATACTGTGGGTATATTTAATAAAGAAATAAATCAAACATAAAAATAATTCTCTGAGGAAACTTACTTCATTTGACAGGAGAAATAAAGGTTCACCAGTAACCATAGTGAGTTCATATTATTGCCATTGTTTTTATAAGTTGTTGCCATGACTTTTTTGACTTTTGGGCTAGATTGGACTTAAAACACAACAGATGGCTACAATTATGTGTCTGTAACTCTTTTTTAGAATAACTAAACAGAGCACAATAAAATAAACAGGCTTATATTCCAAAGAGACTCTCACAGTTTAAGAGAGCTATACATGGTTATTAAAAAAAAAAAAATCCAAAACTTTCTAGACTCTCTATACAATAGCAGTAAAGCATAAATTAGAAGTTTGTTTCACTATGTTCTCTATTCCATAGGCATGTGATTCATACCTATAATCTAACTCCTTCGACTAGGAATTTCAGGAATAAAATGAAATTAGAATATCATTTTGTGATTATTTGGAGTTCAAGCATGCATTCCTTGAAATGGCACAGGTTCCCCTGAATTTTGCTTCAATAGGAAGGCTGTTTGTAGGGTAGGTTTCAAGTAAGTACAACTTAATTTCAGTATTTATTATCTAGAATAAGCATTGAAAAAATTTTGGACCAAATGCTTCCTAAAAAGAAATTTGTTTAGTTAGCCCATGATACTTCAATTTGTGTATCAGCGGACTTAGTGAAGGGAAAAAAGAGAATTTATTAAGGGGATGGAAAACTGAATAGAAAGGAAGAAGGACTAAACAACATCTCACTGAATCAACAACAAAACATCATTGTGCCTTTAATGCTGTGTTATGTGACAGACTACTTAACACAAGATACTTGAAAAGTATAAATGGCCTCAACTATTGCAAAAAGCAGAGTATATCTGAACATCAGAACTTTGTAGCATTTGAACTTTCTAACATTGTTCTTTGCTATTTTATTTTTTAAATGAAGCAGTTAATTTCTTCTCTATAATTTTTCAGCTATTAAGGTATTTCTAATCATAGATTTTAGACACATGTATGTTACTTAAGACATTGGGTATTACTAGCAGTGTCTTGGTCATGCTCTGCCTGTGTTGGTCAGCAAAAGAACATTCATGGTCCAGGATGAGCCTTTCTACTCCTGTCATACTCCAGGCTGGTAAATCCAATCCATAAAGCACATTCCCACAGTTCTGTTTCCCATCTATTACTGAGACAGAAATGGGGGTTTGTTTTTAAGAAATCACTGCAATCTCTTCAGTGACTACGTAGCCATACCTGCAAGATTTATGTGTCCAACTGAAGTTTTGCAAGTTCAAGTCAACAGCTTTGCCCTCATCAACAGCATAGCTTAGCTAAACTTCATGACCTGTGCATCCTGTACACAGATTCAGAGTAACAATGACTTGGATAGGTCAGTCTCAAGCACCTGTGCTCTGTTCATGTAATCTTCTACTTCTCCTATGAAAAGAAACCGTAACTTGCCCAAGAGGAGTATCGTGGTGGTCTGGATCTCTTAATGGTGCAATGTCTTCATTTCTGCAGGTTTGTGTTACTCTGAACTCATCCCTGAACATATTTAGAACATTTTCAAAACCATCCAGAGAGCTCTGAATGGATCACACTGGAGAGTTTTTGACATGATGGTGGCAGCACACTGAAGGATCGAGACAGCTTGTAGAAAAATGCCTCCTTATCTCAAAAGATAGGAAAGCAATTTCTTGATTTCAGTCCTGCTGACTCAACAGTTCTGATTGATTTTCTAATCTTTTGTTTCTCTTTCCTGCAGTACACAGTTTCCATGGGACACTTTTCTGCTTTGAAAAATGATGTTTTTCACCACTTATCAAGAGTGAAGTGAATTTTTAAAGTAAGGAATTATCTAAACTGTGAAAGCAAAGGTGACAAGCATAAGAAACTTAGACAGCATAATAAAAGCATGATAAATCACAAGGTACAAGCAAGATGTCCTGTCTGGGAAAGCCCTCCAACATATGCTAGCCTTTAAACACACACAGAAATTCACTGAGGCCAATTCCTCTTAAGGACTTTATTGGATCCAGGATCAGTTGTAGAACACAGTAAGTAACAAAAAAGGGCAACAGACATGTCATATATTTCAAGATTTATTTATACATATTTACCAAAACTTTGTATACAAAACAAGGTAATTCTGCCTTCATGGTGTGCACAACTCATTATTATGTTGATACCAAGCTCATATTTACTGTAGTGCTTTAATTTTAGTCAGAGTAAAATTCTTGGCAAATCTAAACATAGACAATTTATTCAGTCTGGCTATAAATCTATTCAAAAATGCTGAGAAAAATGGGAAGAACAAATTAGCTGTGCTACCAACATTTGATTCAGAATTGTCGTGGAAAACTGCACAGGGCAAGAGGCAATATTCACATACATTGTACAGAGTCAGTTTCTGTAATTAATATTCCTTGAATAATGAAGAAGTATAACTTTTGCTTAGTTTGGTTCATTTTTCAGTTTAATACCAATTCCTAATGTATCAAATATGTTTTGTTCCTTACTTCAACAGTTCTTTTAAAGTCTTCTCTTCATTTTACTCTGACTGGTTAAATGTTTCCTAAGAATCTTTATAAGCGGTTGAGGACTACATGAAAAAACACTGAGGATGCCACATGAAAAGGAAAACTCTACTTCAGTTCCTTCAAACCAAATTCCATCAGCTTGTGTTAAAATCATGAACTCACCACTTTCTTTATGAGAGTAAAGCTGACACTTGTGAACCCAAACAGACTCCAGAAATTTTGGTTTATAATATCTGATGAAGAATGAAACAGCGAAGTCTTAGATTTGTTTAATAGGTGAAGAGATAGGACCACACCAAAGTGTAAACAGGAATTGCCAGGTTGGTGCAAAGAGTTTCAGTTCACTCTTGCTGCACTATTTATATGAGACTTCTTTCTCCTACAAGAAAACTGATGGGGGAGTTTTCTACAACTTGCTCAAACACTTCATGGAAAGGAGATTAGTTTGGCTTTAATTTAACCAACTAAATTGAGTGTTATTACTGGAAACAGCTCTAAGCTTTTCAATTCCCCTAATGAGGTCCAAACTTCTATGGATGCTATCACCTGAGACTACTGTAATATTTTATTTGGATTTAAATCTTTAACTTGGCAGCACTGCTGCGTCTCCGTGGACACCTCTCATTTTCATTTTATATTCTCCCAGGTGGTTGATTACTTATCCCCGTAACAGGATTCCTTTTCATATCGAGGAAGCTCTGACCTCCATTCTAGCACTGTACTGAAATTTTAGCAGACACAGGATGTTGCTTTTGTTTGCTATGTTTTGGTATCAAGACCAAACAACCCATTTTATTGGATTTATTTGACAGATTTTTCAAGGCACCTTAATTTGCCAAGCTTCTTTGATTCTTAATGTCATTTGGAACTAATCTCTTCTGCTAACATGAAAGCAAACTAAGAGCCAAGATTTTTATGGGGGACAGGAAATGTATATTTAAAGGAGGGCTGTGTTATCTTTTGCAGCAACAACAAAGGGAATATAGACCCAAATATACCCCCAAGTGACACAGTTGATTTTTTTAACTGGTTTCAAGTGTAATTCTTGGAATATTTATATGGTATCAGCAAGAGCATTAAAAACTGCATAGCACCACTATCACAGTCTGCTAACTTGCCCAGAACCGTAGCAGATACCTGATCAGTTGGAAATGTCATCAGAAGAAGCTATTTCACAGAAGGAATTTCCCTTTGTTTAACACTTGCCCTTTGTTTTATGTTTACAAATGGAAAACTATAAAAAAAATCACCCAGGCAATCTTTTCAACAAAGTTATTTATATATATTAAAGCAGCTTTTCCTACACAAGAAAGGCTATTTCTAGACATTGATACCATTCTGTGTGACAGACCCCACTGAAAAAGTTCCTTACAGCAATGTAGAGAGTAATAGCATTATACTATTCAGAGACTCTTCTTCCAATTTAGGAATAAAATATGTTCATTTCACCTAATTAGTCTCTATGGGCCGTTGAGGTCAAGTTGATTTCTACAGTGCTGTTAAGATATTAATTGATACAAAAATTGTTTCCTGAGATACATGATTTTGAAATAGTAGATCTGAAAATGTTAGCTGAGAAGGCAAGGTTGAGCTCACTTAAATATAATTAATGGAAAGCAAATTGCTTCTGCAAGAGACATGAGTTAAAACAAGGAAAACAAGTTTGACGATGTTTATATTTTCTGCCTGATAAAAGAATGAAGAAATGACAGAAAAATCCAAAATAAAGGACAATTTCCAATAAGTTACAAAATAGTTTGCCTGTATCAGCATATCATTTCAGTAGTTTAAAGTAATACAATGAACATCCTCAAACTACATAATAGAGGGAAAAGCTTCCTTTAATAAACTATTTGAATTTTGTTCTTCCATATGCAGGAATTTATAAGTTCTGGGATAGTGTTAGAGTAGTTTTCTCTGACTTCATTCTGCATAAGACAATTCTTACAAGAACATGATCTTAGGCTCACAACAAGCTAGACAGAAAACAGCATAGTTAAATACCAGCAGCATATCGCTGTCTTCTCTTTTGGTAACTGTTTCCTTTCATCTAAATAAATCTTTAAACCTTTATCTTAAGAGAAGAAGAGACTTCTTCCATTCTTAAAGATATAGAGTGGTAGTTTAGGAGTTCTTAAGGAATAAAGAATTCTTATTCAAGATGGACCAGCATACTCCAAGGAAACTGCCCATTTCAGAAATTGGAAGATAGGATTGTCAGTAAGCTGCAGGAGCTACTGTGGGGACTGCCTGATGCCAAAAGTACTGAGATGCCTTCAGGTACTGTCATGATGTCTCCTCTATCAAGCAAAACACTGTACCTGAAACCAAATAATGCTGAGAATATGTAGTCTTTTATGCTCAGCCAGCAGAGTTTTCCTTCTGCAGAACTGCATATCTGATTCCCTCACTGGAATCCCTGGATCAGATTCATCCAGATTAAATATATGTATATGAGCTAGGCTATCCCACCCACTGGCAGGAGATTTTAAAAGACAGAGCAAGTATTATGCCTAAGAAAGCCTATTCAAGGAGCAGCATGCAGTGGCTGATGTAGATGTAGACATCTGAAATGGGGAGTGATGAATCCAGCCTGCTTCTTTCCCATCTCTGACTACAGTCCCATGGACAGAGGTTAGCATGCTCATTCATGCTGTGGGGGTGCTGTGTGTCCTCCCTGGCAAACCTGTGAAGCATAAGTATGCTCCCTGGAGACATTCATCCAAGAAAACAAGGGAGATTATACAGCCTATGTGCAAGAAAGATTTTGCAAAGGCCTGTAACAGATTTCTCCCATGGTTAGCAAAGGTCATATTCTGACTCTAAAATGCTTTTCCTTGCCCATTTTTCTCAGGATAATTTCAAATCCTAACTCCAGAGCACAAGGCAGCAAGAGTCATTCAAAGAAAGATCCCAGACTTTATTTTATTTTTAAAAAACATGGAACAAATAACTCATTTTCCCCAGGCTTTCCTGGAAATGGCTGAACCTTCTTAGCCAAAAATTTCCAAAAAGTTCAGCCTGAGGCACAGCCAGGATATAAAATACTACCCTGAAAAAGTGTTACCGTTCAGAAAATCATAAGGGGCTGAAAAATGAGGGATAGAACAGGCAATATTAAAAACATGGATGATTCAACTAGTTTCAATAATAAATAATTTACATAACATGTAGGAGGACAAGTTAAGTAACTATCAGCTAATTAAAGTAAACCGTAGTCCAAGTGTTTTGGAAACTTTCTACTGATACTCAGTAGTTTATCTGTTCCATGGATATAAAACAATAAGTTTTGCTAGAATTAAGATCTTTGACACCTTTTTGCTTTCCATTGACCGTTTCAGAATGCATTCTATCACCCTCAGCCTGAGAAGTAACTAGGTTTTTCAGTATTTCAGCCTGCAGACAATATTGAAGCCAAACCTGTATGGAAAACATTCACAGTAAGTGCTTGCATTAGCAAACACAGAGTTTGCCTGATGCTGAGGGTCAGACTCGATAATCCTTGTGAGTCCTTCCAACTCAGCATATTCTGTGAGAGAAACACTCAGGGAAAAATAAGTCAAAGCATAGATACATATTTAAATACATGCACACATGCAAGAGACAAGGAGATTTCCATGTATACATGAAATGTGTACTTGCTGCATTGTTCACTGAAGATTCCAGCTGCTGGAGCTGCAAATGCTCTAGGAAGAGCTGGCAAAGCAGGGATTACTGCCTTGTCACAGTGTTGTACCCAAACCATATTAAACTGAATATCCATGCAACTATTAGTGAAAACTACTGCAGGATTGAAAACTTGCCAATTCATTATGCTCTGTATTGACAAAGCACTTAAAATACATATAGTATATTACATATACAGGCGCAAAGCATGCTACGCATTATAATGGAAACATTGTAACAATAACATTTGCATCAGTTTCACTGAACTCTTGCAGCTTCTTTTGGCTAAGTAGGTTTTTCTATACAGAAATTTCTATAAGCCTTTCTGATTTCAATCCCACATAAGTGACAAGAGAATGTTGCAATCAAACCTTTGTAATTTAAATTTACTATTTGGAGAGAGAGAGACCGGGGCCGTATATTCACAGGAATCTGGATAATATTTGACCAGAAAAACTTTGTTTATTAAAAGTGTCTGGACTTGCAGGGAAAACCTAGTGTTTAAGTACAGGAATTCTGTATTTTGTTAAATATTGTTAAATATTCTGGTCCAAAGTATTTTCTGCCATCTAGTGGTAAAAGCGCCTCACAGGCTGCCTTGAGAAATGCTGCTTTCCTGATGCTGAGAAGCCACAGATAAATACTTGCACTGACTGGAAAAGCAAGTGTAACTGCTTTAGCAAAAAAATAGGCTCACTTCTGAAATCTTCTTCAATATAAGTATTGACCCAGAAAATTTGTCATTAATACTGCCTCTACTACCGTAACTGTATCTCCTGAAGTACTTCAGGGTATGATTAGAGTTAAGCATATCAGGTACATACCAAGGACCAAAGTGCCACAATATCAGGCAATCTGAAGGATGAAAGCAATATAGTAGCTTCAGCTTCAACTAAAAGCCTGAGATGGTTTGCTGTCAAAATCCAAAGGATTAAAACTCAGTGTATCTATATACTGGTTAAAACCTCTCTCAAATAATGGTACACTGCTTTCAAAAATCCTCTGTTTCTTTTACATTATTGCACCCAGTATGTGCAACCTAAAAAAAAGAAAAATAAAAAATTACAGTATACAATGAGATGAAAATTTTACATTTAGTCCAAACCAAACCAGAAGACATCACAACTATAGCATAGCTAACAATTAGCTTTCCTCTTAGCTGGGCTTCATAGAATCACAGAATCAATGACATAGGCTAAGACCTCTAACATCATCGAGTACAAACTATGACCGAACATCACCATGTCAACTAGACCATGGTACTAAGTGCCAGTCCAGTCAAGGAGGTTGTTCTGTTTCACATTCAAGTATGAAGAATTGCAGTTCAGACCTATTCAAACCGGATATTTTATTCCTCATTGTGCCACTGACTAGATAGGTGTTATTTCTCTGAAATCCCTGACCGACACCACAGCTGGGCCAAATTCTGGCCACAGGGCTTGACCCACAGGATGAAGGTGTAAGAGACCTTGGTGTCACAGCAGCAACCTTTAGAAAAGGGTTTGTGTTGGGTTGGTCCTGGCTCTCTGATAAGCTCACACAGAGCCACATGCTTATTCACCCAACCTTGTGACCAGGATGGAAAGAGGACAAACAGGACTGAGAAAACCCATGGGTTGAGATGAAGACAGGGCAGTCAATTATCAGGCACAGTTCTGGGCAAAACAAAGTCAACACCAGGAACTTAATTTAATGTCAATTAAAATACATGTTTAATAACTGATTCAGATATTGGGGGGTGGAAATGCAAACATCAAAGTACAGAAAGGGAAAAAACCCCATCCCTCATCCTCTCTCAGGCTCAGCTCCTCTTCAGGCACCTCTCCTCCCCTCAGCTGGTCCTCATGTCATTCCTTCCCTCCAGTCCTTTCTCCTCCTTCCTTGTTCTTGCCACAGGTCCATTCAGTCCCTTAGTGGAGGTGATGGGTGGTGACAGGGGATGAGGTTTAGTGCATAGTGGTTCCTCTCTGCTAATCCCTCCTTCTTTTAATTTTCCTGTGCTCTGCCGTGTCCCCTCCATGGGCTGCAGTCCCTCTGGACTGTGCCGTGTCTGCCAGAGTGTACCTCCTACTTCCCTGACCCCGCGTTCCCTCTGCTGTCTTTTCCTTCATTCCCTCCTCCTCCTCTCTCCTGTCCAACCAATCAATCTCTTCCCCTCTGTGTCCCACAGTGGTTTTGTCCCTTTATAAATACATTTCCCTTGGTCGTGAGCCCAGCCGTACCCCGGTGGGTGGGTTGTGCCCAGCGCAGACATCCCTGGTGTCCCACACAGAGCCCCCTGCAGCCCTTGCTGCTGCCAGAGCCTGGCTACAGGTAGGGGTTTAGAGGAGCTGACTAATATTAATCTGGGGTTTAATTAGCTATCCTTTATAGTATTGAAAGTTGCAGTAAAGGAAATCATATATCCTACGTGGGAAGGTTATTTATTACAGTATAAATAAAATTAATCCTAGCATAAGGCTAACCATGCATGTGTATGTAGTACTATTTGTTTTCCTTCCCGGGGGTCCCTAGTAACTAAAAGCATCAGGGAAATATTTGTTTACTGTTCCTGTCTGGCTCGAAGCCACGTTTTTTCAAGGGACACAATGGTTTAAGCATTTATTCTAAATCTTGCAAACAAATGTAAAAGCAGCAACAACAAATCATATATACTGGCTGAACTAATTTCTACTGGATGATAAAATATCTGTGCCTTGGGTATAACAGCAGTATCCAGCTCTCTCCTCTGTGACCATCTTGTCAACTCTCTAATCCTGAAACAGGGACAAGAAAAACACCTGAAATTCTCTTTTCTGAACTTTTGTCTTTCAGTCCCTATATACTACACAGCTGTTCCTTCCAGGAACAATTCTGTTTCAGGTGGTCATGTAGGGCTGGAGGCAAGCAGATTTAGTGGACAAAGTGCACACCAGAAGATGACTTGAGTTACCTTGAAACATTAAGATGAGGATTACCCAACTGTTCTGCATGCCAAGAGGAGAACAGAGAAGAAATAAACTGTTCTTTATTCACACCTGAACTTCATATATTTTTCTTAAGAGAAAATGATCATGAGGAAAAGGAAGGGACAGCCAAAGTTGCATTAGCTTATGTCTCAAAGCTGCCATTCTCTCAAGTCACACAGGAAGGTACATTTTCCACTAAGGAGCTTCTTGAGCAATTTACAAGTACTGTCATTTACAGATGTAACATTATAGAAAACACCCAATTTGTTAGTGGACCTCAAACCTACGGACTTGTTCAGAGCATGCTTAAAGCCAAAGGTCAACACAGAAATATTTGGGAGATTCATCTGGCATGTGAATACCTGCTACAGATGGTACAGCTCATGCTTGATTTAGAGCAGAGACTTAACTGACAATTATTAGTATTTTCTGGTTTTCACTGGGAAAAAATCCTAGACATTAGCTACCTAAGCAGCTGGTCTGAATTAGGATTTTAACTCCAGAAGAAGAAATATAGATGAGGAGAGATCTAGATCTGGCACTAGCACAGTAGATTAGGAACAGCACTCTAATGTTAAAGTTATTTAAAGGTATAGACCCAGATGAGTTTACCTCTAAAACTGCTAGGAACACTCAAAAGGCAATATAATTTTAGCAAAGCCTACGGGGAAAGTACTATTCTTTTTAATATGATCAGATTCATTAAGACTTTTATTTGGTTAAAAATCCAAACACAAATGAATTGAACTACCTTGCCAATCAAGGTTAATTACAAATTTTTGACAGAGAATTATGAATAGTTACTATTCACAGATAGCATAATGAAGGAAGGAGATTAAAATATTTTTGCCTCTGAAAAATATGTAGAAACAAAATTATAATAACAAAAAAAAGAGAGAGAGAGACTGAAATAATAGAAACAACTAGTTTATTCCATGATCTGAAGTTTTTTCAATTTATGCAACATGTTTCTAGATTAACATGTCACTTTGATTTTCCATTCCCCTGAGAACATTGTTAAATGTGTTTCAATCATGTCTGATATGTTCCAAAGCTTCATAAGATAAGACTTTTAAAATATATAAAAATTGACCCAGAAGAAAAGGGTGGAAACAAATCAAGATTTCACAGCTTTAGCTTCTCTCCCAGATAAAAAGGTAGGAGAGTGAGAAGACAGTTTATGCCTTGATTTACTTCTTATGATTCCATGGGTATACTGGAGGACTACAGAATGCTCTCTTATTTTGAAATTATAATGTGATCATAGAATTAGAGATAGTGTTGCAAACAATCCTGATGAAGCAGTAATAAAAGTCTATACTTGGTCTTAAAATGGACATTTTTTCTTGATTCTTTTGCCTAATCAAACAGCTTCAATTTTTCTTACTTATAATTAAAGAACTCTGAGCTGTACCAAGTTTTCTTCCTTATTTTTGCCTGACTCCCCAGGAATCAGTGCAAAACATAATTTAATAAGGATAAGATAAAAATGTCCTAGTAAGATGGGAATCTGGGTTACATCAGGAGGTGCAAAAATTCACAGTCTTCCCACACTTGTGCAACCATGTCTTTATATTCTCATACACAGCAGGGACTAGCTTACCTTGAAGTATTAATTATCCCAAAAGAGAATGTAGAAAAATCAAAGCAGCTCCAGCTTTCTGCAGCATGTGCCAAAACATTTCTTCGTGTTGAAAATTACTGTCTTTTTAAGGGTCAGCTTTATACTGTGAGTTCCAACCTGACTGCAGAAAGTAGTTTCAGGGTAAATAATAGGAAGAATTTTAAAATGCAATTCACTAGAAGTTTACTTTAGACTATTATTTTTTTTCTAAAGAGACTGTAGTAACTATTTTGTAGTTTTTATTTGTGCAGTGCTTACTCTAGCTTATACATAGCAAATAGTAATAACCACTATAAGCAATAGCATAAACTGACCTTTAAGTTCCACAAGAGTCATACTGAACAAGAGCTGGTCATAACTGTATTTTTAATTACATTCACTTTTTAATTACCTTTTAATCAAACAAATGTCTTTTACAATGCTGCCCACATCCTCTTAAGCAATCAGTGTAATTTTTTTTTATACACAACCTTACCAAAAAGGTCACAACAAAAGTAAGCCATTAAGTTATCACAGATAAGTCTGGAAGTAATTATGTAAAGCCAAACAAATCCTGACAGATGAATTAAACAAATCAAAGTTCATTGTTAGAAGAACTAGAGCCTGACCCAGTAACCTCATGTGTTTGTTCCTCAGATTCCATGAGAAGAGAAAAAGAGGTCCTCAGAAACCCAAGATAAGAAAGGTTAGCATTAAACATGTTTATTAGCCTGGCAGCCTTTCACGACCAAGGAGAGCCAGACCCCACTGTACTAGATATTGTGAAGGCACAAAGCAGCAAGTATAGTGCCATCGAGAGAAAGTCACTTAACCAGTTTACCTTACATTTATCCAAACTAGAAATCAACTGTTTTTTTTTTTAAAAAAAAAAAAAAAAAAAAAAAAAGAAAAAAGGCAACTTTAAAAACTTCATTACAATAATAATTAAGAAAATTCCTTACATGGAAATTCAGGAACAATCCCAAAATTATTCTTATGGGTCCCTTCCAGCTCAAAATATTCAGTGATTCTGTGATTGCTCCATATCTCTCCAGACTGGATGTGATTGGGCATTGGGTGTAGACTGGGTTGGAGGGTTGTGAGTTCTTTGTTTGCTTTTAATATGCTTTAGAATTTTATTTACACTTCAGAAAAAATGTATGTATTTAAGCAAGCCATCTTTCTTTTTTTTTTTTCAGCTTGCTTGTATTTTAAGTAAGAAAATCATTTTATGATGCCTACTGTTTGACAGATGTGATTTTTGAGGAGCCAGCTTTACTAGCTTTCATAATACCATGATCACCATTGATCAATGCTTATGGAAGATCAGAAGCCATATACTAAAGAGCTAATACAAACTCAGAGTTGCTTATTATGAGACCAAATGAAAGTCACTATTCAAAATCTGTTGTTTAATCAAACTAGAAATTAGGAATTAAACCTTTACTTACTTTAAATCTGTGAAACATCCCCTGAAATCTGTCTAGAATGAAGGTCTGTTTTTCATATTTCTAAACTTCCCTTTGCACAAGGTGCAAGCAGTAAGAATGTTACACCTCAGTGCGGTGCCTGTCTTACTAATATATTGATTTTTGTAGGATTATGTTCCATTTCTTCTCTTAGCTTAGAGATAAAACAAGATAGATATTTCAGTCACCCAACAAACCAATAATGCCTACATGTAAGTAGTCTCTGTAGCAATTTAAATGTATTATTTCCATTGGGTGAATTCACAAATGCTCAGAAAACCTTTACAAAACAATTGCATTGAAAAGTACAATAGGTTTTAGTTCATTAAGGTCAATAAGTTGATTTCAGGAAGTTAGTAGCAAATGATGGAAGATTTTCTGTCCAAGTACATTAGATTTTAAATGGTAAAACTGACATATTCAAAATTTTGTACACCAGATGGCAATGTATTCTAAAAAATGGCTAAATGAACTGTTTCATGGAGATCATTTGTCCATTTCTGCTTATTGCTGACTACTTAACCTGTCACTGGAAATAAGACCAACCCAGATGACATTGAGCCAACTGCTCTGATGGGCAGATTCCACCTGACTCTTCAATTGATACTCTCAGCAAAGACATTTCTAAAGGCTGGAATTTCCACTTCCTATTTTGAAGGGCAGTTTTTACTATTATATACTCCAATTGCTTAAGTTGAGATTTCAGGTTTATATGAGTAGTTGTACTGTAGAAACTTTTTTATTTCAGAATTTCTAAACCAGTCTGATGAAAAAGGATTCTCAGAACAAAAAGCTGTAGTAAAAGAGAATTAGTGTTCAGATTCAAGTTAGCAAGTCTACAGGGGTTCATCTGACAACATTCAGCCTTATACTAATCCTTGTCATCTCTAAAAAGTTGTCAAAGAAAGGTGCCTAGCAATATTCAACAGAAGAGGTCAAGGTGTAAGTGAAACCCTAAAAATCTTCTTATATGTAAAAAAAAAAATAAAAATAAAATTTAAAAATCTTGAAAGCATTTCTTCGATTTTTCTTCCCATCAGTAGCACAGTTAACAGTTTAAGCACAGTGGTATGTGGTTTGTGTGGTGTTTGTGTGTTTTACAGTCCTGTAAATATAAGTTTAACCCTAAAAATCAGTTTAAGTATTTTGCAGACTACCATAATAACTAAAACTGTTTCTCACAGAAATTCCTTTTCTCATCTCCATGCAGTGAATTGTCTTTAGCATTATTCTTCCGGTGATGAAGAAAACTGAAGTGAGTCTTCAAACATAGGGATGAGAACTCCACCATTCCCCACGAAAAGAAATCCAAACAAATGTTTCCTCCAGCAACTGAAGTTTTACCATCTCCAGACACAAACATTTCCTTTACAGTTCATGTGATCTTTGTTTTTCAGTAGCAGGGACTTAACATGTCATGAGATACTGAGTGTGGATCCAAGCTTTTTTCCAGAGTCTTGATCAGATCTCAGTTTTCTGCGGTCATGGCTGGGAAACTGCCTGATGGTGTCTTTCAAGGGCCCCATATTAACCAGGCAGCTGGAAACCAGTATTAATCCTGCTTATCATAACAGCCCTGTTTCACTGAAATTACAGGTTCCTGTCTCATTTTTTACCGTCTCCACCCAGCTAGACCATAGCAGCCCTGCTTGCCACAGATTCATAGTCTGTCCCATATCAGACTCCCATTCCAGGAGAAAACAGAAATCCTGCTTTTTCCTTAGGGGATCACTGCTTATCTTGTGTCTTAGGTGTTATTCTGATTCATAGCATATCCAATGCTTTCACTGAAGAACTGCAGGTCTCATTGTCTTCCTAATTTATACCACAGGTATGGGCTTTAATCCTGTTTCTGATTGCTGAGGAATGCATTGCTTTCTCATTTTTGCATCCACCTAAAATTACACCTTCTCTAAAAAGAAAGCCTTTGCAGGGCACTATGTCCAAAAATTCTTCATCTGCTTATGAATGCAATGGAAAACTGCAGCCATGTTTCTTTTGAAACCAAAATCACGGGGGTGTGCATGAAGTTAGGAGCAGAGCATCTCTCTGGGCTTTGTGGAACAAGATAGAAAAGGCCCCCTGAGGCTCTCAAAGATTTTAGGTGACATGAATTTCCTCCTGAAACTGTTTTACTAGTAATAAGTATCTCTCTTATATCTATGAGTGTAAACTTACCTCCTTTTCAAAGTCCCTGAGAAATATATATAACCTGAAGGTAAATAGTCATGACTACAGAGGAAAAAAATTAGGTAGCTAAATCCATTGCAGAGAGTTGTGAACCTTTCTGCCACTTGGAAGAGTATACAATGAACAAATCTCCTCCCAGCAAAAAATCTCACCAGTAACTGAAGTGCTTTCTATTTGGATTTGGTTTGAAAGTGTCCAAATATATGAAATACAAGCTATATGGCTGAAGTCTCCCCACAGCAGTAGCCATAGAGATGTGTACACCACCAATTTTGGGTAACTCCCCATTTTGTTGTGGGGTTTTGTTCTCCAGGATGCCCACACTTTCTACAAGCTATCTTGCTCCCAACGTGCCTTTACATGCTGATCAACCAACCCCCCTTGCTACTCGGGAGCTTTGTGGCAGCATACAAGTCAGTCTAGGAACACTGCAATAGATTGCAGGGATGGGATCTCAGCAGTTCTTTCTTTGTGAAATAGTTCTAGGTCACATGAAACTGCAAGAAATAAAGCAACAGTAGAAACAATTCTTCTAAGGATGACAGGGTACCTTTCAAAATATATCAGGTACCCTTCAAATGCAATCATTTTGAGACTAATCTAAATCAGGATTGATTATGTCTTTAAACTCATGTTCCTTTCAGAGGTAGTCCGTTCAAGGAATAAGACACCAGGAACTATTGCCAATGTCATGATGTACCTTGCTCAAATCATGACACATTTGTAGAAGGAGCAGTTTAGAAAATAACATATACTTTTAAAATCATAAGCTATGCACAAAGATATCCACTGCTTGAAACCAAACAAAACCCTGAAAATCCCCAAGCAAACTTGCTTTTTAAAGACATGTTCATTTTCCTCTGTGTTTGCATTATTAAAGTATAGTAACATATTTTTCTTTCTTACTGTTTCTCTCTCAAAATATCGCTCTGTTATCAAAAAATTGGGCACTGAAACTGAGATGCCATCTCAGTTTTGCTAATACAAGTGCTGATTAGTCCTCCTTACTTTGGTCAATAAACAAATAACTGAGTTTCACTGATATGAAGAAATATATCTTCCAGTTATTGGCATAAAAATGCATTTACAAAATAAATTTTATGTGCCTGGACAGTGGAAAATGCACATAGGTTTCAGCTAATGTGTGCATATGTTGTCTATATGGCTACAAGTTTTAAGCCTGTCCTGGACACTCACAAATATTTTCCAGTAAATCTTCTGTGTTATTTCACCCTCTCTGCTCTTCTTAAAACAGGGATTTTTTTATTTTTATTTAAAAGCTAGATATTTTTAAAGCATCAGTTATACATATTCGAGGACTACACTGTATCCTGTTATGAGTTGTAGTTCATCTATCCTGATTCCTCTGACCACTGTGTTTTAAAGATTTGTAAGCACAGTTCTGGTGCAAGCCAGGCTGTAAACAACTGTCTCATTGCTGGATATTTTACCAACAAGAAAATTGCTCCTGTCCTTTGAGGCAAAAGAAGAAAAATTTACACTGGAAATGATTTTGCATGTGAAATGTAAGTTAAATAGTACTCACTGAAGTTATAGCGCTCTGACCTCCTAAGTTGGCATGAATCATGGCTGTAGGTTCAAGGGCTTGAAAAACATCTTGAAGGAAGCAAAATTCCTCATGAACTGAATCCCACAGTCCATGTGAATGCTGTAATTTCCCTCTTTTTAATTTCTGTACTATTCAGAGTTCCCTTAGCACCTGCAAAAAAGTTCACAACACTTCCCTGCAGCAAGGAAATTCACACCGCCAGCAATTCTGGATAACCTTCAACAGTAGTGTCTCTCTTTGACACAGGAGTCAAATTTAAGCATTTCTCTTTGAAGACCTCCTTAGTATTTTCTGTACCCTCAAAACATATTCTAGTAATATAAGAGTATGTTGCACTTTTATGGCTTCAGCTGAAGATACTTTCACTGGTTAGTGACAGTCTTTGTCACCAGAGTATAAAGCAATAACTCGTTTTTCTTTACAAGTAGAGTAAGTGTTTCTTCAGGCACATTTTGTTTCTATTGATTGTTAAATATGTGTTAAATTTATTGAAAAATTAAAGAGGAGAACACACTATAGTGCAACCAAGTATATCCCTATAACAATTTAATTCTAGTCTTCAAAACCCATGTGAAAAGAGTGACTGTTGCCTACAGTAATACTAGTTCTTGAACCTTCCTCTTAAAGAATGTGAAAGGACTGCCCTACAAAAGCAAATTTGAACACTAAACATCTTGATATAATTCAAAATGATCTCACAGTGGTACAGAAAAGCAAACACTGAAGACCTATTTTTGCCCTAATCTTTGGGGACATTGCTGCCGTGAATAAGAGGATCTGGATGCACAAAATTTTTCCTACCTTTCAGGCACTTGTTTCTTTAGTAATATTGGATTAGAGTTCCCTATATCTTTATTTTGCTGCAGAAGTAAAAAGCCTAAGTTCCAAGCAATCAGTTTCATTTAAATCACCTTATCTGGGAAAACATTGATTATCAAATAAATTATATTGCTACTAATAAAAGTATTGATCCTGTGGCTCAGGGCTGTGGTTTGACAATGACATCCCTCAATGCAGCTGCTAGTTCTGAGCTCTTGGCCAGAAAAAAATGACCCTGACACAGTAAGCACATCATGCGGTTTAGACAACTATGTTATCTCTGTTGCAAACACGAATGTTTAGTGCGTAATGTATTAACTGTACATTGTTAAACACAGAGCAATGGAAACTTGCATCTAACCATGTATGGTCAATTGGAGTTTATATTTCAGTTCATTTGCAAAGTACGGGAAGAGGAAGGGCGTACAATAAACACTCGTCCACTTTGTTAAACATCATCAATAAATGACCCAGCAGTGCAACTCCTATTTAAGGGCATAATGTACAGTTTCATGACAGAACAAAGTCAAATAAACCAGGGGCCACTACACACTTCTCCTGTCTCCAGTCACTCTTCTCACTGATGTCCACATACAACCACATTGGCCTACTGCTGGGAACACCTATTGTCCAGGGTGTGATTACTTCCAAGTACAGTAAAGTAAGCAGTGTTATCACTCAGCAGAAAATGCACTTTGCCCATAACAAGTATTTAAGAGTCAACAAGAGGAAGTACTTTTTCACACAACACATAATTATATTTTGGAACTCATTGCCACAGGATGTTGTTAAGGCCAAAAGCATAAATGGACTTAAAGAAGAGATTAGACAAATTCATGGAGAAAGGGTCCACCAGTGACTATTAAAATATGATGGTCCAGATGCTGCCTCTAGCTCAGGAAATCCCTAAGCCATTGAATGCCAAAAGCTGAGGAGAGAGTAAGGGACATACAATAGCAAGACAAGGCTCGGTACTGGTGTGTTATTCTTGTATGGATACTTAGTAAAAAGAAATAAAAAATAAAAAAGGACATATATTATACTCTAAATCCAACCCCACCCACAAAATTTTGATCTCAAGGTAACCAAAAATTAAGGAAATTTGACAAAGAGCTCATGAAGTTGGTGAAAATAGGCAAATCACAAAAAGAGAGATGTTTTAATGCCTCAAAGCTGCAGCATTTAATTAACCTTTTATTAAATATCTACCCAAGACAAATATGTAGGAGGTTCAACTGTACTGAAACTGTTCGCAGAGCTATTTGCTACTATAATTTATTAATAGTGCATAATTTATTAAAATTATTGCAAATGAATGAAAGCTGTAATGAAGTACAATGAATATTTAACACTCAACACAGGAGAAACCCCAAGAAAAACTAACTAAGAAACAAATTTGTTTACATTTGATAGAAAAAGTGAACTTGTTGCATTGCCATTCATTCGCAATCACATACTATAAAGTCACATCTGCACCAAATGTTCTACTCCCTCTCTTTGAACTCCTTTGAAAGGTTTGCTTGGTCTTTTTAAAGGAGCGTAAAAATGGTTTCAGACAAGTAATTCAAGATCTGTTTTGTTTCTTGTCAAGATTTCCTTCCACATTATTAAGAGAGCCTCAATATTTAGCTAAGCAAAATAATCATGTTGGAAAAAAATTAATGATTCCTTTGAAAAAAACCAGCTTCTTGGCAAAAAGAAAGGAAATTAATAGAAGACAAAGACTATAACTGAAGTACTTCCTTATAGAAACAAGCCTGCATGAATGTCAACACTGATTCCTTATAGTCAGCACACATAATATGAATTATATTAACTCTTTGTGTATTGTACATTATATATGGTAGAACACTGCAGACCAAACAGTTTGAAAAACTCAGTGCTGACTTTTATCCAGCTAAACATCATCTTGGCATTCCTGAGAGAGCTAGAGAGTCTATAAAAGGCAGAAATAAAAATCTGTCTTGTTAGAAGTTATTGCCCTTTGGGGAAACCCTAAACCTGAACATGAAGCATCAGTATAGAAAGACTACAATGCTTGGCTGGGAAACAAGCATGCCTGTGGGATTGTGTTTTGGAATGACTCTGACTTCAGTGTATTTATTTCTGAATCTCAAAATTTCTAGCCAGTAATGGTCCAAACCCACATTTTCATCTTTTAATATTACATCAGAAGTGTTTTATATACTGCCCAACTTAAAGTACTTTATAAATAGAAATAAATCAATAAGAGCACCCTGAAGACCAAACTTATTACAAATGGCTCAATCCTAAAGCTTTTGCTTGTAGTCTCACCATCTTCAATAAGGCAGTTGAGTATGTTTAAGTGTGAAGGCTCAGAATACCCTGGAGAAAATGAAGAGTGGATAATTGTTTCTAAGATATTATTTATGTGTTGTGAGCTATTCCCGATTGTCTACAGGGATGTCACTAATTCATGCTCTCAGACACAGAGAGGTAAGGAATCTGAATAATAAGCTGACATTCAGGGAATACAGTGCTAAGACTTTTTTGAGATAGTAAATATTTAACTTTTTTTTTTACAAAGTAGTGAAAATTACATCTGCAATTGTCTATATCAGACTATCAATTTGTCAATAGAAAGGAAACTCTTTTAGTGGAAATGTAATGCTGAAACTATTTTAGGAAAATAACTACTCCAGTTCCTAGAGGGCTCAGTGAGGGTATCACTGCCTGTTCAGAAGGCAGACTGCTGCAGGGGCTGTGGTCTCGTGCTGACACAAGCTCCCTTGCCCACCTCTGCTGCAAAGCTTGCATCCCCACCCAGCTAGTTAGAAGGAAATATTTGATTAAACTTCAAGTCCATTCACTCCTTAATGTTGAGTACTTCGGGGAAAGCACACGTTTGTCACCAAGATAAATATCCATTAAAATGCTTACATATTGTTTTATATTGATTTCAAAAGAATTTCTAGCTAAAGTAAAAGCGCATCAATTTCCAGTTCTCCAGCAATCATATAATTGCCTGATATAAGCACATTGGAGTCTACTGGAGTCTTTCCAACTGCTTTAATGTATCTGGGGATGAAATAAATCAGCTGAACTCTCTTGTAGTAACACTGAGGCAGATTGCTTAGGACTCCAGATGAGCTTCCTGTCAATTCCCACAGCTCTTCCCCCAAACAGCTCTCTAATTAGAAAACAGCAACAGCTATACTACACTGACTTTGGATAGGGCAATAAGGCTGTGACTACTGTGTGTACATGAGGAGCTGAAGGCTTCCTTCTGATAAGTGTTTGAAAGATAGAAGGTAAATTTTTTCCGTGGAGCTGAGGTTATAGTATACATAAAGACATAGGAATAAAACATCTGAGTTAGAATGTAAACCTGATTTACATGATTCTGTTTCTCAGATATCTTTCAAAGATAAAGGGAAACATTTTCATTCTTTCTCAGCAAAACAAATGATTCGATTCACTTTTCCTCACACAGGCATCCAGTGCTATTTGGGATATGCAGAAATCATTGTGTGGTCTTGGAAGCAGGGAAGTATTCTTCCTTTTGGAATAAAAAAATTATTTAAGATAATTTAATTCTGAAATGCAAAGAACAAATGTCAGAGTAAAGTTTAGGTAATTAACACTATCATAAATAGGTAGTCTCATAATAAGTACCATTAATTTAATAGAGACACTCCTGAGAGACATATTGGAGAAAAGGTGAAGTATGGGCCACTCTACTTTCCATCATATTTATGCTGAAGCTGAAAGAGAATTTCAGCAGAGATGACTTCTCTCCTCTCATTGCTGGGCTTACCTGGCCAAGTAGGTAATTAAATTTTACCCAAGTAGTCTCTCTGTTCCCATAAAATCACAGATCAGGTAACACCTTCAAGACCTACGTTCTAATTGCAGCCCCAAGAAATCTTCAATTAATTACTGAGGGCTCAGTTGAGGTAAAGTCATCCAATGTACAGGTGGAGTGTGAATATGTGAATTACAAGGTAAATTCATCTCCACTAATAAGGAAAAAAATGTAAATTATGAAATTTTTTAGCCTAATGTACTCTATACAAATATTCAAGCCTCTATGTACACCCCTTTACATCTGTAAAACTACTTCAAAATGTTTCCAAATAAGAATAAATGCTATTGAATTTTAGCTTCTAAAAAGCTTATGTCCATTTTGTAAGGAAATGATTATTTTAATATATTTTAATAGTTCATTTCAATTGCGCTTGCATTCATTTTTTTCCTGTTTGCATCTCAGAGGCAGACTTTAAATATATTTTGCAGAATATTGGTTGAAAGGATGTATTAATTACAATCCCAAAGCCTCGAAATCCAATTATATAAGACATTAAGCAATTAGAGAGCATCCAAAGGAGGGACACAAGGATGGTGAAGGACCTTGACAGGAAGCCACATGAGGAGTAGCTGAGGTCACTTGATCTGTTCAGCCTGAAGAAGAGGCGTCTGAGGGGAGATCTCACCGTGGTCTTCAACATCCTCACAAGGGGCAGTGAAGGGGCAGGTACCAATCTCTTCACCCCTGTGACCAGTGACTGGATGCAAGGAAATGACAGGAAGCTGAGTCAGGAAAGGTTTAGGTGATGTATCAGGAAAACGTTTTTCACTCAAAGGCTAGTGGAGCACTGGAATAGGCTTCTCTGGGAAGTGGTCACAGCACCAAATCTGTCTGAGTTCAAGAAACATTTAGACAATGCTCTCAGGTCTATGGTGTGATTCTTGGGGTGTCGTGCAGGGCGGGGTTGGACTCGATGATCCTGATGGTTTCCTTTCAACTCAGCATATTCTGTGATTCTATATTTTCAAAGAAACAGGCCTGTCATCCCCTCAACTTAAACTGAAGCAGCTATCAGTATCACAAGCTGTCATCACCCTAAGTCACTGATCAACATTAATTTTTCAGAATTGCTAAATAAATATGGCATCTAGATTTGAGAAAACCTTTTATTTTTTTTTAAGCAGCTTACAAAGCAAAATGAGATATAAAGTTTACTTTAAAAATACTCCTTGCATTGTCTTAAGTCTGTTTCTGAACTAAAAAATGTGAAATCAAAGAAACTTGGTCTTGTAAACTGACTTAAATTGGAAGACAAGAATTAATTTGACATAAGTACATACTGCCTTCTTGATGATCCTTTATGTGTCCTTTGGACCATGTGATGTCTTTCCTCTTCACTAGCAGCACCCTCTAGTGCCTACTGTCTCCAGCTCCACACATCCTTGTGCCTGTTTATATCCAAGCATCTCTTCACCTCACACTAGGCACATCATGGACTTTTGCACAGACTGCATTTTAGACTTCTGGGGTCTGGGTTTTTTTCCAGGAACTGTTTTCGGGCTGAGCTGAAAACCTCCAGTGAGGTTACCTAGCCACATACGCATGGGTGACAATATTGTGTAGTTCTGTGATTGCACCCTCACCCTCAGATGTAGACCTTCACTCTAATTGTCATTTGCTGGTCTATGTGACCTTTCTCTGAGTGACAAACATTCTGACTTGCAAGAAATAAACCATTCCAAATGCTGTGCATGAGGGAACATGTTCCTCTCCAAAACAGATCTCAGATGTTTTCTAGCATGTGTGCTACTTTATTTCTAGATAATGTAGGAGGATCATGGAGAGATTCATATTGCCAACAAATAAATATGTTTGCCTCTGTGGGCACAGAGCAATTCAAGATCATAGCGTGATCTGATAGAGCATCATCTCAGTTTGCCAGAAAACTATTGCAATGGATCCTTGAAGCTTGGTAATTTTACAGTGTAGAATAGTAGAAAATTACTATCTTACTCTTTACTTTATGGAAATAGGCAAAACCAGCTAGCACTTTTAGTTAAAATAAGATTTTTTCTTTTTTTTTTCTTCCATAAACATAGGTACTCAGCTTCAGATTCCAGTTACATAGACCCATTCAAACAGCATATAAAACTAGAATAAAAGTCATACAAATCCACCAAATTCTGATGGAATCAAAGTACATTTTATATAAATATTTTTCCCAAACTGTGAATTATTCTAAGGTTTGAACCAAGTCCAGTTTCACAAATACTTAAAACTTGGCCCAAACTCCATGGAACATGACCAAGAATCACCAAAAGATTGGCAAAACCTAGGGAACCTGGCTTAAGTATATAACAAGAGTCAAAGCCCAGAGAGGTTCACATTGGCAAAGTCTCAGTGTGTTTTAATGTCACTGAGACAGTGACTACTCTCCCCTACACCACTTACTTGGTTTTTTTTAAGCAGATTGTAACTGGTGTACACCTGAAAAATATCAATGGCAAAGGATTGCCGAATGTTGTCATAAAAGGGGAAATGCATTCATACTACAAAAATAGGGTTTATTGCAGTTTTTACTTTGGTTACAAATCAAAGTGCCATGCTTGGAAATACAAGAAAACACAGCACATCTGGGATCTGAGTTACTTCTCTGTACATGGCACTTTTAATAGAAGTTCCAGTTCCACCGGTTCCCACAACTCCTTCTGCACACAGCTCTGATTATCAACAATGCTGCCTGCTGCAAATCAGGTGACTGGTATATCTTTGCTGCATGACACAAAGGAGCTGGACATAGAAACCTCATTTTCTGTGGTTGTGGACTCTGTTAATCAAGTACTTGCATTACTAACCTATTAGTCTCTGACCAGATCATGAAGAATAGTGTAGCTTTAGAAGTAACTGAGTCAGACATTGTCTAGAATATCTGGCGCTTTGTAATTATTAAATTAGAAAAAAACCACATAGGTAAGTACACTGATTTTAGTCTAAAAAGGATGACAGGGTAATTTCAGAGTGTAAATTTAACCAGAATCTCTGAAGTTAAAGACATGCATTAGTCATGGAAATTGCATGGCTAGGGATCGGTTGAGAAAAGTATGCATATAAGCAGAGACTCACTTTAAAATAGCCTAGTAGCCAGAAGAACTGGCTGTCCAGAAGTCCCTCTAATTTGGAAAAGGAATAGAGTCACTGTCATTTTATTGTGAGTTATTGTCATAAAGAGCATCATCACCTTCACAATTCCATCATTATATATCCTTGCACATCTTTGAAAAAAAAAGATCTGAAGTCATTTTAACACAAGAAGAGTTGTCATAGTTTTTTTAGTCTGGACAGAGATAACAAAAGGGAGATGTGCTGGAGGTCTATAAGAACATGAAATATGTGGAGAAATTGAATAGAGAAGCACTATTCACTGTTTTTCTTAGTATAATAATCAGGCAGTACCCAATTTATTTACCAGGCAGAAAGTTTAAAACAAACATAGGAAGTAATTTTTCACACATAATTAAATCTAATGTAAAATTAAACTGTGGAACTCATTATCACAGGATGTTGTGGAGGTCAAAAGTCCAAAAGATTCCAAAAGGCATCAAAAAATTCTCATGGAGAATAGATCCATCAGAGACTACATAGCACAACAGACCAGATGAGACCCACAGTTCAGGAAGTGCTTACAACCACTGATTGTCATAAATGAACTGACTCCAGGGAAGTGAGCAGGTTTAGCATACTCTATTTCTAGTAAGTTTATATTAAGTGTCTGCTACTGGTCATTGCAAAATAACAGGCATGTTGGACAGATGATGTGATTCAACATGGCATTGCTTCTTTTTTTGTGTATTATTTATATGAATGAAAAGTAAATATGGAGTTATTGCTATTTTGACAGGTAGAATCTTGAATCAAATCAACTAAAAGACAATACAAGGTGCAGAGTAATGATCAGATCCTTCCTGGGGCACCATGACTAGAAGAGTGCAGAGTCCCAGTTTTCCTTTTAGTTAACAATTTGAGAAGAAAAACCTATGTTCCTTTTATGGTCTTCCAAAAAAGTACCTATGTGTTTCTCTGCCTAATTCCACATAATCAGCTTCCAAAAGTATTGTATGTATTTTTCACTCTAGTAGTAAGGACAAGCTTTCTATATCCCTATGGGCTGCATCACCTAAAAAACTTTTTTTAAAAGCAAGTTTTCTTCAAAGACCCTGATGACATTTATGCATGTTGGAAAGAACATAAAAAATTGAAGAAACAGACATTGTTGCATATTGCCATTAGAGCAGAGTGTTTCAACTGCAAAACAGTATATTTATAACTACATGTAGAAAAAAAGACAATGTACATGAGCTTAGAGCACATCATGTTAAAATACAGTCCAAGGTTAAAATAATATGTCATAGTAAGGAAATTTCCAGTTCTCCTGACTATGTTTGCAGAAACAACCACTAAGTTTTAACATCAGGCAGAAAAGCAAGTTTCCACAGTCAACAGCCATAGCAACAAGTAACAAGATGCATTTTGGTAGCCAACACATGTGGTAGTTCTATTAGCTTGGAGATTTCAAGTAAGAATCACCAAAGATCAGCTGCACACAGGAGCTGCTTAATTTTGTGTCAGATACATGTACTTTTTTCCAACTCAACAAACTCCAAGTGATTTGGCTAAAAATTAGATGATTCCTGGCAACGTTGAGTGCTCGGAAGAACATATGCTAAGCAGCTTTCTAGTTTGTTTTGCCCTCAATGTATTTGAAATAGAAAAAATAAAAGGGAGGGGGAAGGAAAAATATCAAGGGTTCGAATACATTAGAATATGTTACAGTTTAAATAATCTTCAGTATTAGCTAATCACCAATTCTGATGAGGGAGGTTATTTACAAGTTCTGAGGACTTGAATGTCTGTAACTGTGTTCTGAGATCGCCTTTTGATTTTGACAGGCTTATGACATTGTCTTGCTCCTTCACGGTTAATTTGGAATATTCTATGATAGAATAACACTATGATGTAAATTCTTGCAAATCAGGCAGGATTCACTTTGGATAATAATTAAAGATATTAAAAGAAAGCCAAAGCTTTTTGCTGCATGTCACTAGTAAAGCGTTTTCTATTAGGATACTAGCTGTTACTTTGACCAACAGTAGCTATTAGTTTCAGAAGCAGATCTGAGTATTGGCTATATTTTCATTTGATGTCCTGATCTGCCAGCAGCAAAGCTAAAGCAGAAGGGAACTAGCTGTACAGAACTCAATGCAACCAAAAGCGTAATTGTTTCAACCAGCATCAAATATGAGAACGCTCTAATTGAGTTTGTTCAAGCCCATAAAATGCAGATGTTTGCAGCAGACAAATACCCCAAGGCTGTTCTGTTGCACGTTTTGTACAGGAATGTATGGTGTGTATGAAACCCTTCCAGTATATTTATTACTTGCCCATGGCTAGGCTCAGCCTAGCCCTTCCTATTTTCCTCTTCTCCTCTCCCTCAAGAATACCATAGCTAGAAAATTAGATTTGTGTGAAGGAACTGTGCCCTCCAATGATGCAAAAGGTCAATAAAGTGAAGCTTTCCCAGTCTATCATCTCTGTTACTTCTACTTTGATTGGTGATGAGTGGGTTTAATAACATTTTTAATATCAGGTTTTTTTGTTCCTGTCCTTAACTGTTGCTTTGGGTATCTTTTATGTTTTGGTTTCTGGTCCATTCTACATCATGTCTTTCACATATCCAGTATTGCAGACTCTTCATCAAATTACAGGAATCTATACAACATCTATAAAAAAATAATTGGGGGACAAAATATTAATATAAAATAAAAGCCTCTGCCATCACATAAAATAGGAAGCATTGTTCATAACTGAAGGGTGCTAAAAAAATGCTGAATTTCTGGATCAGCAACTTGATCTAACTTCAAAGTTGGCTTTAATTTCCAGTTGGTCCTTCTTTGAGCAGAGACAGCAGATTACTTCCAGTCATCCTTTCTAATCCAAATTATTCAATGTTTCTCTGTCCTGTGAGTTAATCATGGCTACTAGCATACGCTAGACTTCCCAAATGAAAGAATTATAATAACCACTTATTTGTATGCATTTTCATAATCACTATCTTGCAGAAACATACTCTAGGCTCCAGTGAGCATTTTTCTCTCTACAACCATCTAAAGAAAACCATGGAAAAAAGGAAATTGAAGAGGTCGTGCAGGGGAGTGTTTCCTGTCAGAGTTACAGAACAGGAAAATGAAGATCACAATAATACGCAAGGAGAAAGATGATGTGTCCTCAGTGTTTCATTGCAGGCATCTCCTTGGAGATTTTCCACTGCTTCTGTGAAAGCTGCGTTCAAACAGACATACCAATAAATATAAGGATGTACAGTTGCAGACATTTGAAAAACTGGGTCTTACGTTCCCTCAAAGGCAGGAAGTAGAAGAAAATAAAAAAGTCCTTTGCAAGAGTTCCTAGTTGTTAGTAGGCCCTCTCAAGAACAGCAGGAGAGCTTGAGAAGGAAGTGGGCAGACTGAAATACAAGAAATATGTATTTGCCTGATGGAGAAGAAGATCTGGAAGTGTGAAGTCTCTAGGTTATCTAGGGAATCTGAAGCAACTCCACCAGGAGAGAAGGAATGTGGCTACTCCTCGGGCAGGAAATTCTGCTCGCTTAATCCCAGCAGCCAAGGCCAATAACCGATTGCTATCTTGGTGACCTGCAAGGAACCCAACCTAATGATATTTTTTTTTTTTTAAAGTGCCCTAAGGCCTCTGCTTCTTCTTTGTAGTGATGCTTATACATTTCAAAGGGCAGTGCTTCTGGGACTCAGTGCTGAGTAAACTGGAAGAATGATCTGCTGACTTGTGAAGTATCAGAAAGTGCCACTGCAAAGGACCATGGCTCCACTAACTGAAAGCTGCCAGGGCTCATCTGAATCACAGACTACTCCACCACATTGCTAAGCCACATGTGGGCTGATGGTTCCTCTGGGACTAAAAGTAAGCAGATCAGAAATCACGAGAGCCAGAAGCTCACATTATAGTCTCCTCAACTCTTTCCTATGTATGAATAGGCTAGACAATGACTGACCTCTTTTGGAGAATATTATATATACCTGTGCTTTTAGGGATAGAAGGGCAAAATAAAAGCTGTTAGCAGAAGGACCCAAAAAGAAAGGAAAGAAGCTTTTTGGATACAATCATGCAAAACTCTTGAACAAATTTCAGTTATTGAGGATTACTGATTAAATGATTAAAGTGGCATGAGAGTCAGGATAAAAACAAAGCTAATTTGTCAAGTTGCTGAATATCTTACATACTAAGCTTTGCATCCAAAAGCAAAGCACCCTAGCAAAATCTGGAAACCTTCATATTATCAAAATTATTACCTGATTAAAGTAACAGTGATTTATTGGATGTAGCATTAACAAAGGTTTCACTTGTTCAGAAAGAAAATAGAGTAGGAAGATGATTTAGGTATTACTAACTCAGAAATTTATGCATGTAGGACTTAGGGTAGAGGGAAATAACAAAAACACACATGACAAGGACAGCAGTTATTGTCCATAGATACTTTAAAAAGTAACAAGCGGACAAAAGTTTTTGTGGGGGTAACAAGTGTAAATGTCCAAACTACAAGAGCTGGTACTCATGGGAGCTCTGAAAGAGAAAGGGGAAATTAACACTCCTATACTAGTTAGGTAATGATTTATTAATTTTCCCAGGCAAATGAGTTAGTGACTTTCCCAGACAACGAGGTCAGCTGGGATGGAGTTGGCAATGTCTAGTCATATGAACTGCCTTGGTATCTGTTGCCTATATGTGCATGGGTCAGTGAGAAAGTCTTTCTGGGAGTGTTTTCCCATCTGAACTATACTTGGCAATTATGTGGGAGAACATCAGTCATCATGCCAGGGAGTTTTCCAGCTACTTACTGAAACAAAAATATTCATTGGCAGTATTTCACTTTCTAGTACAGATTTAGCCAGAGAGAAGGATTCATCTTGCCTGTTTTCAATATAACTCTAGTGTAGATGCTACGTAGTAATCCTTAGCACGCAGTAAATGAAAACAGCCATTTTTAGAAAGGATTTGATCTAGCCTAATTTGAACATTTACACTCAAATGAGAAAAAAAATCACACCCTATTTCTTTCTTCTGAAAAATTCAGATACAAATGCCTGCAACATTTATCTCTACATATGGTCATGTGAATTTGACATAGAGGGGAAACTATCAAAGTGCAATGAGCAATTCTTGGGCACAAAAGAGAATGGCTGTTATCTTATATACTGTTTTCCTAAATCAGGCAGAAGTGAGTCAAGTATTAGAAGCCAGAAGGTAATTCTTGTTAGGATGACCATGACATTACCAAATCATCACTCATTGCATTGATTTCAGACTATTCCTGCAATTTAGCAATGTCGTTTTGATTTGCAGCCATGTTCTGTCTAATCTCTTCCAGTTGTCTCTCTTCTCAAAAAGCCTTGTTCTTCTACATCGCCAGGTACACAGGAAAATTTAGACAGGCACGACACCACGGGAAGCTGATTTGACCTCACTGATATGCCACCTTAAGAGCCAACTACCAGAAACATTTTTTTGCCTCAAGGTCTCCATAGAATTTTGTATCCATGCCACAGTCAACCATACTTCCCAATTTGTTCTTGACAGTCCCATGCTGGGGAGACCAAAAGCCTACATAAACAAGGTGTATCATAAATGATGTTTCCCTTTGTCCATTCTACCACTTGCTCTCAAGGAAGGATATTAAATTTCTCTAAGAAGATGTTTTACTGGCAACCAATGATTTGCATTTTTATCAGGTTACTATTTTTTCAGCAAATAGGCCCCACTCAAACCCATTTTTCCTTCTATGTAAAATGCAATTTCTTTGCCTTTTGCCAGTTCTCAAGGATTCCTTGGTCCTCCATGAATTCCCCAAGAAGAGCACAATAAATCAGAAATTGCTTCAACTTGTTCCCAAAGTAAGCTCTATAGTCTCATATGATAATATACAAATTTATCTAAATATTCATTATCTGACTTTTTTCCTTTCATGTCCCATATTCTTAATAACTTTATTCATAGTAAAACTTTTAATAAAACATTTAGTTTTAGCTAAACTTTCTATTAACCTGTTTTCTTTTTTGTCTCTGGAGGATTTTAAGTCTATCTGAATCTTCTTTCTGATCCTACACCTGTAAACTTTGGCATTACACTTTCCCCCCCTTTTAGAGCATTGAAATATGCCTTTTCTTGCTTTCAGTGGGATGTTTTCAATTTTCCAGTTATTGAAGAATACTTTATATTTCTTGTATCTTACCATATTTCTCCTTTTTCTCTACATCAATATATTATCCGGCATATCCTCAAAGCACAGAGGATACTCCTTATAGACATAAAACTGACACGCTTTAAATATATAATTTAAGATATTTTATGCTGCATAATGAAATACAGAAGAAATATAAAGAGTTTATTGTCTACAGATGTTATCTGAGACATTCATAATGCATTTGACTTGGATGATTAAATTTATACCTTATAGTATATATGAACTGTGTAACACAGAAGTCTTAAAATACACCATGAAGAAAATTTTGTTTAGTGTTGTCATGCTTTCAACAGGTTTACCTAAAAAGTATGGTTTGGGGAGGAAATAGAAAAAATATGAAATTTCAACAAAACAAGAAATGACTATATGACTGCCAAAATATAGGAGAAAAAAAAGCCATAAAAAATAGCTATGGATTTTCCTGACTAATTAGTAGGACAAAAATCAAAATGTAGCTACGAAAAAGTATAACAAGAGAGTGTACATTCAGTATCTTTGTAGACTGGAAAAATTCCTCTTACCTTCCTCCAGATCTCATTATGTTTTAATTTTATTGAGAACAATTAAAAAGGAGGACCCCATTAAAAAAATAAAATAAGAGGCTAAAAAAGGTTTATAGGCATGATAGAGAGTTTTTGAACAACTTCGGATCTTAGCAAAAGAAGGAAAAAAAGTAAGCATAGATAAATAGCATAAAAAGAGAAAATAAAAATATTTCAAGTAAGAAAACAGTTAAATAACTAAATCAACCTGTAACCAGAGGGGAAATGATAACCAGAGCAGGACAACAAAAATAATTAATAAGAATGCATCTAAGAATGAGCACTAGAATGTAGCGTGCCTGATTTTTCAAAGCTTCTCAGCAAGAGCCCTTGCTCAGCTGAAGAAAAGGAACTATCATGCACTAAGAGAAAAAAAAGTGTTCTAGGAGATTAACAATTGGTTAAAGACAGAAAACTAGGCAATGGCAAGAAAACTGGGATGGCAAGAATCTGCTCTCAAGCCTTTTTTGCTGCTCCATATTTTCAGAAGTTATGTTGAAAATGGAACAAATAATGAGTTCACAACTGTTGCCAAGTTCACAGATGACACAGATGTACTCAGGATCATGAAATCTAGGGCTGGCTGAATAGGGCAATAAACAGTTTTCATAGAAAGAGTTACCAGGCAATTAAATTGCCTGAAGATGAAAGCCAGTATCCAGTAAGTGAAAGCCTAGGGGGAAAAGAATTCCTAAGCACAGAGAGGTGTGTCTGAATTTCTTATTACTTTTCAAAGGCTTCAGAGTTGCTTTGAGTATACTTTTGAAAACATTAACTAAAAACTCAGCCACAGACAAAAGTCAAATGTTATTTGGAATTACTATGATAAAAGAATATACATCAGAAAATGGTAAACACAATACATAAAACAGAAAACACTGCACCATGCTATTCAGAATACCATACAACTAGGAATAGCTCAGAAGAGGCAATGATAGGGAAAGACTTCTACACAAAAGACCATAAAGGACTGAAAAGGAGGTATTTCAGAAAGGATGTGGTAGCAAACTAGAAAATCATGAAGAGTATGGAAAAACTGAGCAGTTAACTCATAGATTTTAGAAAAGATATATTCAGTGAGGAATACATATCCAGTTTGGAGACGATATGGAAGAGGGATGAGGGAAGGAAACACTGGAGTGAGAAATGGGATGAAAGTAAATCAGCCTTTGCTTTTTTTCATTACAGAAATTATATTTCATTGTCCTATGTGTCTTGTTTTATAAAAAAAAAAAAAATGAGGGTAAAGAAAATAGCAACCACTTCCAACTACTAAACTCAACTGGTTTTCATTTCATGTATATTCTTTCTCACAATTAAATAGTAAGTAATTAAATATTTATATATGGAATTTCTCAACTAGTTTTTTGTGCTATGCAATTTAACAAAAGTTTGGGCTGCAACAGAGAATAAGGTTTAGGGCCTTCTGACTGCCTTTTTTAATATCTCCCATTTGTATATACATACACATCTTATTTATTTGACTGTAAAGGATTTATTGGCCTTGTCATCTTCTTCCCCCCCCCAATCCCTTACCCCCTTCTTTTGTATCTTTTTACTGCAAAAGCTTTGTTTGATTTTTCAGGAATGAAAAAACATACCCAATTGTGAAACAAAGGAAACTTAACAATTTAATGTTCCTTCAGGATGGAATTGTAGGAGGAATTTTTTAGGATGCCAATTATTAACCTTGAGGTGGAGCTTTCTGTCTTTTATGTGTAAAGTAATTTAGGGACCTCATTTGGGCCCAAGCCCAGGGCTGGAACTGGCCAAACCCACAAAACAACTAATTGAATGTTTCAGTCAAAAGCCTTGATCCGAAATCCCCCTTAGAGAGCCACTACCTATGCAGAGAGCAGCCCAGACTCCACGCTGCTGTACTTTTTCCTTTGAAGTTCCCCAAGTATTTAGATAGCAGTGACACTGCTTCTTAAAAGCAGATGTGAAGTTGATGTGGTGCCTGAAATCAAGTCTTATCTCCACCATCCATGTGAAGGAATACCAAGAGGAAGGTTTTGGCACAAAACAGCCTTTCTGGCTCCATGACGGGGTCTGTGCCTGGCCCAGATACCTCCAGCCATCTCAGGTGACCCTGGAAGGTACCATGCTCCCAGAGCTCCCCAGTCTGCCCCAGGAGGGGGGCAGAAACTCCCACTCTTCACTGCATGTGCTGTCAGTTCGAATTTGGGCTGTGTGGGAGGACGTACTGAGGTAGCGGTTTCATCCTGAAGGACTCAGTGAGCTTGAGCATGCAGGGTAGTAGCAGCAGAGGATGTGCCAGAAGCCCTCTGAAACCAGCAGAGGTGAGAAACTCAGTATATGGCTCATTCCTCGGCCAGGTAGGAAGTCTGGGCTGGGTCGTCCCCTGCAGAAATTCTGCCATGACCCTTGTTCCAGGATTCCTGATGCAGCAAGGTCTGCCACTCCCAATCTCCTTCAAAGCACAAAAGCCCATCTATGAGGTCAGCAGCAGCACCCATCGTACCCAGGCACTAGGGGAAACAGCCAGGAAGCAGGAAGGAGTTTCAGCCCTCTTGGCTTGAAGACACTCAAGCTCCCAGCCAAAACACCAAGACTACCCAGGAGTGCTTTCACCTCTTGTTTAACTCTTGTTGCCCTGTAAACTTCAGCACCAGTGTGGGAGCACAACATGGTGGCCTGACTTTGAAGACAGGTAACTGCAAATAGTGCAGCTTGATCTGTTCAAAACCTGTTTCTGTAGGCAATAGGCATTTAGACGTGTAAACTTCTCTGGGGGCAGCAGTAGCATTTCTATTTCCCCACACAACCTCTGGGTACGTGCCCCACAGCCTGTACAGTTCTCTCACTCCTGCTCCTTTCAGGAAAATCCAACCCTTCAGTGTCAAGTAGGAATCAAACGCTCTCACCCGCATTTTGGATGAGTGTTTTCAAACATAGCTCACTTTGTAGGAAAGGGAAATTACAACCATAGCAGTGGGCATCAAGGGAAAATCTTCACACGCCTAAGTTCAGATGTGGCTAATGGGATGGCCATTTTGCTCCTCTCCCCAGCACCGAGGGAGGTGCCTTCAGGGCTGATCCCTTCCTAAATCTTTCCCTCTCAGCTCACTCTCAGCAGCTATTTACTAGTTTAGGAGCTACTCATTCACTACATTGAGCACAGTAAGGAGAGGCAGAGATGAGGTCCACTTCATCAAACAGCATTTTCAGGCAACATTATGAATGATTTTCATGGTACCAAAGTCACTTATATATTTATAATTCAAGTATATTTTTATCTGAACATATTTTTAAACAGAATATCATGTTTTAGACCATGAAGAAATTTATCCCACAACCACATAGGTTGTGAACACTGCTGGGAGAAGGGGAAAGAACTCACAGGGAAAATTGCTCTCTAGGAAGTTGTTCCCAGCTTTATCTAGAAATGGCATCAAACAACTTTGCAGCTCCTTCAGACATCTAAATCACTAATGACACTTTTGTTTACCCATCCCATTTCTTTTTTTGCTATGACCTGCAACATTAAGCCCAAGGCAGAGTGGGAAAGTAGAAGAGATGGTATTAAAATATACTACTAATAGATGCCTTGGGAATTTTTCTTTGTTTTAGAAATGCTGCAGTAAAGCAAATTTCATCCTTTAGTTTCAAGTAACTTGTCAAAGAAAGATATCAGCAATTTATCAAGAAAATTCTTCACAAAACACCCAAACAAGCACGTCTAGGCAGACAATTTCCAGCTGCTGTTTCTAACCTTACTGATGCTTGGTTCTATCATACAGGGTGTTAGTTTTCTTTAAAAATTAGTATACAAATATGGTAAGAAGCAAAAGGTGGTTCCAAGAAACAATCAGTTGTTTCTTTTGCATTCTTCAGTTACAATATTTGTTTCAGAAAACTCATCTGGAGCCCACTGAGGTCTGGTGAATGTGTGGCTCTGTTCTCCACCACTGAAATCCCGTTACTGAGCAGCATGTGATTTGATTTACTAGGAATACAACAGTGGCTGCTCTTCCCTCAGAATAGGTTGTCCTAGTTGTTCTTTCAAAGTAAAATTAATTAAAAAAATTTGTAGCAAATGTTTAACATACAAAAATATGAAATCAGCTCCTCATGCTTAGGTCACAATTATTACCTCTGTAAAAGCTGGAAGCATTTGGAAATGTTTCTTTCAGTTCCAGAATTATGTATTTATTTTTCTGTTACTGATCTGAGTAATCTCAACATTGGCCAGGCATTTA